>JARHVA010003087.1:1807500-1960000 GCA_037957365.1 Torreya grandis
AATGCTTGAGTATTTTTTATCTTAACTAGATATTAGACCTTCTGTATGTAGTATCCAAAGGTCTACTACTCATGCCTTTATTATCCTGCATAATGCAGATATAATGAAATGAAGGGTACAGCAATGTCTTCCCTTCTTTAGTATGCCTCCATTCAGGTGGAGTGCTTATGCATCTTATCCTGGAATGGAAGTTGTCTTTACTTCCTGCTATCAGGTTCTTATAGGATTCTTGAAGTAATGTGGGGAATCCTTTTAGGTCTAATGAACTGTGCACATACATATTTTTGATAAATCCATTTTCATAAAGCCATAGCTTATGGATTCTAGGATATTGTTGTGCAACATCTACAAGATAAGATCCTGCAATAATACCTTTTACAAGAATAATAAACTGGTCATTATGCACTCCATCAATTAATTCATAATAATGCATGACCTAATTTTCATAAGTCATTTCTTTGAGTGGCACTGTTGCGCTCTCTTGATCAGACATAAAGTCTGGTCTGGGTGATTCAACTGACTATTTTTGTCTTGAAAGGATAGAGTTTGGTTCTCTTGTTGGTCCTTCCAATTTTGATGCCAATGTCTTCATTACCTTGAAAAATAGGTTCTTCTCATGTCCATAAAACACCTTCTACATGTTGTTCAAGAGCTGGTATCCTTCTTGACCAATCTTCTTATGAGTTTTGTAGACTAGTTCTGAGAAGTATCTGAACAATTCTCCTTCTATATTAATGACAGGGATGCCATAAAATTCTATCTGCATGGGTGACCAAAATTTCTTCAAGTTGTTTTTCTCAATCTATATTAAGCATGATCCTTTTAGCAAAGACCTAACCATAAATGGATTTGACTAGTCTTTACCACTAACCGTTAATAGTGGGCTAGCCTTAGCATTCTAGCTAAGATTAGCTTGTGATCCTTTTGGTAAAGATCTAACCGTCAACGGACTTGATGAGCCTTTATCATCTATCGTTTGAGATGGGATAGCCATGGTTTTTCCTTGACCATGATCAGTTTGATGATATTCACCTAAATGAATATTCGCTAGGCTTCTTACAATATTGGATGTGCCCCTATGTGGAACACAAGGAGTGTCCTTGACATAGTTGTCTCCTTTATCATCAAACTGATATGTGGATGTTATCCTAACCATTCTAGCCATCTCTCTTGTGAGTGAATTAGGGAAAGAGTTATCCTTACCTACCACATGTTCAGTGGTATAATTATAATTGGATAACCACAATTGCCATCTAATTAACATGTTCCTAGCACGACACTTATCAAGATTGTAAGATTTAAATCTAATGAAATACTTGCAATCAGTCCTGATAATAAAACTTCCAAATAACAAATAGATTTCACTCTTTTTTATGGATTTGATTACTACTAATAAATATTTTTATAAGGTGGCATATCTAAGTTCTGCCCCTTTAAATTTTCTTGACATATACATAATAGTTTTGTCCTTAGCAGTATTAGGAGATTTGCATGTTAAAACACCTACCCAAAAGAGATCATAAGCATCAGTGCTTAATATCATAATATCTCCCTTTTTAGGTATACAAAAGATAGGCAAATTCAAACAAGCTTTCTTAAGATTCTTAACAGAGGCAATATCATCATTACCAAATATCCATCTTTTTCTGTTAAGCACTGTATACAAAGGTGCAATGAGTTGCGCCCAATTTGGTAGGAATCTTGAGAGATAATTGACTATTCCTAAGAACTGCTACAACTGCTTTTTATCCTGTATCTTTTCTGGGAAGCTGTTAGATATTTTTATACCAATGTGTGGTTGCATTTGAACACTTCCATCTTTGATATGTAGACCTAGAAAATCTAATTCATTATAAACCATATATATCTTATTATTTCCAAGAATAATCCCATGGTCTTTGATAAGATTAATGAATATCTTTAGGTGTTTAAGATGATGTTCTTTTGTTTCGCTAAAGACTAACATATCATCAATGTAAACAGTTATGAAATCACTATAATCATTGAAGATTTTATCCATTCTTCTTTGGAAGATATTTGATGCATTTTTCAGTCCAAATGGCAGTACCATCCATTCATACTGTCCTATAGGTGTACTAAAGGCAGTTAAGGGAATGTTGTCTTCTTCCATCTTGATTTGCCAAAATCCAGATTTGGCATCAAACTTACTAAACCATTTTGCTTTGGTTAGTTTTGGTAATAGTTGTTGTACACGAGGATTAAAATATCCATCTCCTATAGTATGTTCATTCAACATCTTATAATTAATAAAAATCCTTGGTTTCCCTCAGATTATTTTTGAGTGTTTTTCTACTCCAAAAGCAGGGCTAGAATTAATACTATCAGAAGGTCTGATTATTTTTAAATCTAATTTCCATGATTTGTTTCTTGAATATTTCCTCATGTTCAGGCGTGTAACCCATCGGTCTAACCCTAATTATGTTATTAGGATTTATAAGTGTTAATTTACACTTTGGTGAATCTTTCTCCCATTGTTGTAATGGATTTTTAGAGATGTTATTTTCTAATTCAGATTTTAATTATTCAATTCTAATTTCTGGTTCTTGCATCATATAATGAACATTAGTTACTTCTGAGAATTCTTTCTCTAATTCTTTTTCTTTGATAGAATTTTCTAATCCAAATTCTTGACAATCTGTAAGCTTAATTTGTCTTACAGGTAACAAATCAAATTGTTTTTGGTTTTTGTCCTTATCTAATCCACCACTCTTCTTATCTTGTGCATACTCTAATTTTTTCAAGTGTTGTAAAAATGGTTTATGAGTGTTCGAATAAGCATTTTTCACTGTTGGTGTAACATAGGTTTTTCAATAAGATTGGAGTTTAACAAGATCTGTATTTTGAACAAAAGGTTCATGGGGCAACAAAAATTGTTGTCCTAATAAGAGATCAGATCCATGAATATCTGACTGCTAGATTCTATTAATCACAAATGTTCCTCCACCAATATTTACCTTAATGTTATTAGCATGGATATCCCAATGTATCTATTTTCTAGAGATATTAATTCCTTCAATAAATATCTTAGGATCTTTCTTCCAAAGTTCTGAAGGAATTGCATTGCTATGAGCAAGATTCATAGATGCTCCTATGTCAATATAAGCATGAAGCTAATATTTGTGATATCCTTGATGCTTTAATTCTACCTCAATGTAGGTACTAGTTGGGCATGTGCTAATTCTTTTAGCATTAATCAATAGATTATCTTGAATAGGACTAATCTTTTGGGTTGGAACAGAGTCTTCTGATTTTTCATCCTTTTGATTAGATGAGGTTAAAGCTTTTAAGCCTATAGAAGGACCTTGGATTTCTACTATTGGCTTTGGTTCTAGAGAAATGAAGCTTGGTTTGGCTTCTTCTTAACTTTCTACTTGAGTAGATATGGTTTTAGTTGGCATATTATATTTGGATACCTCAGTCTTAAGATAATCCATTCTTTGTAACATCACCAATTGATCTTCTAGATAATCAATCTGTTTCTATAATTCACTAAGTCCTTATAAATTAGACTTTGTTTTTCTCGATGTTTCTTGTACTGGTCTTTTATCCTTGTTTACTAAACTAGGATTTTCTAGAAAAATAGGTATCATTATTGGTTTTGTTGTGGTATCTAAGGGAAGTGTCTCCCTTTTCTCTTTAAATGCTTCTAAAAAGCATTTTGTTGCTAAAGTTTTATTAACCTTTTTAGGACTTGACATTATGTCATCATACTTCTTAATTGCTGAAACAAGTGGATCTACTAGTTCAGTAATAAAAATTATTTCTTGTTTAGGAGAAGTACTCCTTGCATGATATTTAGTAATTTCATCATTAATACAATCAAGACTTCTGATTGTTCCAGTTAGAACTTTAACCATTGTTTTGAAGTAATCAATGTGATAAGTGAGCCATGGCTCCTTTTTCATAATGAAGCATTCAGTATCTTTTATTATGTGACAATGATCACATTGAAACTTGTGGTTTTCTATGTCAAACTTCAATAATTTTTTCTTCAAGTTTGTCTATCTGTTCCTTAAGCTGTGAAGCTTGATAAACTCCTAATTCTAAAGAATTTCAATAAACGTTAAAGGTTAAACCTTAACAGGGAAAACACTTGAAGAAATTTTGGAAACAAACTTATCAAATCTTACACAATACTCAGTAAGAAGTTGCCAAGGTATTCTAGATCTCTTGGACAAAACAAAAGTTTTTGATTTATCAATTCTACCTAGAATCGACAAAAACATTAGATATCTTAAAGGGTACTTTGATCAGATTTCAACTCTAAGACAACAACTCGAAAGGGTATTAACCAATTAGAATAATTTCAAAGAAGAGGTTGTAACTACCATAGTCAACAAACTCTTAGATTTTGATAAGAAAATTGCAAAACAAGTTGTCTCTAAACTTGAATCTGAAATAAAAGAAATCAGTAGGATCATAAAAAAATTTGAAGTAGATACCAATCTACCAAACCCTACTAAACTCAGAATTGAAAAATTATCTGAAAAAATTGAAGAACTCACACAGAGAATTCTAGATAACCAAAAAGAACAACATACTATTTTGGAGAGACTCAACCAGATAGTCTGAATAGAATCTCTTATCAACAAGAGATTAAGAGCTCAAGAGGCTGATGAAAGAGAATGGTTCCAAAAACCCTCAAGATAGGTTATTGAAGACCCTGTTAAATCCATAGGGTAGTCTAATTACATGATTGTTGCTACTTATGAGTTATATGACCAAACTGTAGATGTGCTAGACACTATCATCCATGAGTTAAAGTCTGGCCAAGCCAAGACAGAATCTCTGGTAAATCTTAAAAAGAAAGAAATTGATGATATATATTTTAAGATTAAACCACAATTTGATGTCCTAAGTGTTAACATAGCATTATCGACTAGCAATCAGACCAAACTTGAAGATAAAGTAAAAAGTTTGGAATCAATTCTACAAGGATATGAAGAATCCTTTAGAAACTAGGAAAACTTGTTAATACAAGTATCTAATAGTTTGACCAAAAAACTAATATCTTCTAAACAAGATTAAATAATCTTGAAGGATCATCTGTAATCAATCAAACTAAATTGGAAGATTTAGTTAGAAAAGGAAGCTCACAATTCGATAGAAATTCAGGAGCTATATTACAAAATATTGATGATGTTGAAAGTAAGGTTGAAAACTAGAAGAAAGATAGTCAGCAGAAACTATCTAGATTGACAAAATATCTTACTCCATAAGAAATTGTAGATAGAATTGAAAAGAGGAAAGTAGCTTTTAAACCATCTGAATCAAAAATCTTAATCTAGAGAGCAGATAAGCCTTCTGATAAAGAAAAAAGTAAACAACAAGCCAAGATGTTCAAAAGACTTTCTAAAAAAGGAAAAGAGAAAATCAATTTGGAAAATCTTAAAGAATTTGAAGCGATTTCTCTTAATAACAAAATCAAGAATGATAAGATTCCCAAACTTGATTTCAGACAAATCTATAAGAAGGGTAATACCTCTTTAGATTATAAGAATGTGTTAAGAAGACTCAAAGTCTTAACACAAAGTGTTGATCAGATAGACATGTATCTATTTACAAAAGTAGAAGCTCAACGTGCAAAGGAACAAGGATACAATTATGTGCACATTGGAGCAACACAAGTAATCTTTAGATTAATCACAACATAAAGCTTTAGTTGTTTTATATTTGGAGCCATAAGAGATGACCAAATAGAAGAATTTGAGAAAAGCTTACTAGGAGTAGTAGAAGCAAGCCTAAATGAGCAAATAGCCTTCCTAGTTGTAGCACCTAACTTCTGTTCACATGTCAAAGATGTAACAGAGAGTATCAGATTACAAGTGAAAACCCATAATACTAGATTTAAGTCAGGAAGGTATGAGATGAGTGTTGAATATGCCATCTATTATAAATTACTTCATAACATGAAAAACCCTGAAGTAATTATAGAACAAATGAGAGGTTTCACAACTTTGGTTATGACTGATCCCTAGAACAAAGATCTTAAATGACATCATTCCTTGGGATAAAGTAAGTTTCCCCCCAGAATGGAAACTATCTAAGCCTAAGCCACACATACAATCATGTGAGGTTAAAGATGTTTTTGAAGATGACTTAGGAAACATATCAGTCTGAATGGGACAAAGAACAAGACATGAAAGTCTTAAATAAAAGATCATAGATCTTGATGACAATGACATAGATGTTGAAATAGAAAAATCACCCAAAGCCCAAATGTTTAAGGAACAAACATTAGAAGAATATCTTACAAAATTCTATGAATACAAGGGAGGTGATACAGAAAGATTCAACTATGTCATAAAAAGAATACAACAACTTGATTCCATACCAAGTTATGAAAACAAGTATGATTTACTAACGACAAAAGCTATAGTAGATCAAGGAGAAAGCAATGGAATAGGATCATTAGAAGTTGACAACCCTCATGACATCGAAATGCCATATGATTATAATCCCACACAACCTATAGGTATCACAAACATCTATAATCTTGTTCAAGATAAGAATCTACCTAAAGGAGGAGGACATGTCCAATTAGGAAGGAAAGGAGAACCTAATACGAGTACTTTCCAACCAAAGGATAAAGAATGGGGACAACCCATTACAACACATGACATATGGTTAGACATTGATAATGCGAAAGATAGAACAAAAACAATTACAAATTGGGTCTCATCCATGTATCATGCCCAAGCAGGAGTTTATAGATCACTAGATGCGAATGCAATTAGGAATTATTATGAATTAACTCTGATAAGAGTAGCTAAGCAATTCTATACTAGTTTCAAACAAACTAAAGACTACAAATAATGCATGAACATGGTAAGAGAAAGCAAATCAGCTTATGAATTCGCCATACCCATTTACGCATAATTTGTAGGAGATGTTGCAGACCAAGGACCTATCCTTGTAGAAAAGCAAAGCGTGCTATTGACAATATGGGAATTAGAAAAATCAAATATTTTAATTCATTTTATAATGAATTTGAAAAGTATTGGCTCACAATAGGAAACATTAAAGATGGATCGTTCTTAGCAACCTTCTTAAACAAGCTACCCGAACCATGGGGAAGAGAAATAGAAAACTTCATCAAAGACAATCCCATGAAGTATGTCACCTTAGGAGAACTAAGGCATAAATGTATACAATACTTTGAGCAGGTTTATTTACAAAACAAAATAGCTAAATCAGCTAAAAAACACTTCTCAAGAGGAGAAAATAATTTCTATTCTACCCTACTGGAAACACCCACTATATGGGGAGAATCTTACAATAAAAAACACAAAGGTAGAAACAAAATAAGAAAGCATAAATTAGACCATAGTCTGAATAGGAGAAAATCCAAGATAGGATTTTTTATGAATGAATCAAAAAGATTTAGGAAAAGTAAATCTTATAAGAAACATAAACCTTTCAGAAGAAATAAAAGGTACTTCAAGAAAGTATCAGGCAAACCAGCCATAAAAGGAAAAAGGAACCTTGAAAACATAGAATGCAAATGCTGGTTATGTGAATAATTAAGACACTACACTAATGAATGTCCTAAAAGGAAAACTAAGCAAGCAAAGGAAATAATTGCTTATCATGAATCTTTGTTTGAATCTACTAACACACACTCATTACAAATCATTGAAAGTGAAACAGACAATGAATCAATATATTCTAAGTAGCCTAGTAAGAACTAAGGCATAAATGTATACAATACTTTGAGCAGGTTTATTTACAAAAAAAAATAGCTAAATCAGCTAAGAAACACTTCTCAAGAGGAGAAAATAATTTCTATTCTACCCTACTGGAAACACCCACTGTATGGGGAGAATCTTACAATAAAAAACACAAAGGTAGAAACAAAATAAGAAAGCATAAATTAGACCACAGTCTGAATAGGAGAAAATCCAAGATAGGATTTTTTATGAATGAATCAAAAAGATTTAGGAAAAGTAAATCTTATAAGAAACATAAACCTTTCAGAAGAAATAAAAGGTACTTCAAGAAAGTATCAGGCAAACCAGCCATAAAAGGAAAAAGGAACCTTGAAAACAAAGAATGCAAATGCTGGTTATGTGAATAATTAAGACACTACACTAATGAATGTCCTAAAAGGAAAACTAAGCAAGCAAAGGAAATAATTGCTTATCATGAATCTTTGTTTGAATCTACTAACACACACTCATTACAAATCATTGAAAGTGAAACAGACAATGAATCAATATATTCTAAGCAGCCTAGTAATAGTGATGAAGAACAAAGTATTCAAGAAGAAGGTTCTAAGGAAGATTATTCATAATCAAGCTCTAATGAAGAATAAGATTGTCAAATCGAAGCAATGACTAGAAGACTTCAGTTAAGTGCAAAAGCCTTAGTCATGATAGACAAATGTATGCCAGTATGGTTAACCAAATGGCCAACATCTGAGACTGCATATACTAAAACTCAGTTTGACATAGAAAACCATAAGTTTCAATGTGATCATTGTTACATAATAGAAGATATTGAATGCTTCATTATGAAAAATGAGCCATGGCTCACTTATCACATCGATTGCTTCAAAACAATGGTTAAAGTTCTAACTAGAACAATCAAAAGTCTTGATTGTATTAATGATGAAATTACTAAATATCATGCAAGAAGGAGTACTTATCCTAAACAAGAAATAATTTTGATTACTGAACCAGTAGATCCACTTGTTTCAGCAAATAGGAAGTATGATGACATAATGCCAAGTCCTAAAAAGGTTAATAAACCTTTAGAAACAAAATGCTTGTTAGAAGCATTTAAAGAGAAAAGGGAGACACTTCCCTTAGATACCACAACATAACCAATAATGGTACCTATGTTTCCAGAAAATCCTAGTTTAGTAAACAAGGATAAAAGACCAGTACAAGAAACATCGAGAAAAACAAAGTCTAATTTACAAGGACTTAGTGAATTATAGAAATAGATTGATTATCTAGAAGATCAATTAGTGATGTTACAAAGAATGGATTTTATTAAAACTAAGGTATCCAAATATAATATGTAAACTAAAACCATATCTGCTCAAGTAGAAAATCAAGAAGAAGCCAAACCAGGCTTCATTTCTCCAGAACCAAAGCCAATAGTAGAAAGCCAAGGTCCTTCTATAGGCTTAAAATCTATAATTTCATCTAATCAAAAGGTTGAAAAATTGGAAGATTCTGTTCCAACCCAAAAGATTAGTCCTATTCAGGATAATCTATTAATTGATGCTAAAAGTATTAGCACATGCCCAACTAGTACCTACATTGAGGTAGAATTAAAGCATCAAGGATATCACAAATATTATCTTCATGCTTATATTGACACATAAGCATCTATGAATCTTGCTCATAGCAATGCAATTCCTTCAGAACTTTGGAAGAAAGCTCCTAAGATATTTATTGAAGGAATTAATATCTCTGGACAAGAGATACGTTGGGATATCCATGCTGATAACATTAAGGTAAATATTGGTGGAGGAACATTTGTGATTAATAGATTATGGCAGTCAGATATTCATGGATCTAATCTCTTATTAGGACAATAGTTTTCATTGCCCCATGAACCTTTTGTTCAAACTGCAGATCTTGTTAAACTCCAATCTTATGGAAAAACCTATGTTACACACACACACACATATTATTCAAGGATTTATCTTTATTCTTATATATAACTATAAAATTTGAGCGATTATCCCCAAAAAAAATTTATTGTCTCTTTATTGCAAGTGACCTCACATGTATAGGTTGTCATTCATATAATAACTCTACATAGACTTGTACTTCATCTCATTTGATAACAAAGTTGTGTTTACATACTGTACCTTTTACTCCAATGTAGTACTAGTGATTGTCATTATTATATTACCCAACAAGTCTGGAAAAGAGCACAACATTGTGATACACCTTTCTTCATTATCCATTTTTACATCCATGGATGATAATTAATAAACTATTATTTAAGGCATTCAGGTGCTCTATAATTGAATCATAATTATTTATTCACAATGAATATATATTCTTTCATAATTATATTTTTTTAACATCAACTTAACCTCATAGAACATTGCCAACTTATCACACATAATATTTAGTATTTTCCATGAAACATTCAGTAGCACTAAATCTAATAGACATAATCTCATAGAGAATCTAGTTTTCCTATTATCTTTTTTCAATTCTTTCAATTTCATTTAGGTGGATGACTTGTCTATTGTATAAATTCATTGATCTCTATCTACTAAGCTATATTCTATCTTGAGTTTCAATAACTTAAAATTATGACCATTTAATTTCTCAATATATATCCTCATGCTTCTAGTCATTTTCTTCACACAACATTCTTCACTAGAACTCCCACTTTAAGGAAACCATTTATTTCAAGTTATTACAAATTCTATAAGTATTACAACCAAGATCTAGTACCAAATATTTGAAATAGATCTTTCACAATATAAAACATATAACAGAGTTATGATATCTAATCTAACCCTTTTGAGTTAAAATCACACCACAATAATCTTGTTGATTAATCCATATGTTAGATTATCTTACAATGTTAAACTAAGTCTCATGTTTTTATAACTTTATACAACGCTTTATTATATTTGGCAAGGCATGCACTTGGATGTGTGTTCAAAATTCATCAAATTTTATCACACATATCTTTCCATAGAGTAAATATACCTTTATTTGGAATTTCATTTTTAATGTTTAAATAATAGATGAATATACACTCAATCATTACTAAACCAATTCATCAATAGGTTCATGCTAGAGTGTCACCAAAACATTGATATCACTTACTTATTTTGATAGATACAGTTATAGAGGTGTATAAAATGTCTTCAGATAACATTTCAATGCTCTACATGTGATCCAGACAACAATTTAGGTGACAATTTGCTTGACAGTTCCAGCCCAATTGATGACGGAACTTCCGGGAGCCATAACTTTTGCACCGTAGCTCCAATTGACTCGCTGTTTGAACCGTTGGAAAGCTAAGAATGAGGGGAACATTGTGAAATGGCATTGAGCTTTGCTCAATGAAGTTTGACCCCAGAAAACCCAATGGAAGTGCCTCAAATTTCAATTTAATAGTGTAGTCTAAAAATAGTAAGTTTCTAAAAATAGTAATTCCTTAAATTTTGTATTGTTTTAAATATTGGAAGTCATACCAATTCATCTCCCTCGAGATTGGTGACCTTCCACATCCTCCCCATGCTTTCAATTTGTGTATAAATGAAGATGTAACCCAAAATGTGAAGACAAACATCTCTTCCCAGAGATAAACATATATTTGTATTACGATCTTGAGTAATACTACATCTCTTCTCAGAGAATTCATTGTTACTGTGTTATTTCTATGTTATTGAAATATTTATCAACCAAAACTTCTGAGTTTTGGATCAGTGGTATCAGAGCAGTTTGTCTTGAGAGTGTATGATCTCGAGGATGAGGTCAGGCTACAAGAAGCTTGGGTGGGAAACAACAGAGCTTCCTAATTTTTCACTTGTTCACTCCAAACAACTTCAAATGGCGGATGACACTGAGACATCCGATCCTTTTAAGGAAATGGTGAATGAGGCCCTCCAATGGCAACAAGCGTAGATGCTACAACAATTTGCCCAAATTCTTCAAACACTTCCGATGGGAAATCTTGACTCTGTGGCTCCACTTCTTGGCTCCTCATCCAGGGAATGTCCTTTCAGTGCCCAACACCCTTCAAGTTCCAGGTAAATTTTGATATTCCTACATTTGAAGGCAAAATCAATGCTGATGCAGTAGAAAATTGGTTAGATCAACTGTCTTCCTACTTCTCTGTAAATAAATTCACCGATGGAGAAAATATTACTTTTGCTCTTTTGAAATCAACATTGCCTGTGAAAAATTGGTGGGAAGTATGCAAAAAGAGGTTTAGTGCAGATGACATTGGCCTTGAGGTGGAAACTACCTGGGATGATTTTGTGGAAGCGGTGAAAGAAGAATACTATCCCATTGGAGCATATGATGATCTCTACATACAGTGGCAACAACTTCGCCAAGGTAAGGACCAATCTATTCAAGATTACATAGAAACTTTTCATTCTTTGTCTGCAAGATTGGGCATTCAAGACAGTGAGAAACATAAGACTCTCAAATATCGTGGTGGACTACAATGTTACATACGGGGGAAGATGGAACTCTTCAATCTAGAAACCCTCGGTGAGGCATACAAATTTGTAGTGAAGATTGAACAAAAACATGGCAGAAAGAATACGAAGAGTCAACCCTCAAAATGGAAAGGTGACAAGGAAGGTCAAACACGAGGCCCAAATTGAAAGCAAAAGGACTTTCAGGATAAGAAATCCCAGAAACGGAAGGCTGGAAAATGGTGTGATTACCATAAAACTGGAACTCACTCCAAAGAAGAATGTCGAGCCATCAAGTCATTGCTTTTTGAGTCACAATACTCGACGTCTACTACTCTGCCTCATACACAACCCACAATTGAAGAGGATGAAGAAGAAATTATAGATGCTGAGCCTAACACCATTGTTGCCTCATCACAGAATCATGAGGAAAGACCAGATGATAAGGAAAGATTATTCCACTCCAAATTATGGGTAACAGGTAAGCCTTTACATTTCATTCTTGATAGTGGGAGTCAAAAGAATTTAATCTCTACTAAAGTTGTGAAAAGTCTAAATCTATCCATGAAGCCTCATCTAAAGCCCTATAGTATTGGATGGTTGAGCTTAGGGAGAGACCTCCGTGTCACCCATCAGTGTCTTCTTTCATATGCTATAAAACCATTCCAAGATGAAGTCTTGTGTGATGTGGTCAATCTATATGTTTGTGATGTACTCCTTGGTCAGCCATTCATGTATGAGCGACATGGCATCTATGAATCACAAACCCGAAGGATCACCCTCAATCTTGGAACACGGTGCTATAAGGTACCAGAGGTACCACCTCCCACATCTGTCTCCCTGATCAGTGTGAAGTAGTGCAAGAGATTGGTGGAGAAAATAAAGCAATTTATTTTCATGGTGGTCAAGCCATAGAAATCTAAGAAGGTCGATGTTGCAGTCCTGACTACACAATCCACACAACAATAGAAGTAGATAGGACAAATCATAGGAGAATATTATGACTTATTCAAGTCACCCACAGGAGTTCCACTGCATTGCTAGGTAAAACATTCTATCGATTTGATCCCAGGGTCACCTTTGCCTAATAGTCCTATGTATCGCAGATCAATTTTTGAGAATGATGAGATGAAAAGACAGATTCAAGAATTGATCCAAAAGAGTCACATCAGGCCAAGCTCTTCACCTTGTGGTAGCCTAATTGTCTTGGCACCGAAGAAAGATGGAACATGGAGGCTTTGCATTGAGTATTGAGCCCTGAATAAATCTTTGTGAAGAATCGTTATCCTCTCCCCAGGATTGATGACCTGCTGGACCAGCTCTGTGGTGCGAAGTTCTTCACCAAAATTGATCTCAAATTTGGTTATCACCAAATTCCCATAGATCCCTCTGATGTCTGGAAGACTGCATTCAAATCTAAGGAGGGGCTCTTTGAATGGTTGGTTATGCGTTTTAGCTTAACTAACGCACCTGCAACTTTCATGAGGATGATGGATGACATCCTACGACCCTTCACCAACTCATTTTTGGTTGTCTACTTAGATGACATACTCATCTATAGTAGAACATGGGAAGAACATTTGCAACATGTTTTGTAAGGTGCTTCAAACTCTTCGAGAGCACAAGTTGTATGCAAATCTTGACAAATGCACATTTAGGATGACAACAATTCAGTACCTCGAGTACGTTGTGAATGAGGAAGGGGTCCATGTTGATCCAGAAAAGATTTAGGTTATTTGAGAATGGCCCACACCAAGGACCCTCACAGAGCTTCGCAGCTTTTTGGATCTTGCAAATTTCTACCGTAGGTTTGTTCTTGGATTTTCACATGTTGCTTGGTCACTAACCCAAGTAACTAAAGGAGGAGCTAAAGCTACATTCCAGTGGGGTGAAATCAAATAAGGAGCATTTGAGAATTTGAAGAATAGACTCTGCTCAGCCCCTATTCTTGCCTTACTAGATTTGCATCAACCTTTTGAGTTGATGACAGATGCATCTGAATATGCCATGGGAGCTGTCATCATGCAACATGGCCACCCTGTTACATATCACAGTGAAACTTTCACTGATACAGTCAGGAAATATCCAACATATGATAAGGAGCTCTATGCCATTGTACAAGCCTGCAAACAATGGAAACACTACATTTTGGGGAAAGAAACGGTCATCCACACTGACCATAGACCATTGGAATTCATCCAAACACAAAGCAAGCTCTAAAATGAGAGGCATCAAAAGTGGGCCACATATCTTCAGCAATTCCACCTGATAATCAAACACAAAAAGGGGAGCTCAAACACGGCTGTAGATTGTCTAAGCCGCCCACCAATTACTGCATTCACAACAGTTCTGGACCTGTGCGGACATGACACTGCCACTTGGGGTGCCCTGTATGAAGCAGATCCTACCTTTGTTGATACATATCAAGCACTTCAAAAAGGTACACATGTTTCTAATTTCTATTTGCAAGATAATGTCCTTTGTTATATGGGGCACATCTGTGTTCCAATTGTAGAGCAACAAAAGATGATATGGGAAGCACACTTCAGTAGGACAGCTGGACAGTTTGGTATTGAGAAGACATTGGCAGTTCTTCAAAAACACTTCTACTAGCCCCATATGTGAAAGGATGTGGAAAGATATCTCAAATCTTGCACCCCATGTGTGATAGCCAAGCCAAAAAATAAGAAGCAAGGATTTTACACGCCATTGCCAGAACCAACCAGGCCTTGGGAATCCATCTCAATTGATTTTCTCTTAGGTTTGCCCACTTTAAAACATGGTAAGGACTGTATTTTTGTGGTAGTTGATCATTTTTCAAAAATGGCTATCATGATTACTTGTAAGAAAAATATATCTGCTGAGGAAACTACTCAACTATATTTTAGTCATGTATGGCTCCATTTTGGTCTTCCCAAGTCCATTGTCTCATATCGAGATAGCAGGTTCTTGAGCATCTTCTGGTCCACTCTATGGAAGATGGATACTAAGTTGATGAAGTCCACAGCCTTCCATCCACATACTGATGGTCAAACAGAGGTGGTAACTGCTTGATTGTTCACATGATTTAGATGTATCACTCCAAACATCCATGCACATGGGATGAGGGATTTCTTTTCATACAACATGGATACAATTGGGCACTGCATAGCTCCACCAAGCACAGTCCATTCCAAGTATGTTTTGGGTTCCAACCCATGGCACCAGTTGATATAGCTATTCCATTTTCCACCATGGAATACACACCTCATGGAAGATCTGAGGCAACAAAAGCTAAAAAAATTATTGAACAAATGCAACACCTCTAGCAACAAGTTCATGACATCCCGGAGAAGATGAATCAAAAGTATAAGCAATGCCATGACAAACACAAGATTGCACACCATTTCGCTGTGGGTGACAAGGTTTGGTTGCGGCTTCAGAGGGAACGACTTGCAGACCCCCACAAAAAGATTCAGCCTTTGCAATATGGTCCCTACACCATCACCAGAAGAGTTCGAGAAAATGCTTTTGAGTTGAACCTACCAGCCTACCTTGGTCTGCATCCAATATTCAATGTGGAGCTCCTCAAACCATATCATCCACCTCTCTTAGACACTTCATTTGTACCAGAACAACTCATCATTGATAAGCTTGCCCATAGAGTTTTTACCCAGTGGAAGAGGATTAGATTGTGGATACCTGGATGAAGACAACAAGAGGACGCTCTATTCTGCTCTATCGAGTGGTCAAAAGGGGCCAGCTTAGCCATCAAGGTGAGTGGCTCACAGAGAATCAAATCAAGAAACAACTACCACATTTGATGGGGAACATTGATGCAATGGGGACCATTGCTTTTCAAGGAGGGAGGAATGATCCAGGGAAAAATTTATGCGACAATTCGGGTGATAGTTCCACCCTAATTGATGACAAAACTTCTGGGAGCCATAACTTTTGCACCGTAGCTCCAATTGACTCGCCGTTTGAACCGTTGGAAAGCTAATAATGAGGGGAATGTCATGAAATGGTATTGAGCTCTACTCAATGAATTTTTACCCCTAAAAACCCAACGAAAGTGCCTCAAATTTTAATTTTAATAGTGCAGTCTAAAAATAGTAAGTTTCTAAAAATAGTAATTCCTCAAATTTTGTATTGTTTTAAATATTAGAAGTCATACCACTTCATCTCCCTTGATATTGGTGACCTTCCACATCCTCCCAATGCTTTCAATTTGTGTAAAAATGAATATGTAACCCGAAATGTGAAGACAGACATCTCTTCCCAGAGATAAGCATATATTTGTATTACGATCTTGAGTAATACTACATCTCTTCTCAGAGAATTCATTGTTACTGTGTTATTTCTATGTTATTGAAATATTTATCAACCAGAACTTCTGAGTGTTGGATCAACATGTTACATGGATGCTCACAAAACCTTACTAGTAATCAACCATTGCACTTTAATTCATAATCTCTTAGTGAAATGAAACTACCTAAAATTTATTATATGGCTTTCCCATAATTCCCACACACTAAAAACCTTACACAACTACAATAAGTTATCTACATGCAAATTTTTGAAACCATTATGGATTTTAAATAACCAACATGCATAACCAATGCTTGTGCAAAAACACATTCACAAAAAAATTCTTGTGCACAAATTATCATAGTGTAAATTTGTGAAAAATTGAGCCATTTCCCAATAATATCATGAAGGAAAAATTAGTAATGAAATCAAATAATTTAAAGAAGTTGATTAGAGATAAAAGATGCTTAAAAAAGTTCATGGGGAAATAGAAATGATTATTGATTCATTATTCATCATGCAAGTTCATGTAATAAATAATATAATTAATACTTAAAATAGTATTTGGTTAAGTGGAAATGCTGATAAATTGAATATGTGACATGGATGAACACATAAAAAACTAAAAAATAAGGAATACCATTAAAATATCTTAGAAGGTGCATGAGTTGAAGCTCATGTTCCTTTTTACCTAGGGTGTATGATGTGGGATCATCCACGTTCACCTATAATCCTATATCAACCAAAAATGTATTTATATTATAAAATAATATTAGGTATTTATTACATAAGTCTAATAGCACGTACATTTATTATGTTTATTTTGTAACACCTTTGCACATACCTAAATCCATTATAGTGTTGTTTGTGTAGCATTTTCTATGCACTTTTTTTATTAAGTGTAGGCATGTTGGTGTGTGAAAATTGTTATCACTTAAAACATATTTCATAAGTCTTTGATTGATTTCTTGTTTCTTTGTGTTATTGTGTTGTTTTTATGTGTGCATACATTAGTGTTTTTCAATGTAAGTTTGTTGTTTCATGTAGTTTCAACTCCAAATTTAGTTTCTTTTGAAGCTTTGAGTGGTTATGTATTTAAGGTATTTATTTAGTTTAGTGCCAGATTAGAAGATCCACATATAGTATAAAGAGTTTAATTATTATGAGTTCTAGTGTAGAAGCTAATGATTCCTTATCTAGGATGTTCGTACACATCAATTTGAGTATCAATGCATAATGAGTCTTCTACACATATTTTTCAAATCATTATGATAGCCTTGCAAGGTTGAAATTTATGTGTATTTTATTTTGGGTGCACATGTTCTTGTGATGTTTTATGGTGCACTAGGATTGTAATGAATATTTAATATGCATGGTGATGTGTTACAAAAATTTAATGATTTCAGTGGATTATTAGCAGAATTATTTAAATTAGGTGGGTTTTGTGCCTTTAAACAAAATTTTACACTTGAGCCAACTACTCAACAATAATGATTATATGTGTGTGTGTGTGTGTGTGTGTGTGTGTGTGGGTAATACAATTTTTACATAAAATGAAATCGACACAACAATGTAAAAAAAGATGTGTTAAAACATTTGATTCTCAAATCTCTACTTGCTAATTCATATTTTTTACCCGTGTGTGTGTGTGTGTATGTTTGTGTGTGTGTGTGGGTGGGTGGGTGTGTGTGTGTAAAGAATATGAATTAGCAAGTAGAGATCTGAGAATCAAATGTTTTAACACATCTTTTTTTACATTGTTGTGTCGATTTCATTTTATGTAAAAATTGTATTTCTAGTCACTAAAAAATAGTAAAATAATCTAGATGTTTTCTTGTTGTATTATTTTACTATGTGATTCTATAGGCAATGCAATCTACAGTATCTCTTCATTGCGACTCATAATTGTGACTATATCACATGATGGATTTAAAAAATATTACATGTGACTAAAGTATCTCTTCATTGAGTAATCTTCATTAAGACCTATAATTGTGAACATATGACATTTGTTGAACATGTTAAGTAACGTCAATGATGCCTTCAATTACCTCCTAAATGATACCAAAGACTTCCCCAAACTCTTCAAGCCCTAAAAACATAATCATTGATACTTTTGGCCAACTAAATCCATTTGATCTTGAATAAGTGGTTCACTTAGGGATTGGAAGTATACAAGCTCACATATATATGTCCCTTCCATAACTTTGATGGGAATTTAGGGATTTACAATATGCATTAAGGTTTAAGTCAACTCTAGATTAGAGATGTATAATTCATTAATAGTCCCCTAGTGATTTTTAGGATATTTTCTCTAAGAGGTTATAAACATAGAGTTCAATAAGTTGCTTATCAATAAACAAGTGCAATTTTTATTAAATATAATTCCATTCTAATAAAATTCACATAGGATGGAAAACGTTGTCAAATGATTTGTTCTTTATTCAATACCATGTATACCTTTTTTTTCCTCCTTTATAGTGCTTCCCTAATTTTTTCCATAATATTCTTATTGTAAGGTTAAATTCTTTAATTTCTTCTAGAAATTTGTTTTGATATGTTCAAAATAATAGTACAATATTCTTTTTGTTAGGTGGTGGTTTGCTGATTTTCTTAAAAAAAACCTTTTTTTAATTTTTTTTGGTTTACATTACTTTATATTTAATATCAAGTTTGTAAGTTCAATATTTGAAAATTTATTATATTTTTTATATTAAATTTTAAAATTAATATAATTATAACTATTAAAATAAAAAATTTGATTTAAAAATACTAAAATAAATTAAAAACAAAAAAAATTCTATTTCTAAAAATGATAAAAAGAGAGTTAATACCTTAACAACAACTCAATGGTAAGTTGGTGGCTACAAAAGTGTGTTATCATTGAACTCACTTACATAAGAAGTGAAAATAAAATAGTATAAAGTTTTTATTGGGGCTACAAAAGTGTGTTATCATTGAAATTGGTTGCAATTTAAGTTTTTATTATGACTATTTATAATTTAAATTTCTTTAAAATGAGTTTTAATCAAATTGAAATTGATCGAAATCATTTAGAACATGTCAAGTCTATGGGTTTCAATCAAATCTCAAATTCGATCTAAAAGCCATGGAATCTAAAATAAAATACCGTGCCCTCCAATGGAATGACAACCTAGATGGCACCATTGTCATGTATTTACCCATACTAAAATTTATTAGAGCATGGATGGGAAAATATCCTATATGCCATGCTAAATATTATATTCCTGGCTAAATGTTCCTTCAAGTGACTCTTGGAACATGAAAGAAAATTAGTAGGTATGTTAGGAGAATGATTTTAAAATAATCAGAGTTATACAACACTTATTTAATTAAGAATAATAACTTATATGTTACAGGTACATTATGGGCGATGTTATAAAGATTATCATCAGAGTACTGGGAGGAAGACATCTTACAAAGTTTGGGGTATTAATGTAGAATATATATATTCAAATACAATTTCTATCTATTTATGCTTGGATTTATAGTCAACCAGTGTTATATTATTAAACCTATCAGCAAGGCCAGGTAGTTTAAATTTTGGAAGATATAAAAATCCAAATAAATTTTAAATCTATATAAAACAAAATAAATAAAGCACATAAACGTAATCTTGGACGAACAATCAACAAATTTCAAAAGAATGACAACATTATTAATTATTTTTACTTTTAAAAAAATAATCAGAAATGACTCCATTCAAGTGCATGACTAAGCCCTCAATGGTTTTGAAAATCAGGAGAAGGTTATCTAAAAAAATTTGAATGGACCATTGACCACGGAGATAAATTTTCAACCATGGAAATAAAAAGGAAACAATATATTGATGAGGAAGAATCCCTATTTACAAATAGGAAGATCCATTAGGTAGTGATTAATAATACACGGAATACATTTGAAAGAGTTTAGGATTAGAAAAATGAGGTGATATGTAAGTTACAAAATATTGATGGATATATTAACATTTAATAACTATTCGTTATTTTAATAAAATTTAATTATAGGATCGTAATTAGATATAAAACTAGGTAATCAAAATGAATATATTATGATTGAAACATAGAAATATTTGATTAACAAGCATGATAAAGAATCAAATATATATTATGATCTATGTGGAAGAGAGATAATATTTAAAAAGAAGCTTTAAGGTTTTTAATATAGAATGTTAGAGGCTTAAACTAATCTCACAAATACTTATCAGTCAATTAATTATTTAAGAATAAATATCTTAGTAGTGTATAAATAAGATAAAATAAAATCAATGAAACTTTTAAAATTGATAATTTAATTGGCATTTGGATAAACTATGAGTGGAATACAATAGTAGATGATGGATAACTAGGTGGATTGGTAGATTTTTTAATCCAAAAGTCTTTTTTTAGTAAGTTAATATCTAATTCCAGTTGTATTACTTATATGTGTATATATGATATAATCAAATAAAATTTAGTCTTTGTCATCTTAAAATTTTATATTTGTATGAGTTTGTTTATTAATTTAATTAATACAAAAAAATCTTAATAGTTATTTATCAATCCAAAAGAAGACTTTATTAATAGGAAAGAATTTTAATGCAGATTTTAAACTCCACACAATAAAAGGTGATTATGTGTATGTAGCTTAATTTATATTAGATTTTAATAAACTCTTTCAAAAAAATAATGTGTTGAATTTCTTTTTTTTTGAAAAATCAAATATGTACTAAAAATAAATATATTCATCGATTCAAAATGGACTATCAAATATTTTTATTATAACTCTAAATTTCTTTCTTTTAATTGATTTAACCAACAGCAAATTAACTTTTAGTAAAAAAAAATGACCTTGTCTCAAAAAAAACCCTTTAAAATTTAAATTTATATAAATGAAAGACCCATATGTTGAGAAGAAATTTGAAGAATGGTATAATTTATTTTTAAAAGGATCCAAAGTCTTTATACTTATCAAAGTAGATCAAGCATATCAAAAAGCCAAAACATTTAAATTTTTAGATTAAGTGGCTAGTGGCTTGCATCCGGTACAATACCGGAGTAGAGATTTATCAATAATTAAATGAAAAAAACACCTCATAATAGAATTCCATCTTATTCCCTAAGAATGGAAGACTCGTATGAAGAAAAATCAAGAATGAACTAGCTAAAAGAAGGGGTCATAATACAAGTCCTTCCAAATTTCTACTTTCGTTTTAAGTTATAATATAATCATAACAAAACATAAATTATCTTTTATTATTTTAAGGATATATATATATATATATATATATATATATATATATATATATATATATATCGATGGCTCTTCGAGAGGGAACCCTAGAGAAGTTGGTATCGGGGGTGTTGGTCGGGATAGCTCCAGAAATCTTTAATTCATTTTTTCCGTCTACAAGGGATGGCATTCCGATAATTATATGGAGGTGCTCGCTATCTTTCAGGGGATGCAACAATGCTGTCAACAGGACTGGCAGAATATTATTTGCGAGTCGGAATCCCAGGTAGTCATTGATTTATTAAGTAATCGTAACTTTGATAGTGCTGAGTGGCCCCTGGCGGTGATTGTACAACAGGTTCTTCAGTTAAGTACTGGGCTGGATTCGGTGAGTTTCAAGCATATTCCCCGTGAATGGAATGGGGTTGCTGACTGTCTGGCCAAATGGGCCTCAGAGCAAGGGCTCCAATGGGAGATTTTAGATTATAGTCTGCTGCCTTTGACCTTTTCCCAGAAGCTGAGTCTTCTGGTGGAGTAGGACAAGGCTGTGTAATGTTTCTGGTTTCCTCTGTTTTTGAATAAATTTTTACCCTGGTTAGTTAAAAAATAAAATAAAATAAGGAATGATATTTTTCAAAAATTTAAATTATAAATAAATAAAACATATATATAGTAAGAGAATATATATATATATATATATATATATATATATATATATATATATATATATATATATATAATAAAATAAAATAGTGAATTTAACAATTTTACTAAAAATTTATAAAAAACTTTATTTTATATATTTTTTAATTTATTTATTGATTAATTTAAATTTTAAAAAATTGTCAAAAATCTGTTAATTGGTAAAACATAGCTCTTAAAAATATTTAGAGAAGTAGATTAGTTTTACCATAGCATATAACTAAATAAAATTTGTAAAATAATCAAGCACAATTTTAAAATCTCTAATTGTCATTTTTAAAATTAACTGAATTATTTGGAAAAAAATGAGAGTAAATTAACTGAAAAAGGGATTATAATACAAATTGTTTGAAGCTTCTATTATTTTCAAAAAAAACCATAACAAAACATAAAATATTATCTTTGCTTCTATAAATAAAATTGAAGAAATTTGAAAATGAAACAATAAAATTAAAAATAGTTGAAAATTCTATCATAAACTATTAAATACATTTAACTTAGACTTTTAAAAAAAAAAAGATAAACAAAATTTGACACTCTCCATCTCATATTCTTACGATGGATAAAACTAATAAAGTTCAAAAAAGGAGTTAACTATCTATTAAAGGAATGGGTCATAATAGTTGTTCTTAAACATTTCTATTGTTATCAAAATAAATTATGTTAAAGTATAAAAGTTATTTATCAATTTAAAAAAAGATTATTTATTAATAAAAAAGAATTTCAATACAGCCTTCAAATTTTAGTTATGTGTATATAACTCAATCTATATTAAATTTTAATGAACCCTTTCAGAAAAATAATATGTTAGAATTTTTTAAAAAAAATCAAATATATATAAAAAATAAATATGTTCATCAATTCAAAATAAACTATCTAAAAGATTTATTTTAACTCTGAATTTTTTTCCTTTAAATAATTTAACCAATAACAAATTAACTTCATAATTAAAAAAATAATGACCCGCCTCAAGAAACCCTTGTTCAAATATTGAGAAGAAACTTGAAGAATGGTGTAATTTATTTTTAAAAGGATCCAAAGTATTTATGCTTATCAAAGTAGCTCAAACATGTCAATAAGACAACATTTGAATTTTTCGAAATTGTCTTCCATTGGAAATGTTATGTGGCCAATGGCTTGCATCCGGTACAATAATATTTTGTAAGAGTAGAGATTTATCAATAATTAAATAAAATAACACTTAATAAAAGAAATCCGTCTTATTTCCTACAAACAAGAGAGATTCATATGAAGAAAAAACAAGAATAAGTAGCTAAAAGTTAGGGTTATAATACAAGTCCTTCCAAATAGAGTAAAATTATTTCAAGAGTATTTTATAAGGAATGATATTTTCAGAAATTTTAATTATAAATAATTATTTTTATATTAAAAATTATAAAACATATATATCGTAAAAGAATTATTAAAAAAATAATATAATTTAATACTAATAGATGTATATTTCAATGAATTTAACAATTTTAATAAAATTTAATTAAAAAATATATATTATATATTTTTAATTTATTCATTGATTAATTTAAAAATTTAAAAATATGTCTAAAAAATGTTAATTAGTAAAAAATAGTTCATAAAAATATTTAAATAAGTAGACTAGTTATACCATATCTATAATTAAATAAAACTTGTAAAATAAGAAAAAACAATTTTAAAATTTGGTGTTGTCATTTTTAAAATTAAAACGATTAAATGGAAAAAAAAAAAAGAATAAGTTAATTGAAAAAAGAGTTATAATACAAATTATTTGAAAGTTTTATTATTTTCAAAAAAATACTATAATAAAAGATAAAATATTATCTTTATTTCAATGAATTAAATTGAAGAAAATTGAAAATAAAACAATAATATTAAAAATAGTTGAAAATTCTATCATAAACTATTAGATACATTTAACTTAAACTCGAAAAAAAAAATGACACTCTCCATCCATCTCAATCATACACTTACAATGGATAAAACTAATAGAATTATAAAAAAAGTAAACTGGCTATTAAAAGAATGAGTCATAATATAAGTTCTTAAACCTTTCTATTGTGATAAGAAAATAAATTATGACAAAATATAAAACCTTGTGCCCCTTATTGGATATGACATTAAAGAAAATAAATTAATAAGAGCATAAGCAGTCTATTTATACCACAATCCATTATCAAAATACAATTTAAATAAAGAACAAATACAATTTGACCATCTTCATACTATTTTCTCAAATAGTATCCTTGAAGGACAATATTCTCTAAAGAAAGTTATCAAAGAAGAAGTCAAGAACACAAATATCCTCTTCGTTTGTAGACAAGACCCTTGGGATAATGAATTACAAGAAAGATTTTTCCAAAAAAAATTGTATTATTTGCATGTAATTAGAAAAAATGTATTAAATATAATAAAAAAAATTTAGAAACATAAAGATATGTTTATAGGAAATGAAATTCTATCTTTTTGGTTATAATTTTTTTTTTAAAAGATACATAATATTTTGAATTTTTAAGTTTTAAGGGTTAGTTTGAGTAGATAGGATCAACGACTTTGGTTACGTAGGTATTGAGTTCAACTCTTATTGAGTATCTTGTGTTGTGTTAAGGATTAGGAATAGACATATATCTACAACTTGAAGTAGCCATGGGGACATTTTGAGGTAGGGGTCGAACATCTCCATATGTTCTATGTGGATTACAACAAGGTGATTTTAGTTGTGAATCATTTGGTAGACATTATGGACCTAGGCCCACCCCCATTAAGCTTCAAATGTAGATCAAATTTGGTAATGAAGTGGGAGTGAGTTGGTGAGGTCACTTCAACGTATCCAAGTCCACCAAGGTTCAATTCTTGTTGACGCATGTGAGACTAGTTGCGGTCGTTAAAAGTGGTATTGGTGTCTATTGAGCATGTGGGTGGATCCGTGGTAGTTGTGGTGCAATCAAAAATGCTAGATGGTTTGCTTAGCCAGTTAATGGGTGATAGTCTCTTGTCTTATAGCAGATCCAGTACTATCATTGAGCATGTAGGTGGATTCATGGTAGCATACGGTTTGAGTGGTTAAATGGTTTGAGCAATCTACGGTTGGTGGGCTTACATCCCGTCTAATGGTTAATTTGGTAATTTCAGAAGGAAGTCTGATTTAACAGATGGAGTGGTTTATGATTTGTAAATAATAGTATCCTGTCAAAATAACATTGTCATTAAAAATCTGAGCCCCCAATTATATCTTGAAACAATTGAAACTCCAATTCATAAAAAAAAATAATAAAAACAAAAGACCCATTAACGCTAGTATTTATCACAAAAAATAATTTAACTTTTTTAAACCCAAATTTTTATACAATTTATTCTACAAAATATTTTATTAAAGTAATAGTTGATAAAATAAAAGAATGCCTTCGAAATATTATTTGAAAAGAATTGCAAGTTTGTTTTCAAATGCAAAATTTTGTATGACACCTAATAGTGCATAAATATCTACACTCCCTTAACCATAGGCAGAGAGATAACATGATAATAAAATTATTTATGGATAAGGCATATAAAATATTTATATAACAATTCCAGTTAAAGGGCTACAGAAATAAAAGATCTTGAAACATTGGAGTTAGTAAATCTTGAGTTACACTCAATCTAATCATTTATGGTACTTATTTTTGACCATAGGCAGAGAGATAACATGATAATAAAATTATTTATGGATAAGGCATATAAAATATTTATATAACAATTCCAGATAAAGGGCTACAGAAATAAAAGATCATGAAACATTGGAGTTAGTAAATCTTGAGTTACACTCAATCTAATCATTTATGGTGCTTATTTTTAATGAGGTTGGTGTATATTTCATTAAGTTTTATAAAGGCCTAGCTCAAAAATGTCAAATGCATACATCTCTTTATAACTTATTCATTATTTTATTTTAGAAAGTCATGTTAAGAGAATTTAAAAAACTTATATTTTAAATATATTTTCAATTTTAATATTTTTAGATAACCTTTTTTTAGATGAGTCAATTAGTGAAAATAATTAGTACTTTAAAAATATTTTAGATATATAAGAATTAATTGTAGTATTAAAATAATGTCAATAAATTTTAGCAATAAATAAATATGAATGAAAATATGTATTTTTAATTTAAAAATACTTTTATATTTGAGATTAGGAACTTTCTAACTCCTACTTTAAAATAGTTTTAATTAATGAAAAAATATAATTTTCAATTATATTAAAAATTATAATTAACAGAATCGAAATCAAATTATCCTCTTTTTTTACATTTAAAAAAAAAGAGTACAATTAATCTAAGCTCTTTAAAAAGTATTCCAACATACATATAAATATTAAAAAGCGCATGATTTTTTGAAAACCCAAGAGTCACTTAAGATGAAATGAGGTGCAAGGGAACCATTTATTTATAGTTATGGGTAAATATAAACCATCACTCATAAATGTGGGTCATATAAATTGGCTCCATAATAATGAGCGAATATTAATAGAATAGAAAGAAAAAAAAATATATATAAATATATATATATATATAAAGTTGATAAAAAAAACTAAATATATTTTTTAACTAAGAATTTATTGGAAAATAATATTCTATCAGACAGATTATTCTAATTAATACTTCATAAGAAATGAGACGTAAAAGGGCATTTGATACTCACTCGTTATTCTTAAGAATGTGGCCATGATATAATGAAACGTGATGGAGCGCTATTTTCCAATCCTCAAGCTTTTCTGAACTGTATCTGCCCTTTCTTTCATGCTCTGAAAATGCATCAGCATAGATTCCATTTGCCCATCGAAGAACACTGGGCTCAACCTTATAGAAGACAGGAATAAGTCTATTGCCAGTTTTGAGCATAAATGAGAGCTCAGCCAAACACCAAGGAGATTTGGCATAGTTAGGGGAAAAAATGGCAATATGAGCAAGAGAAGTTCGCATGGCATCTTCTATTTGATCTGGTATGAAATCGCCCGGTCCAAGCTCTTCCTTATCAAGAAAAACTCGAAGTCCGAGGCGATCAAGGGCATCGTAGATAGCGGAGGCCAACGTGTGTTTGACGTCAATACCACAATGGTTTATGAATACATCATACGGAGCCTTCTTTGCTACTGCTGAAGATGATGCAGATTCAGTTGTAGATACAATTTCGTCAAAAGCTTTTATAATCTCTTTCCCAGTAGCCTCCGTTGCTAGTGCTGAAGATGATGCAGATTCAGATGTAGATGCAATTTCCTCGAAATCTTTTATAATCTCTTTCCCCTTTTCCATCGAAATGAGTTGAAGAGAAACTGAAAAAAACAAGGAAAAGATTATGTAAAAGAGAGACAATGAAAACTAATCGAAGTGGGTTCGGTTTTGGGTAGATCAAGGGCTTGAAAAAGGCTAAGGCTAAAGATGATAAATAATATGTAGAAGAGAATACAGAGAGGGGGAAAGGCAGAGAAGCAGGTGGGTAGAAATGATGAGTGGAGGAGGTTGAAGTGGGAAACAGCGGGAGAGGCGAGGCGTAACGCGTGAAGGCTACGATAAGGTTGAAGTGGGAAACAGCATGGAAGGCGAGTTATACGGCTTGCACTTCTAGCTTTAATTTCTCTTACTGAAAATTTAATTGCTCGTAAACCAACCTTCAACGAAATTTGACTCCGCATTCCATGAAATTTACAGGCCCAAAAAGAATTATATTTGAGAGCTGTGTTCAATTATTGAAATGACTATACACAAGAAAAGAGGCGTACAGTGAGTCAAACGTGCAGGCTGTCAGAATTTGTCTATCGAGGAACGGTGGTACATTCAACTTTATTCTTTACTTTTAATTTGAGTCGTTCAGGCTGCTCAACGTACTTAAAGTTTTCCACATGGGTCCTTGACTACATCAACTTTGTCATTAAAGTGAAGGTCCCTACATTAATTATTTGAGCGACTTTGTCATTTTATTTTCATATGGAAATTGTATAGTTAAATTTTAATTTTAACATAATAAATTTTTAAGTATTTTAATAAAAATCATATGATAGATTTATTTTAATTTTATATTCTTACTTTTATATTATTTATAATAAGATTAATCTCATTTACATGTTATTATATTTATTAATATAAAATACTTATGATTTAATTAATTTTAGTTTTTTTTTTAAATATTAATTTATTACAATTTTTAGTATAAACTTTTTCTCATAAAATTAAACATGTTTATAGATATTTTTCATGTTACTTTGCAATGTAGATATTCATCTTGTTTTACATGATTCACATTTGTATTCACTTTGGTATCAAAATCATCTTCTAATCTATATTGGATTTTCTATCTTTCACAATTATCAAAGATATCAATGATTGTTAGAAAGAAGATGGTTTGAATTATCTTATTTAACAAGCAAACTAAAAGTTTTCTATAGTAAGTTTGGCCAACACCTAAGAACTTGAGGATTACGTATTGTGTTTCTACTCAACTCTAATTTGGATTTTGTGGATATTGTTACACTGCCTTCCATCATTTGAATTTATTATCAAGGTCATAGCGCATAGTGGAAACTTGTTAGGTGGTTTCTACAATCATTTTTTTTTAGTGTGATTTCTAACACTTTTTTTCTCCGGAACAATGTGTCTTGTGAACTTCTAGTCACGTTGTTTGACTATTTTCATACATACCACATCATGAAATAAAAACATAAACTTTTATTTTTGTACAGCTCTTTGTGCTACATACATCGTCCACTCCACTATCCTTCAGTTGTTATAACAAATTACTAAGAAAAATATATTCGATGAAGGTTACATTTTGGTCTATCATCAAATCTTGTTGATTGATATTTTGTAAAGATATGGACATGGCATAGATATACGTGGCAATCAAGATTTCTAAGACAAACCATTAACTGTATTCAACAGAAATCAATACATTGTTTGTGGTGGATGCACAAAGTTGGGGGACAACAAAGGGGACATTCTTTAAAAATTTGTCCATGACTCATAAATAGTGCACACCATTTGAAAAATACACCCAACCCTAACTTTAAATTATTTTGGATTACCAAGCTTAAAGGGTGTGTGCTCTATGCAATGCAAAGGGTTCACACCCTTTGCATTGTTATTTTGGAGGGAACTCAAATAAATTTCAAAATACTTAGAGCAAAGGGTGCACACCCTTTATAAAGGGAATCAACCCTATTTATTGCATAGGGTGTGTGTTCAATGTAGTAGAAAGGGCACACACTATCTATATTAGATTACATAGTATTTGTTTTTTATTGGATTGTACTGCAAAGGGTGTATGCCCTATTTATTGGAAAAGGCATGCACCTTATGTAGTAGAAAGGGTTCACACTCTTTGTATTGGATTGCATAGTTTTTTTTTTGTTTCTATTTTTATTCTATTTGTTTTCGATTGTATATATAGTAATATAAAATAAATTTAAGTTTATAAATTAACTTTATTTGACTAAATATAAGAAATTAGGGCCAATTAAGATCTTTTGAAATTGATTCTAGTGTTGTAGGAGTTTTCTTTCAAAAGTTAGTTTTTAAAAAGCCAATTTGATCAGTACTTAGTCATTTTTGGAGTTTTAGAATTGAAAATAAGGTTTTCTAGGTGTAAATGTTTCATCTAAAATTTATTTTGGGCAAATCAATGGTCATTTTGTAGGTTTTTGAACTTTATGGATTGATTTATGAAAATTTTAGGAGTTCTAGGTCTACAGAAAAATAATTAAATACAAACCTCACATCTTTTAGAGAGAGTGATAACTAAGAGGATATTGACACATGAGGTTGCATACACACTAAAACATTTAAGCCATTTGAATTTTCCCTTTAAAGTCCCCTTTACCTCATATTAAAGTTACATAGGATTTTATTTTAAAAAAATTGTAACTCTTAAGTCAGATTTCAACTCGCATGATGAGGGCATTTCTAGAGGGTGACATTAGGGTGTCTTTATAATACATGACTTTAGCATGTGACATTAAAATGACTTTGTAGATGAATTTAGGTTAAATTATGACACAACATTAAAGTGACTTTAATATATGACATTTGCATGTTATAAGCGGTGATGTTAGGATGTATTTAGAGGAAACATTGATGATTTTTTAAAGATGATGTTGATGATTCATTCACAATAAAATAGTTTCATACATTATTCCTTGTGCACCTGTAAGTATTGCACACAAATCAATTCGGAGTCTTTCATGCTACATTTCTTGCATGTGCACACAAGTATCACTACACTTTTACATATAGAATCTTGCACCTCTAAAAAATCTTATGCATCACTGCATTATCCTACAAGAATTCAATTTTGCATTGAGTCTCTTGAACTTAGCAAAACCTGTACCAAATTTCACTCACCCTACACAAAGCTTGTCATTACACTACATCCACATTGCTTACTAGATGAAACTTCTCAGTTCTATGACATGTTAAGGAATTCATTAGAGTAATCATATAAATGATAAGTTTAACTTCCACACAATTGGAAGTAGTTTAATTATTTTTTAATAAGAAGATGAAAGGACTTGAAATTTTTCTCTTTGTAAATTTTTATAATTGTAATTACATTCTTATATTTTGTGCATAAATATGTAACATATGTATCTAGATTTAGGTCGATGATATAAAATATCATAGTTATAGATAACATGATTTGATTTTCTAACCTTTATCATATGAATTGTATTCATAACTTTAGTCTAGGTAAATTATAGGAAGTGTTCCACTCTTGACTATTAGAATACGCATTTACAGTCTAGTTGTGGTATTGTTAGTCTTTGTACTTTTTCTCTATTCATTCCCATTAAATATAATTTTTATTTATTATAGGTATCAGTCTTCTAATTACTTATATTTTTTTTGGTTTGTTTTATACAAGATAACATAATGCACACTCTTTATAACCTTAAATATTATCTCTAAGTGAAAGGTTGTCCTATGTGCACAGATCCTAGGCCCCATGGTGTGGAACATTTGTATCAAAGCATCTATATTTTGTATGCTTATAATATATGAGCACAATGAGATAATGAAGGATTACTATTCGGATCTATTTTATCCTAACTAGAAGAATTTTATATCAAAAATAATATTGATGATGCTTAGAAGCAACCCAAGGCAACCCCACACATTCAAGATCTCATTACGAATGTCTTAGAATCATAGTACACCAAAATATTTAGCCATTTATATGAGTTGATGATGGATCTCAACCTAACACATTCAAAATCTCACCCATAACACACTCAATAGTAGTTTTAGCATTGCTATCTAGTCTAAATTTATGTTGGGTTGTTACATTTGTGTTTAAGGGGATTTGTATGCCCTATTTGAGTGCCCTGGGTAAGTAATAAATAAATTAAGATAGTCAAATAGGGCATATGGAGACCAAATCTATATTAGGTTATTGTATTTGTGTTCAATGAGCTTAATATTCCTTATTTGTTTTCCATATACAATAAATGGAGTGATTAGTTTCACATAATGCACACATAAGGAATATCATGCGTGAATTTGCATATCTTCATTTACTGTTGTCTACCTTTTGAAAGTTTGATCTCTTTATGCATCATTATGTGAGCCATTTTTTGCACTTATATTCTAGTCCATAGTATTCTTTGGTATCTTCACACATGTTATTTGCCTTAGAGGCTCAAAAGTGTAACCCTTTATTCTCCAACTCTACACAACTAAACTATCCTTCCTCCATGTAAGTGGACTCTTACATTTTCCATAATAGTCTTCCAAAAATGTTGCATTGTACAACCATGAACTCCTAATTAGTTTAATGATTTGATTGAATAACTTTAATTTTGGGTGATTCAATATTTATAATTTACTTTGGATGCTCCTACATTAGACTCCACATGTAATTAACATGTAAGCTCCTACTTACTAGTCAGGTTCAAGTTGTAGAATCACTCTTTTGGTCATCTACCAAGACCAATGTGTTCTCATCTACCTAATATGACACCTGAATAGGCTTATTTGATGCTTATTTTTCTTCAAGACCTTCCTTATTCCATAAATTATAATATCCCTTAAGGATAATTAAATCAATTTCTTTTTTTTATATTTTTATATATTAGCTTATACATAACACAACCATACAACAAGAGATACAATATGATAGAATTCAAACTATGATATTATTGAAAATAAACTAAAATACATATAAGTAGCACTAATAATTCACAATAACTGCTTAAATAAATATTCCTTCGAATCACAGTTGTAGTTCCTAAATGAAATCACCATAAGTCAGATAGGGAGGATTTTGCACCACTCAAACTAGAAAACCTTAGAAGTTTTTCATCATCAAATATTTCTTCACTCCAAAGGTTTTCATCTTTAGGAGAGGAATAAGCTGAATGAGGGTTCAAACTCTTAAAGGGGGGGCGGGGGGGGGGGGGGGGGGGTTTAATGATATTCAACATGACTAACCAAGGGAAGAGAGTAATTTATTTATAAATTTTACAATAAAGAAGGGAAAGAGAGAATAAGCATGATGAGAGATAGAATGTGGTGCCACATTTCCATGTAGGCCAAAAAAATTACTATTGGGCATGTGACCCCATGTGTAAGGGTTGAGAGAGAATATTCTACTTTCTACCATTTTCCATATCACTCTAAAATGTCCTCATCACTCACACATGTGAGCAATAGTAAGATGCTTATCCCCTTCTGACAATGGTCAAAATTGGATCACATGATCACCCCCTCTTTTGTCTTGGTCTCCAAATTCCCATGTGATACCAAAAATGGTGCCCCACTTCCTCATGTGAGCTAAATTAACAATAGTACAAATCTTGTCATCATTCTCCATGTGACCATAAGCTTCCAAAAAAAAATCATCATCTTTTGACTATCCTTTCTATTCCAACACAAGATTCTCCCCTAGAATTATGCCCCAAGTTTTCACCCCTTATCTTCATACCCAAAAAGAAGACATGTGATTTTCCAAAGACAAGAAATCCTATCTCCTAGTTGAGTACTATGCTTCAATCCATCACATGCACTAGATTCTATGGGAGATCCTCTGTGGGCTATGCCTCATCACCCATAAGCTAACTCATCTCCTGCATCACCTACCACATCATCATAAATAGTGGTAGTGAATAGTACATGTGAATAGTGTCTATGTGAATAGTGACTTGTCCTTAGTTATTCTTTTATATCACTTGACTTAGCCTACGAAATAAAATAAGCTAATAGTTTTTAGCAATTATCTCATTGAAAAGAAAGGGACATTATAGTCCTTCCCCAAAATTAATTGTCCCCAAGTAACTACAAATCTAGATATAGTATAATTTACTAGCTCTCCCAAATATAATCTTCAAATGACAAATCCTTCCACTTCACTAAGTACTCCTTGGTAGGTCTCCCTCTAAAAATGTGTTCTCTGGAGTCAATTATAGAATCTAGAATGAGAATGAATTTTCCTTCCTCATCCAATGGTGGAAACTCAGAAGAAGGAATTACATAATGCCCAAGTACCTTATTAAGGCATGATTTGTTGAAGATATTATGCACCTTGATACTCACTGTTAGTTCCACCTTATAAGCCACTTCTCTAATCATATTAGAAATCTTGAATGGGCCATAAAACTATGGTTTTAATTTATTTGACCCACTCTTCTTGAGAGTGGACTACCTGTATGGCTACAACTTCAAATAAAACATGTTACCTACCTCAAATGTAAGCTCAATGTGGTGTTAATATGCATACAACTTATGCCTATTTTGAGCTTGATGCAAGTTTTCCTTCAAGGATTTAATTATATTTTGACTCTTCTCTAATAAATCCTTAGCTTAGGGCACTCTACTATCTCATAACATCACGCCAATAAAGCTAGGGGATTTATATCCATGCATAACTATAAATGGTGACATCTTAATTTTCATGTGATAGGTAGAGTTACATCAATACTTTCCTAGATGCAACCATTTCACCCATGCCTTAAGTTGTCCCAAAATGTAATTTTGGAGATACCCTTCCACTGACGTATTTACAATCTCAATCTATCCATCTATCTATGGGTACTAGATGGTACTATGAGTGAGCTCAGTCCCACTCAATTTGAAAAATTCTTACCAAAATAAGCTCAAGAATGTACATCCCTTCATTGACTATGTTCATGGGCATCCCATGCAACCTAAATATCTCTCTAAAAAATGAATATGTTGGTTGTGCTACTGAAAATGGTGATAAATTGGAAAGAAATGAGAAAATTTGGTTAATCTATCCTCCACAACATGGATGAAGTCCTTACCTTGCACCTTAGGTAACCCTGTGATGACGTCCATCAAGATACTTTTCCATTTTTGACTGGGAATTAGCAAGGGTTGTAATAAGCCTATAGGATAAGTATTCTCACTCTTATTTTGATTACATATGGGACATTATTAGACATACTTAAGGACTTCATTCTTAATCCCTTTCGATGTATATCTATCCTAGATCTGCCTATATGTCTTGAAGAAACCCAGATGACTAACTATAGGTGCATCATGAGAAAATCTTATTACCTTCATCTTAAACTTTGAACTAGGTACCAAATAGATCATATATTTGTAAATGATAAGCTTATTGACCACAATGTACCTATCATTGTGTATATTACTCTCAATGATAATAATAACCCAAGAGTCCTTAACATATTCTTCTAAAATTTGTGCTCTATAATATTCTATAATTTCCACCCAAGAACATAAATGTGGTCTACTAGACAAAGCATCATCAATAATATTTCTCTTGCCTTTGGCATATAAAATGTCAAAGTTTTAAGATTAAAGATTACTCACCCATTTGTATTGTCTATCATTTAGATCCTTTTGATTCATAAAATACTTGAGGCTATTGTGGTTGGTTTTGATAATGAACTTACCTCCCACAAGATATGGTCTGAACTTGGCCAAGGCATTCATAATGGACAACATCTCCTTATCTTAGATAGAGTATATTCCCTTAGCACCCCTTAAATTTTTGCTCTCAAATGCAATGGGATGATTATCCTACATCTAGACATCAATTACTCCCTCTCTAAAAGTATCACACTCAAGCTCAAAAGGCTTGGAAAAATTAGGAATAGCTAAGACTGGGCATGAACTCATAATTTGATTAAAATTATCTAATAATTGATGTGCTACATTAGACCAAAAAAATGCCCCCTTTTTAGTCAAATAAGTGGGCAAGACACCTGTGAGAAACCCTTAATAAATCTCTTGTAAAAACCAAATAGATAAAAAAAAAAACCCTTAGGTTATGAGAGATTAATGGGCAGAGACCAATCTAAAATTGATTTGATATTTTTTGGATCCATTCTAACACCCTTGGAACTAATTATGTGACCAAGGTAATGAAGCTATGTCATACCAAATTCACATTTGACTCTTTGGCATACAAAGACTCTCTCAAGGATGATTAGAACCTCATCTAGATGCCTCATATGTTCTTCCCATGTTTTGTTAAATATCAAAATATCATCAAATAAAATCAAAATAAAATTACGGAGTTATTTTTTGATTACGATATTCATCCAAGACTATAAAGTTGCAAGATTTTTGGTTTGACCAAAGGGTATTACCAAGAACTCATAGTGTCCAAACTAACACCTAAAAGTAGTCTTCTCCACGTCCACCTCACAAACTTGTATCTGATGATATCTTGATCTCAAATCAATCTTAGAGAAGTGGCATAAACCATGTATCTCATTTATGAGCTCATTTATATAAAAAATGGGATAACTATTTTTGATTATCTTCTTATTCAAATCCTTGTAGTCTATGCACATACACATAGTCCCACATTTTTTCTTCACCAATACTACTAAAGATGCAATGTTTTATTACTATGCCCAATGTGTCCCATGTCAATCAACTCCTTGATAGCCTTCTCTATCTCATCTTTGTGCCTCTTTGAATGCCTATAAGGAGTGGTGATGATGGGTTTGGTACCCTCATCTAACTCAGTGACATGATCAATGCATCTCTCAAAAAGCCTCCAAGGAGGTATGATACCAAAAACCTTATTGTGCTTGGAAAACAAATCTTTTACATTTGGAGGTTAACTCTTCTTCTATTTGTCTATAATGGTTCACATAATGAGGCTTTAAACTACCCACTCTACCTAGTCATGTCTGATAAGTCTCTCCATTATTTTGAAAAAGTCTATTCATGGCCCACCATTTGACATGCCTCTAAGCACAACTTTCTTACCAATAGCTTCAAATTTCATCTCCATTATCTGCAAGTTCATATAGGACTCTCTAATGGATCAAAAACATAACATACCAAGGACTACGTTTGTTTCTCCAATGCTTACCACATAAAAATCATCTCTAAGATCATAATGTCACAACTGAATGCTCAAGTTAAGAATTTTTTTAATGCATGTGATGGTGAATCCATCTACTACCATCACTTTGAAACCATCAAAATATTATTTTTAATACCCCTTCTAGATATAACTCCTTCATTAATGAAATTGTGTGAAGCACCTGTGTCAATAAGAGTGACTATCTGATGTCCACATAATACTCCACAAACTCTAAAATAAATAATTTTCTAAAAGCTAGAGAGTTTGCCAAGTGTGCCCCCACTTTCCTACTCCTCTGACTCTTCTGAAGAAATTTATTTATATTGAACTTCCAAATTAGATTGTGAATTTGATTTTTCATTAGTAGATTCATCTGTTGAATAATACTCAATCTGGTTGATTTTGGCCTTAGGTGAGCACTTATGATCTGGGCCCCGTAGATCCTTACAAGTGAAGCACAATTTATTTCTCTAGATATCATTAATTTGGTTTGCATCAACCTTGTGGGCTCCTTCTTAACTTGATTTCAATCTTTGTGGAAGTTTTTCTTGCCCTTATATTTTTGTTGGAACCCTTTTGACTGACATTTGCTTCCAAAAATAGAGGACTACATGTATCATGCCTTTTTTATTACTTATTAAAATATGAGTGGACTAAGATCCTTAATCTAAACTCTCAAGGGTTCAGATAGACCATCAAAAAATAGAACAATCAACCTCCTTGTTTAAATATCAATCACCAACACTAACAATCTTTTGAAATTAGAAATGTAATTATCTACCAAAATCCATTATTTTAGTTATGCTAACTCCTTGAGGTGCAACTAATATCTTTCTTATCAAACCTTTCAATCGACCTCTCTTTGAATTCATCATAAGTTTAGATATAATCATGGCCTAAGGTAACCATTCCATAGTACCACCATTAATGTGAAAAATCATCCAAATAGAGATTTGCATATTTAAGTGCATCATTTTCAGCCATATGATTAAGCTAAAATAAGTGCCAAGATTTTATACCCAAGATCTAGTAGTAATCTTCCTAAAATTATCCAAATATGGAATAGATGGCTTACCCACCTTTCTTCACAACTCATTATTTTTTGGTCTTCCACCCCCACCTCTATGGGATCTATGCCTTTATCTAAATTCTAAATAGTCATTGAATGACATTTTAGACTAGAAAACTACCTAAAATATTAGCCAATTTATTCAAACTTTATCATGCATTTATTGATCATTGGAATCTATTGACAATTTTGACCCTGCAGGTCAAATTGCCACCCTTATCATTTGAAGCTTTTCACATCATTGCCAATTTACTTTTGCTTAGAGTATTTCTAAAGGGATAGTCAAAATACTTCTGGTTTTCAAAAAGCACAATAAATACTTCAAGCTTTCATGAAAGGAAGACTTCAAGTTTTGTCTAAGTATCAGAATTGTTTCAAACTTTTTGTCTGAAACAACTTTTTTTAGCACCAACACATAGTTTCTCAAAGGACACTTTCATTTTCCTGAAGGGTACTCATCAAAAGGGTAGGTGGACTTTACAACAAATTTGAAGGGTTTTTTCCCTTTAAAAAAGGACCATTTACAAAATCTCGAAGGGCATTATCAAAAATTTTGAAGGGCTTGTTCATAATCCCAAAGGACCATTTCAATTTTGTTGAAGGGCAAGAAGACCTTGACATTTTTTCTGAAAGAATGGACCTTTTCAATTTGTCCATGAGAAAGGGACACTAAAAAAAAAAATCATTTTTGAAAGGATGAGTGGACCAAAAAAAATATCGAAAGGAATTTAAAAAAAGTCTGAAGGGCACATTTCATAAAGGCAAAGGGGCTTGTTATTTTTTTTTAAAAGTCCTTTATAAAAAGCTGAAGGGCAAGTGGACCATTCCAACGATGTTGAAGAGTTCTTTCGAAGGAAAAAATACACTTTGAAGAAATCCAAAGGGACACTTTGAAGAAATCTAAAGGGTTACATCCCTTAGAAAAAGGTTTAATTTTCAAATTTTTGAAGGGTAGAATCCCTTCGAAAAAAGTTCACATCGAAAATTTTTGAGGGGTTATTTCAAAAATCCTGAAGGGCTATTCAAAATGCTGAGGGGTCACTTTCCCATCTAGAAATTCACTTGGAAAAATTATGAGAGACACTTTATCTTTTTGGAAGGCTTTTCACAAAATTTTAAAGGGTATTTGCCTTAAAAAAAACACTCGTAAAAAGTCTGAAGGGACATACAGAAATCCTAAAGGTTCTCTTTCCCTTCAAGAAAGTCCTTATCAAAAAGCTTGAAGGGAAATTTGGAAAGGTTTCAAGGAAATAATTCCTTCAAAATTTTTGTCTAAAGGAATTGAATGATTTGAAAAGTTTTGAGGTGAATAGACCAATCAAAAAGGATGAAGAGACAATTCCCTTAGACATTTTATCTGCAAGAAAATGACAAAGACAAAATATCGAAGATATATTTCCTTTAGAATTTTTGTCTAAAGGAAATAAACAAAGCATAAAGTCATGAGCAATAAGCCCAAAGGGAAATAACAAAAATGAATGCTTGAAGGAATAATGCCAAAGGAATTATCCAAGGTAAAAGGAAAAGGAACTAAGTAAAAAGGAAGAAAGAAAGAAATAATCATTAAAAATAATAGCCGAGACAAATATGCTAGAAAGTTTAAAAGAAAGGAAAATCAAAGGAAATAGGCTGCAGACAATAAATCCAAAAATAGGGATAGAAGCAAATAGTCTACATGCAAGTTACCCAAGCCAAAATCAAAACATGTAGAAGTGAACAACACAAGTTTAACATTGGATGGCTATTCAAGGATAGCTTAACATATAATTTCATGCATACACTCTTGGTTTTCATGTAATTTGAGCCTTTCAAATCACTTCTAGGTCAGCTTCAAGTAGAGTTCTCAATCCTAGATTGTGGCATGGCTTTTCATGCAAGAGTTTGACTTGTCAAACTTACATCCACCTCATCCCTTCTATGTCAACATGGAATTTCATGCATGCTTTACTTTTGGAGTTGAATAGTCTTGCACTTTGTTTAGTTGACAAGTCATGCATGTGGTCTTGTTTATCTTGTTGAAGGCTTTCAATGTTTCCAGCAGTTCAAGTAGAGTTCTAAATTAAATTTTGGTGTTGATTTCATGCAAATAAAATTATTCTCTTGATTGGCATAGTATCATGGATGATGAAGGCTTTGACTCAAACTTGAGCTTACCATTCTTTTCAAATGCCAAAGAGTTTTCCATGCAAGACAAAAGACTAGAAGATATTTTTAGAAAGCTTTGTTATCTTGGCGTAGCTGAAATTGGACTTGGGTTGAAGTGGGAGTTGATTTCCTCTTCTATTTTTAGTGCCAAGCTCTTGGCTATTGTATACTTTTGCTATACAAGTTGGCTTTTTAGCTTTGAATTGTATCCTTTTTTTGGCAAGACCATACTCTACCAAAAAAAATTGGTGTGTAACCTTTTTAGATTAATAAAAGGATAGTTTTTAGACTCCAAGGTGCTAGTATAGTGTATTTGTGTCAGTGATTTGCATATGTGATATAATTGTTTTCCTTGTCAAGTCTTGATTCTTCCTTACTTACTATTTGATCAGATTATGTAGGTTATGTTATGTGTTTAATATCTTTTAGATAAAGTTATAGTGCATATAAGTGGTTAGTTAGTGCCTTGAATCAGGTCTATTCCATCATTTCCCTCAAGCTTTGATCACAAAATAGAACCTTTTCATGAAACACTGATGCGTAGGAGTCAATTGGGGTTAAAAATTTAATTTGTTTATTATTTTATCAGTGTTTTTAAAAACTCAAATTGTGTGGATCAATCAAAGTTTAGGTGTAACACCATCATTAGATAGGATTTTCATTTAGTTTTCTTTATTTTTCCTTATCCCTTTTTTCCCAATAGTTTGTAGCATAGAGTAGAGATCCTAATTGATACACCAAAGGGAGCTAGCCCTTAGAATTTAGGGACTCAATCTGTTGATTAGGCTACCCATAGCCTATGATTGTTTCCATGATTCAATAGACTGTGAAGGCTTGAAACTACCTTCACAAGGGTGCAAGTCTGGTTGACAATAATTTTTGGCATGCTTGGTGGGACCACAAAGAAATATTTTCATATCTAAAGAAAGTTTGGAGCTGGGGAAAAGCATTTGTAGTACAAGAGAATATCTATCTTCATCATAAGATAAAAATTCTTCAAGTTATAGAGCTTATAACATCATTCAAGTAATTATTTCATGACAAAGGTTACCACAAAGTCAACAAGGTATTCCTTTTGAATTTATATCATATAAGAGATCAAGGTTTAGTATGGAAAAACCATATCCTCAAAAGTGATATTTATCTCCTAGTTATCCTACTGTTCTAATCACTACAAATCCCACTGCTCTAATGGCCATCAAAAACTAGGTGTTTGTTCCATTCAATAGAGGTAGCCCACTGAATTTATCCCAATTGGATGACATTACAGTGTCTACCCTCAAGAGCATCACAATATTATCAGGAGAAAATCAAATAACCTCTATTGAGCATATCCAATATGTAGTTAATCTTTGTTCAGTCCATAAAGTTGTTGAAAATAATGTTTCTATCAGATTGCTTGCTGCTTCCTTCAAAGGAAAAAAATTGAAATGGTATATAAATCTCCCACTAAACTCTAATTATACTTGGGATGAACTGGGTAAAACCTTAGTCAAGTAATTTGAGGATAAATATGATCACCTATCTTTTGTTGAGTAATTAACTGTCATAAATAGAGCTCTTCATGAGTTCATGTCTGATTTTAACCTCATATTTCAAAAGATATGAACTAGAATACCTATGTTGATAAGGCCATCCCTTGAATATGCATTTTTTTACTACATAAAATCTTTTAATTTTGACATTAGTGTGATGATACAGTCAACGGGTGGTACTACTTTGCCATATGCTTAAGAGGTTGCAATAAGGGTAGATAATAGTTTAGTATAATCTGGTAAGATTTCTCCAAGACCTCCAATGCTTATATTTCTATAAATAAATTCTATACTAGGCCCTTAAGTTCCTCAAATCCCATCCTTAGCTCATATTCTACAACCTCAAGTTCAAATTGTAGCCCCTACTAGTTAAGCTAGTGAGATAGGATAATTGAAAATATTGTTACAATCTCTTGGTAATGAAATAGTGAAACTCAAGAGATAAAAAAATCAGTATAATAAGACTTATTAACAACAAAATTAGATCACCTTATCAGTCTTTCAAAGATCAAAGGTCTCCTTATCAAGGTTTCAAAGAGAATATACCACCTTACTAAACACAAGGAGCTATAACTCCAACTAAGCCATATGATTCCCTTGATGCTAATGCTCCTTCCACCTCAAAGACCATTATTCCCATCCCACCTCAAAATAACATGATGCAAGATTCAAGTTGGTAGTCCTCAAATCTTAGTGATGCTCAAAACCAAGCCTTGGTATCACAAAATATCACTATGCCATAAATGACGTAAGAAGAGTTTTATTTATAAGGAGGTCATTACCAATATATAGGTTTGGCATCACAAAGAGAGACTAATTAAGCTCAAGGGTATCCTGATGCCATTAATGTAAATTGGAAATTAGATGATCATGTTGCTTTTACTCAAGATGTTGAAACTAATAGTACAAGTGGTCAAGTTGCAGCTATAACTAGAGCTTAAAAAAGAGCCATTGATGATCTATGGGAGGTGAAAAATGCTTTAGGTACTCCTAATGTTGTTTTTAAGATTACATAAAAACAAATTTCTACCCCTACAACTCAGAAAAATCAAAATGCTGAGGTTAGTAAAGTTCATCGAATACCCCTAGTTTATGAGCAGTCAATTCTTCAAAAAGTGAAACCAAAGGTTAGTGGATCTTAGTTCAGTATAATAGATCAGATGAAGAATTCTAACATCAAAATTAGCATGTGGTATTCTCTTTCCATTCTAGGACAAAAAGATATGCTCATCTAAGAGATTTTAGCTCTCAGATTGTCTCCAAAACTAATTGAGAAAGAAGGTGTTGTCTTGACTAATTTGAATCAGAAAACTAAGCAGTGGGTTCAACAAGTAAATACGATGGAAAAGGTGGATAAAACTGAAGTAAAAGCAAATAAAACTCCTCCTTTATACCTTTTTTTATAGGAACTGATACTTTGGTTCATAATTATATGGTGAATAGTGGAGCTAATAGTTCAGTCATATCTAAACAAATTACAGACAAGCTTAGCCTTATTTATGAGCCAAACACTCAAAGGGTATTTCAATTGGATGGGTAAGTAAAAAATATGGTAGGAATTATCAAATATATGAAATTAACATTACATACTTGTCCCAATGTTACTATTCAATAGGATGTTGTTGTAGACTTGCCTCCTTACTTTGCTATGTGCCTTTCAAGGGACTTCACATCAAAGATTAGGGGATATTTATTAGTGGATTGGACTTATTTGTTGTTTATAACTAGGTATGGTACCAAGGTAAATATTCATTCTAAACCTATTTCACATTTTCATATGGAGCCATATATGCCAAGTGTGGTGAACACTAACTGTATCATTTCAGATGATGTACTAAAAAATAGTGAAATAAAAAATGGATCACCTTTGGATGGAGTTACATATTTTTTTCTTGATGAGTGTGCTTCTACCTTGCATGAGCATGATCTTTATAAGTTGATTGAAAAAAAAGGACTTGGTGTGTATTGTCTTTATGAGAATGATGCACCAATTCAAGCCATGGTTAAAGATGATGAATCTAGTGAAGGTTTGTGGAATTTGTACTTTGATGGGTCAAGGAATAAACATGGTACTATATTTGGAATGATGTTGGTTTCTATAACAAATCAAAGTTATTTCCCTTCTATTAAATTTTAGTTTGGTTGTTCAAACAATGTTGTTAAGTATGAAGCACTACTTCATAGTTTGCAGTGGGCTAAGAAGATGAAAGTCAACACCTTGTAGGTGTTTGGTGATAGTGAACTTATAGTTCACCAAGTAATAGGTTTAAATGTATGTAAAAAATTGTTTCTTAAGTCTTACAAGCATATAATATGAGACTTAATTGAATATTTTCAAGATTTTAACATTTAATCAATACCAAGAGGCAAGAATAAACACGTAGATAGGTTGGCTACCATTAAATCAAAATTTAGTATACCAACTGATATAAAGAGTGAGAAAATTTATTCACACATAAAGGTGGTTATAAGGCCTTCTATTCCAGATAGTCATGAGAATTGGCAGGTTTTCGAAGATGACAATCAAATTGTGAGATTCTTGCAAGAAGAGGTTGAGTTTTCTTCAAGAAACCAATCAAAGCACTTGAAACAGTATGGTGATCAAGTTGTGAAACTAAAAACAAATATGTTTCCCAAGGGATTAGTCACACTTGAAAACATTTTCAATGGTGATGATGAGTTAAGGAAGGATATGTCATCCTTATCAACAAAAGAAGGGCACTATGTCAATGTAGAGATTGCAGCTAGTAATATTTTGAAGTTGGGCAAGGTATTTACTCATTCAAAAAAATAGATTTCATTGAGTTATGCACAAGTTTTTTTGATGTATTTTCATGGAAATATAGTGATCTCAAGAGATTTGACCCAAGTCTAGCTCAACACACCATTGAGTAAGAGGTTGAAACTAAACCAGTGAGACAAAAACAAAGGCTCATCAATCCAAAGCTTGAGCCTTCGATGAGAGTTGAGCTTCACAAGCTCATAGAGTTAGCTATTATATTTTAAATTAAGCACTCAACTTGGGTGGCAATTCGTGTTCTGATATGAAAGAAAATGGTGAGATTAGATTGTTTGTTAACTTATGTGATTTGAACAGGGCTTCACTTAAAGATCATTATCCATTGCCATCAATAGAATACATTCTATAGCTGGTTGTAGGTTCAGAGAAGTTTTTTTTTTTTGGATGGATATAGTGGTTACAATCAAATTTTGGTAAAATAAGAAGACCAATTTAAGACAACCTTCACAACCAAGTGGGAGACATTTGCATACAAAAATATGCCATTTGATTTATCTAATATTGGAGCAACATTTCAAAGAACCATGGATATGGCATTCCAAGGCCTTCTTAACAATTTTGTACTTATTTATTTGGATGATATAATAGTGTTTTTAAAGATTCATATGATCACATGGTTCATCTCAAGCAAGTGTTTGAAAGGTGTAGACAATTTGAGGTATCTCTAAATCCTAGAAAGTATCTTCTTAGTTTATGAAGGTAAGCTTCTTGGACATGTTATTTCAAGGCATGGTTCAAGCATAGATTTTGAAAGGGTGGACTCTATTCTTGCACTATCCTTACCTAAGCACAAAAATATATGAAAAAATTCTTTAGGAAGATCAACTTCATAAGGAGGTATATTTCATATTTTACCATTTTAGCTAAGCCACTTACCACCATGATAAAGAAGAATCAGATTTTTAGCTGATCCAAAGAAGGAATAAAGAGTTTTGAAGATGTTAAAACGGCCATAGCTAGTGTTCCTACACTTATAAATCCAAATTTCACAAAAGATTTCTTTTTGTATAATTATGCTAACATGGACACCATTTAAATAATTCTTATGCAACAAAATCATGAGGCTTTAGAGCAGTTAATGGCCTTCTTTAGTCAAGGCTTGGAAGAATATGAAACAAGATATTCTTTTGTTGAAAAACATGTACTTTCAGTTAAAAGGTCTCTTAAAAAGTTTAGATACTTGTTGTCTAACAATAAGATACACCTTATGGTTCTCCATCCAAGCATCAAGAAGTTCCTTTTAAATAAAGATATAAATGAGAAGAGAGCTAGTTAGATAACCAAGGTAATGGAGTATGACGTGTAAATTAAGGTGACAAAGCTGATTAGAGGCAAATGATTTTATGAGCATCTAGATCAAGACTTGAAAGAGACTAATGAGGCTATTTTGGCATCAATTGATGAAGAGGTTACAACTGATCATACCTCACCTTCCAACTAGTTTCATGACTTGGTAAGCTATGGCTAAGATGGTATTTATCCCTCTCATCTAAGCGCTTCAAAAAGAAGAAATTTTAGGTCTTAATCAATTCTATTTTTCTTGTTGATAGTATTTTGTTCAAGAAAGACATCAATGGCATGTTGCTAAGATGTATTGAGCAAAACCCAACTCAAAGATTGATTGAATAATTTCATGATGGACATGGTGAAGGATATTTTTTTTAAGAACTACAGGCCTTAAGATAATGAGAGGTGAGTATTATTGGCCTTGTATATTTGGTGATTGCCATGCATGGGTTAGGAAGTGTAAACAATGTGTTATGTTTATAATAAAAGTGAAACTTACAACTTTACATGTTCAACCAATTATGGTGGATCAATGTTTTGTCTAATGGGGATTGAACTTTATTGGCCTCATTAATCCTCTTTCAACTTCAAAACATAAATAGATTCTAATTTCTACAAATTACTTCACACGTTAGATAGAAGTAGTGGCATTGATGGAAGAAAATGAAACCAATGTTATAGATTTATATGAAGGTTTGCTTACTAGATTTGGAGTTCCTTCAACTATTATTTCTAATAATTCAATGGCTTTTGTGGGATCTAGGATAAACCAATGGGCTGTCCAAGATGGAATTTATCTCAACACTTCATTGAACTATTATCCACAAGGCAATGACCTTGTTGAATATATGAATAACAACTTATTGAGGATCATAAGGACTATTGAAGATAATAAAAGATCATGGAATCTCAAGTTGAAGTCATCTCTATGGGCTGATAGGAACACCTACAAAAGATCAATAGCCAACTCTCTATACAAGTTGGTATATGGTAAGGAAGCAAGGTTATCCATTTCTCTTTAATTTCCTACTTTGGAACTAATGCATCAGCTTGAGTTATTGGAAAATGAGCCTATGGATATCAGTATGATAATCTTATGGAGATGGAAGAGATAATAAATTAGTCCATGCTAGCCATGGAGATTCATCAATCACAAGTGAAGAGAGATTTTGACAAAGGAACTTCTTCATAAAGTTTCAAAGAAGGAGATTTGGTCCTCAAGTGGGATGAAGATAGGGCTAAACCAGGAAGGCATACAATGTTTGATTCTCTTTGGAGTGGACCATACACAATATTTAACTATAAATCCCACAATGCCTTCTAACTTGCAAAGATGGATGGTGACGAGCTTCCAATCCCAGTAAATAGGATACATCTGAAACATTACTACTAAAGAGAAAATTTCCTTGTACATAGTTTGTTTTGCTTTCCTCCAAGTGTTGTTCAAGAATATTAGTTTTGTTCTATTTTGTTATAAATAAGTGTTTGTTTGCACTTTTGCTTTTTAGTTAGTTTTCTCTACTTTGTGTGTCTCCCTTCTTATTTTGGAGGATGAAAGTTGTCTTTTTAAAATTAGAGTTTGTACTTATAATCATGGACCAGATTTACCATTTGTTTATGAGTTCAAATGTCATGCATATGGTCTAGTTTTCAAGCATAGCAGGCATGATTCCTAGTTGAGTTTCTAAAATGTTGACAATTTTGACCCTGTAGGTGAAATTTCCACCCTTATCATTCGAAGCTTTTCATGTCATTGCTAATTTGATTTTGCTTAGAGAAGTTATAAAGGGATAGTAATAATACTTCAGGTTTTCACAAAGCATAATAAATAATTCAAGGTTTCATGGAAGAAAGACTTCAAGTGTTGTCTAAGTATCAAAATTATTTTAGACTTTTTGTACGGAATAACTTTTTCGAGGACCATCACATAGTTTCTCGAAGAACACTTTCATTTTCCTGAAGGGTACTCGTCAAAAGGGAAGGTATAATTTACAATAAATATGAAGGGTTCTTTCCTTTTATAACAATACCATTTACAAAATCTTGAAGGGCATTGTCAAAAATTTTGAAGGGCTTGTTCATAATCCTAATGGACCATTTCAATTTTGCTGAAGGGTAAGAGGACCTTGACATTTTTTTTGAAAGAATGTAATTTTCAATTTGTCTATGAGAAAGGGACACTTTCAATAAATTCAAAGGGTATATGCCCTTAAAAACAAATAGAATTTTTGAAAGGACGAGTGGACCAAGACAAAAATCCTGAAAGGACTTTACAAAAAGTTTGAAGAGCACATTTCATAAAGGCAAAGGGGCTTGTCATTTTTTCCAAAAAATCCTTTAAAAAAATTTGAAGGGCAAGTGGACCATTCCAACAATGCCAAAGAGTTATTTCAAAAGAAAAAGGACACTTTGAAGAAATTTGAAGGGACACTTTGAAGAAATATGAAGGGTTACATCCCTTTGAAAAAGGTTCAATTTTCAAAATTTTGAAGGGTGGAATCCCTTAAAAAAACTTCCACCTTGTAAATTTTTGAAGGGTTCATTCAAAAATCCAAAAGGGATATTTAAAAATGATGAGGAGTCACCTTCCCTTTGGGAAAGTCACTTGGCAAAATTCTGAGAGGCACTTTATCTTTTCGAAAGGCTTTTCACAAATTTTTGAAGGGTATCTGCCCTTTGAAAAAAGACACTTGTAAAAAGTCTGAAGGTACATACAAAAATCTCTAAGGTTATCTTTCCCTTCAGGAAAGTCCTTGTCAAAAATCTTGAAGGGAAAATTGGAAAGGTTATGAGGAAACAATTCTTTAAGACTTTTTGTCTGAAGAAAATGAATGATTTAAAAAGATACGAGACGAATGGACCAATTGAAAAGGATGAAGAGACAATTCTCATGGATATTTTATCTATGATAAAATGATAAAGACAAAATCCTGAAGATATATTTCCTTCAGAATTTTTGTCTAAAGGGAATGAATGATTTAAAAAGTTTCGAGGTGAATGGATCGATCGAAAAAGATGAAAAGATAATTCCTGCAAACATTTTGTCTGTGGGAAAATGACAGACAAAATCCTGAAGATATATTTCCTTCAAACTTTTTATTTGAAGTAAATAAACAAGGAATAAAGCTATGAGCAATAACCCTAAAGGGAAATAACAAGAATGAATGCCCTAAGGAATACATGCCAAAGGAATTGTCCAAGGCAAAAGGAGAAGGAACCAAGCATAAAATGTGAAAGAAAGAGATAATCAACAAAAATAAAAGTCAAAACAAATATGCCAAGAATTTTGAAAGAAAGGAAAATTTGAGGAAATAGGCCATGAGAAATAAATCTAAAAATAGGGACAAAATCAAACACTCTACATGCAAGTGGCCCAAGCCTAAATAAAAACATGTAGAAGTGAAGAGCACAGTTTAACATTGGATGGCTATTTAAGGAGAGATTAACATAGAATTTCATGCATACACTCTTAGTTTTCATGCAATCTAAGCCTTTCAAAGTACTTCCAGCTTAGCTTTAAGCAGAGTTCTCAGTCCAAAATTGTGGCATGAATTTCCATCCAAGAGTTTGACTTATCAAACTTGGGTCCACCTCATCCCTTCTATGCCAACATGGAATTTCATGCATGCTTCAATTTTAGAGTTGACTAGTCTTGTACTTTGTTTAGTTGACAAGTCATGCATGTGCTCTTATTATCTTGTTGAAGGCTTTCAATGTTTCTAGTAATTCAAGTAGAGTTCTAAATTTAGTTTTGGCATTGATTTCATGTAGAGGAAATTGTTCTCTTGATTGGTGTAGCATCATGCGTGATGAAGGTTTTGACTCAAACTTGAGCTCACCATTATTTTCAAATGCCAAAGATTTTTCCATGCAAGACAAAAGACTATAAGATATTTTTAGAAAGCTTTGTTATCTTGGCATAGCTGAAATTGGACTTGAGTTGAAGTGGGAGTTGATCTCCTCTTCTATTTTTAGTGTCAATCTCTTAGTTGCTGTATACTTTTTGTATATAAGTTGGTTTTTCAGCCTTGAATTGTATCCTCTTTTTGTCAAGACCATAATCTACCAAAAATTTGTGTTGTGTAACCTTTTTAGATTAATAAAAGGATAGTTTTTAGACTCCAAGGTGCGATTATAGTGTATTTATGTCAGTGATTTGCATATGAGATATAATTTTCTTCCTTGTCAAGCCCTTATTCTTACTTAGTTACTAGTTGATCAGATCATGCAGGTTATGTTATGTGTTTAATATCTTTTGGCTGAAGTTATAGTGGATATAAGTGGCTGGTTAGTGCCTTAAATCAAGCCTATTCCATCATTTCCCTCAATATTTGATCATAAGATAGAACATTTTTATAAAATTTTGATGCATATGGATCAATTGAGGTTAAAAATTCAATTTGTTTATTGTCTAATCAGTGTTTTTAGAAGCTCAAATTATGTGGATCAATCAAAGTTTAGTTGTATCACCATCATTAGATAGAATTTTCTTTCAATTTTATTTTCTTTTCCTTCTCCCCTTTTCCCCTAGCAGTTTATAGCATAGATTAGAGATCTTAATTGATACACCAAAGGGAGATAGCCCTTACAATCTAGATACTCAATCCATTGATTAGGCCACCCATAGCCTAGGATTGTTTCCATGTTTCAACAAATTGTGAAGGCCTGAAACTACCTTCACAAAGGTGTGAGTCTGATTGACAACATGATCATCATTCCCTTCTGAAGTGTTACCCATCAAAATAAATTTAGGCATGAAGGGTCTAAAGTTGATCAAACCATTGAAGGTTCATGTACGAATATCTCTATTATTGACTATGTGGGATTCTTTTGCTCCATTAGTGCCATTCTTCCTTGTATTATTGTTGCCCATCATTTGAGAAAATACTTGTGTAATTTATTGAGACATTTTTTGATTAGATTGATATATCAATTATGATATCTATTAAGACATCTGGCACATTAAATTCTCTAGATTAGATGGCTCTCCTCTTTTATCTCCCATTGCAAATGTGTCTCTACTAGTTCTTTCATCTCTTTCTTCCATTGAATCAATAAGTATTACTTTTGGTTCTAATTTATGCTGCTTTCTTTTAAAGTATATTAATTACCTATCACTTGGAAACATCAAACAACATAAATACCTACAAGTTGGAAATATAACCACTCTGATATGACTTTAATATCCCTTAAGGATAATTAAGTCATTTTTTTTATTTTTTAAAGATATTAGCTTATACATAACACAACCATACAACAAGAGATATAATCTGATAAAACTCCAACTATGATATTATTGACAATAAGTTGAAATACATATAAGTAACACCAAAAACTCACAAAATTTTCCTAGATAAAAACTCTTTTGAATCACAATTGTAGTTTATAAATGAAACCACCAGAAGCCATCTAAGTAAGATCTTGCACCACTGAAACCATTAAACATTAGATGGTTTTCATCCTTAATGATTTCTTTACTCTAAGGGTTTTTGTCCTTAGGAGAGGAATAATATGAACACATGTTTAAAATCTAAAATGGGTTCAGGGGGAGGTAGGGGCACTAGGTGGGATAATGATATTGAACATGGGGTTTTAGAATAATATTGTGTCCCATTAGCCAACCTAAAAAAATTAAAAAATAAATCCTAAAAAACACTTAAATATTTTTTTTAAAAATTGAAAAATGTATATGCACTATATATATATATATATATATATATATATATATATATATATATATATAGTTTAAAGCATATTTTTTGATTGATTTCAATGACCCAAACTCAATATATTTTGAGGATAAGATGAAAGTGTATGTGGCCTCTTTATACCAAAAATTAGGATGCACTATTATGTTTTAACCCCATGACTAACCAAGGGAGGAGAGCTCTTTATTTATAGATTTTACAATGAAGAAGGGAAAGACAAAATAAGCATGAAGAGAGAGAGAGAGAGAAAATGTGGCACCACATTTTCATGTGGGCCAAAAAACTACTATTAGTCATGTGACCCCATGTGCAAAGGTCAAAATAGATTATTTTTCTTTCTACCATTTTCCATATCACTCCAAAATGTCCTCCTCATTCAAACATGTGGGTAATAGTAATATGCTTGTACCTTTGTGAGAATGGTCAAAAGTGGATCACATGATCACCCCTTCTTTTGTCTTTATCTCTAACTTCCCATGTGACACTAAAAATGGCACACCAGTTATTTATTGAGCCAAATTACCAATAGTGCAAATCTTGTCATCTTTATCCATGTGACCATAAGCTTCAAAATATGTCCAATACCTTTTGATTGTACTTTCCATGCCAGTATAATATTCTCCCCTAAAATTTTTCCCTAACTATTCACCCCTTGTATTCATACCCAAAAGGAAGACGTGCTTTGCAAAAGACAAAAAAACCTATCTCCAATTGGAGTATTGTGCCCCACTCCATCTCATGCACTATATTCTATGGGAGATCCATCATGGGCCATGCCACATCATCCAAAATCCACCTCATCTATTGTATCATTAGCTATATCACCTACCACATCACCATGAATAGTGATGGTGAATAGTACATGTGAACAATGCCTATGTGAATAATGGCTTATCCTTAATTATTCCCTTATATCACCCAACTTAGCCTATGAGAATAAAAAAAGCTAATGGTTTAATGAAATTATCTCATTGGGAAGAAAGGGACATTACATAAATCCTCCTCCTCATCTAAATGTTTTCAATAGTTATTTTATGCACATCACACAAACTCATCCCTATGCACTCTTCTCTATTCCATTTTATTTTTGTGATATTATTCCCACCTTCATCTCTTGATGGTTTGTTCCCACATTTATCCATCCACCTCAACCAAAATATATTAATACCTCTAGATTTATTCTTCAAGTACACCTTCTAGTTTAATATTATTAAGTACACCTCTTTCAATCAATCACCCATGGAAAGTAGGCATACTTAATGCTATTATAAACCATTTGTTTCTTAAAAGTTATATATGTGTAGGACTCCCTCTACTCTCACAAATTTCTACGCCCTATCCCTTCATTAAATTTGTATCATTCAATTATTTAGGGGATTCATTAACTCCTATCCTCTCTTATTTTACTAATTTTGTCATGAAAGCTTGATCATGCCTAAATAATCATTTTTATCATTAATTGACATGTGTACTTAATTTACACTTATTTTGCTAATTTGACCTATCCTAAGCATAATAATATACCTTATTTAACCACAATACCATATACTCTCACCCACATAAATAATTTTATTTTTTAAAATACCTCTATGCATTTGTATGCTCTAACTTAGACCCAAAACTCATCACCTCTCCTGAAGGGACAAGAACCCCTATTGTTTATGTCCCTATCTATTCATCCTATCCTTACATACAAATTCATAGAGGTATTTTCAAAAATAAAATTATTTATGTGGGTGATTCTACTAGGATGAATAGACAGGGACATAAACAATAGGGGTTCTTGTCCCTTAAGAAGAGGTGATGAGTTTTGGGTCTGAGTCAGAGCATACAAATGCGTAGAGGTATTTTCAAAAATAAAATTATGCTATTATAAATCATTTGTTTCTTAAAATTTATATTTGTGTAGGACTTCCTATACTATCACAAATTTCTATGCCCTCTCCCTTCATTAACTTTATATCATTTAATTATTGAGGGGATTCATTAACTTGTATCCTCTCTTATTTTACTAATTTGGTCATGAAAATTTGATCATGCCTAAATAATCCTTTTTATCATTAATTGACATGTGCACGTAATTTACACTTATTTTACCAATTTGACCTATCCTAAGCATAATAATATACCTTATTTCACCACAATACCATATACTCTCACCCACATAAATAATTTTATTTTTTAAAATACCTCTATGCATTTGTATGCTTTGGCTCAGACCCAAGACCCATCACCTCTCATGAAGGGACAAGAACCCCTGTTATTTATGTCCCTATCTATTTAGCCTATCCTTCCATACAAATAATCAAAACTTTAAAAAGGAAAACATCTTTAGGTTAGGCCTTAATTTTATTAAACTTTCTAGTGTGTCTTTTTCCCTCTTGAACCACTATAAAAGTAATATTAAATTGATTCATTTCACAAATATTGGCAAGATTATAAATTACACCACCCAATATTATCTACACAAGTGCACATTAGACAAAATTTCCCTATTATTTAAAAATAATCTTCTAAGCACTTCAAGAAATCATGAGCCAAGTTTGAATTTAGTTTTATGAAACCCTATCCTAATATGATCGATTATTCAATCCAATTGAAGATGCATTCATATAGTCAAAGGATCACATTTTCACACAACACTTAAGTGGGAGAATTACATGGAGATTTGATCCCTCTTTGGAGTATTGGTATGTAGGCAGTGATCAACACAGTGGGATGTTGAGGTCTAAAAAAACTATACCTAATAACTTATTTTTACTCCTTCACATTCACTTATGGCACAAATATAGGGTTTATAACTTCAAGAAGACATACATATGTCTTTGTAAAATTTTTGAAGATCAAATAACTATGTTTACTCTTGTCCAACTTGGCATTCCTGTCTTTGATGGTACTAAGGCTCATATTTTAGATTTTTTTATATTTTTTGCATTGTTTATGTTGATGCACTTTTAGATTCTTTTAGTTTTTTTGCATTATTTATGTTCTTGAATTATTATTTCCTATGCAATCATTTGATGATTAAAAGAACCAAGTACATATATTTTTTTTTATAGTTTACCCTTTTTTGATTTTATTTTACTTCATCTATTTCATTCATTTATCTTCAGATTATTGTTTAGGATTGTATTTATAGTACCTTGTACTAGTATATTCCATTTATCTAATTTAGGATTTATTTCAATATTATTTCAAAAATAGATAAATGGTGTCGTGAAAGTCACTAATCCTAAAATGAAAATTAATTGTATAAAGTGAATATAGATATAATTGTTAAATATCATAGCATATATGAAAATGTGCGTAAGCATATCAAGATATGTATCATTAAAATCATGTATGTAATATATAAGGTAAGTCTTAGATAAATGTATTGTTAGAGACCATTGTAGTAGATGTAATAGAAGAAGCATACATAATAATTAATGCATGATATAGCTCATGGCACTCATTAAACTCAAATATATCAACAACCACAAAAACACAACAAACACAATATCAAACAATATGGCCAAGGATTGTATACAATGGATATTAATATGTCATAACAAATAAGGCAAAAGGCCTCATGAATAGGACATTAATAATTTTGAAAATAATGGAGATGTTCAAGTGTCTCACACAGTAAAGGGTCTAGGGCCACAAAAAATTTATATATATTAAAATGTCACATACAAACTATTAAAAAATATCATAGAGAGGTTCAATAAATTATTACATACAAGGGCCAAGGGCCACACAAAATAAACAATCGAAGTTTAATTTACTATGTAAAAGTAAAAAATCAATGGAGTATAAGAATATAAATATAGTCTACACCATATATGTGTAATTATTTAACCTTTTTGAGGTGATTAAGGGTTGGATAATATCCTAATAAAACAAGGAATAAGCTACTCCAAAAGTGAGGCCAAATAATTAATTTATATCCTAATCATATTCTAATAAGATATATTGAATTTAAGTATAATCCAATTATAAAAAATATAACATTCATTATTCTAATAATAGAAATAGAAAGGATAAATTGTACTTAGCTTATGTAATGATGTGTAGGTAGATCTGAGTATTTCATATGCATAAGTGGAGAGTCTAAATATCTAGATCCAATCATCATATTTTGAATATTTATTTTCTTTTAGGCTAGACACTTGAATTTCCCTATTGATGCTAGTATCATGATTATGTCACTAGTATACTATATAAAATATTAACTCTATTCTTAAAATTTCACATGCACATGTTAGGGTTTTACTATCACTTTTCAAATTCATTGTTCAAATCATGTACATAGGTTCTTAATGTCAGTATTTTTACTCAAAACCCTAGATCCTCCAATTAGGGCATGTAACCTTATAAAAATAGGAGTTAATGGGTTCAAATGAAGTCTAATTGACCTCACAAATCCCTTTGTTAATTATTATTGTCTACATAGTAATATACTCTGATGAGGGACCAAATCAATGTAGTTTTCCCTTATGTGGGATTGTGTGTGAATAGATGTGTAATATATTATATGTGAGTGCTTATAGTGATCTAGATTTTAACTTATAAAATATTTCTCATGGATTAAAATTTAAATGCATCAGACTTGTAATATGACTACTCTTATGATTGATTTGGAAATAGGAAAGAATATGGTGGAGTAGCTTATTTTTGAAATTGAATTTTAATAATGTAGTGTAAGCTTGAGAGGTGATTTTTAGATGAATAATTAGTGGGATTAAACTTGTATTTATACCACACCTTTTAAAAAATTTATCATATAAGGGTAAAAGGAAATAAATAGTATAACTAATACATGTTGAAACATTTTCAAATTTGATTGTTTGTAAGGTACAAACACATGCATTAGATCAATGATACTAGCATCGTGATAGTGTCCAAGTTTGAACATAAGTGTCCAAAATGATAACGAGTTTTTAAAGTTTTATAACTAACATAAATGATATATATATATATATATTAATATTTAAGTGTATTATGAGCTACAGGTGATCTAGGTAATCAAGAGTATCAAGATCAGACCATAAGATAAGCATTTAGGTAGAGTGAGATAGTGAATATAAGCCGTTCAACTATGAGGCAAGTAAATAAATAAAGGGTAGAGCCATGATTGATATTTTCCTAGTACACAAGAATAACATAACATATAAATTTATATTTGAGAACCTACATCTTCCTCCCATTTAATTTAGTAATGTATAAGGATGAAATTAATATGTTAAAGGATAGAAATTTGTACCTTGGTGTGTACAACACACTTGAATTTGACTTGAGCCCTATTTGAATTTAATATATGAGTATAAGCTAAAACCAAGAGCATGTTACAAGTGTAATTAATACATATAATCTAAATATGAATAATTGAAATTATTTTACATAAAAAAGAGAAAGGAATGAACACACATCTATGTTGATTCAACCACACCACTCAAATTTAAACATAATCTAACCAATCTCTACCAATTCAAATGGTGTATCCATATCAAATAGAAATAATATAAGTAGTGTTATGTTCATAATGGATGCTAAATTTTTAATGCACTAATCAAAGTAGCCAACTAATACAATAGATAAAAGTTCAAATGGTGCACCCTAGTAAAGTTAGTGCATGGATAGTGTTATAATGTGAATAATATATCTATAATTTTGTGCATTTGCATGGTATATGAACCTCAAAATGTGTCTCAATATAAATTATATGTCAAAATACAACCTCTAAACTATAAATTATGTATCAAAAATCTGAAAAAAAAAATCCAAAATATATGCCAAATGTATATAATTATGTTTCAAGTGTATATTTGAATCATGTAAACTATATCAAGTTTTACAAATTCAACTATATGAATGTGAATTATGTCTCTATCACATGCCCCCAATAATATTCCTCTAATTTTGAATTGATGGAAATGAAAAGTGATATTCAACTTATATCAAAAGGATAATTTAGCCATGTTGTATCTATGTGAATCATGTAGTAAAGAAACATATATAAATATCATGTCGAAGTAGATGCATCAATGAAGCTAGAAGTATCAAACATAACAAGCCCTACATTGCATGATATTGACCATGAAACATCTATAAGTAACAAACATAAAACAAAAATCAATCATACACACAAGAACACTAAATTTCATATAAATAAGGGTCTAAAGAGACTTTAAAAATTGGCATGTTCAAATTTTTCACACTTAATGGGAGGACATGTATAGATGTATACACACCAAGGAAATAAGAAACACTCAACGCACTATGGCCAAAAAATAAGGAAGATGTTCAAATGTTCCACATGCAAGATAAAGAAGCAAACAAAAAATAAATTAAATAATCCATATGAATGAATGAAGTAAATAAAATATAATCAACTAGAAAAATCATGTCACAATACCCCTTCATACATATGTTAGCAAAATGTATTGTAGAATAACATATTCAAGTAAACTATGTAATATAGTGACATGAGTATAGCTATGTGTAAATATTAGTATATAATCTCAATATGATAATGTAAAATGATCATAAAATACTAGAACATGTGTCAATCATGATCAAATAGAAGTAAGATGGCCCCAACATAGTGTGTTTCATCTAGTCAGAGGAAAGGTCCAACATATGCATGCTCATGTATCATGTATATAATGTGTGCATGTATCACACTCAAGTACTCATAAAAAATATGCATGTATATAAGTGATATGCTATATACTAAAATAAAATAAACAATATATGAAAAATCTAGTAGACATGCAAAATCCTAAATATTTTGTACTTCTTTATTTAAATGTTTTTTATTTTCTTAAATTTTGGAATTTTTTAAATGTTTGGGATGTTTGGAAAGAGAGTGATAGCTAATGACCACATTGAGATCAGCATACCCCCATTTTTGAAAATGGGTACCCTTATGTCAAATTATTAAAATTTTACCTTGAACTTAAAAATTCACTTAATTAGAATATATATACCATGTTTGCACATTGTACATAACTCTCATCTACATTAATGGACATGTTGTTAGATGATCATGGTTTCATCCCTTCCAAAGTTGCTAACGTTTGATCTCTATGTTATAGGTCAAAGCTCCAATGAAGTCCATTTGGAATAAGCAATGTCTGGGTTTTATGATTTAATAATTATTTGATCTTTTACTAGCCTTTGGTCTATTGAAATCAAGTTAAATTCATGTTTTATTAGCTTAAAACCCTAACTCCAATTACCCTAGCTCATTGCCTTGAATCAAATTCAAATTTGGCAAGAACATTTTACATGGGAACATTTAAATTATGTCATGTACTTAGCTTAATTTTATCCTAAAGCTTAGTCATATTTTTCAACATGACTGAAACTTAGGCTAAAAATATTATGCTTGGTCCCTTTACATCCCATGGTCTAAATAACACACAACCATTTTGTTATAATTCTTAGCCTAAAGACTTACCCTAAAGTTTATCATATTTATTAATACAAACCTTAGTTTAAGATGTTAGACTAGGTCTTTTATTTCATGGAGTCCCCTTTAACATGTTTTAGAACTTAGCTTAAGACTTTATCCTAAATCTTTATTCATATTTATGAATATGTATAAAAAAATAGTATAAGACTTTAGCCTAAATTTTAAGTTCCTCTAACACTAACTTAAACATCATTTTGTTTGAAGGATCAATGGTCCACATTTATTTAGACAACCAAGATCCAACAATGAAAAGCTTACAACCAAAGACCCTAACCTTAAGTTAAATCTCAAACATATTCCACAGATCAGTGACACACATTTACTCAGGCAAGATTGATCTAACAATGTGTATCAAGTCAAGACTTCAAGGGCTCCCCATGACAAGTGAGAAGGTGAAAAATGTCACACTCATAGCCAAAGATCATTGAACAATCAATGGAATTTGACCCTATGGATCGAGATCCAATGGATCACATTTTCTTATATAAATATGATCAAAGGATGCATAACAAGTGTTAAAAAGTCAAGGATATATGTGGAGATGACACATGGCATAGATACAAGACACCAAATTAAAGCTCGATCATATTTTAAATATTGATGGTATGCATTCACACGTACACATTTTAATAGATGGCCCATGAAGTGAGATGTATAATTAGGAAAATCAAGATCAACAAAGTGTGATTATCTTATGTAATCAAGATCAACAATGTGTAAAAAGTGTAGAAAAATTAGAGTGAATATGAAAGTGACAAGTGTCATAACCATGGGGAATGAAGAAAGAAACTAATGAAATTTAAGGTCTTAGATCAAGATCAATGATCCAGGTTAGTATATGCAAATAAATCCAATAATATGAGATCAATGTGGAATTTTCAAAAAAACAATGGTCATTTAAAAAAAAATTAATGAGCATAATGCCATAAAAATGCCATAGGATGCCATGATAGAGCCACATAAGATTTGACAAATTAGTTCAAGAGATTTTAGGAATGTGGGAGATGTAAAATATATAAATGCAAAGATCCCCAACCTAAGATAATGGTCACCTAATGGGACATAGATAGTCTCCCAATACTATTAAAAATTGCATATATTCAAATATAGGGACGACATCTAATTCATATATGACATTGTTTCTCCAACCCTATCTGAGGCCATAACTAGGAATCCAATGCCAATAGTCAAATCATTAACTAAAAATTCAATTGAGGCCACAGGAGATATCTGGTTGTATCCAAATTGCACAATCATCAGGATTGAAGGAACATAATACACTCCCCTCATATTACCAATCCATGTGTCACACACGTTAGTTGAACAAGAGGTGGCTTACCAATTATGTAATGGAATAGATGGTTTGTGCAAAACCAAGAGGAAGGGAATACTTCATAACTTCCCCTTAACCATTGGAAGGATTATTTTTACATAGTGAGACAACATAGAGGCTACTTCCAAACATATGACCTATTTCAATCTCCAAGTGGATGATCTAAGGTAGTGGGATCCACAAGGAAGGGTTAAATAAAACTTTAAGGACAAGGGAATAAATGTACCATATGATCATGAAGCTGGTGATTTTGATCCCATACATATAAGGGCCTCTTCATTATTTGAGTTCACCTTTAGGTTGAAAAATCACAACATCAAATCAGAGTTCAAAATGCAAAGAGAGAAAAAAGGGGATGATGACAAATGGCAATTGGAGTCAAAGCAACACCATTTGTTGAGTGGTGAACCTTCTAAACCTCTACCAACCTAGTTAGAAAGTTAATCTAGACCTAAGGCACAACTTGAGAAAAACATAGAGGAGAGAAGGCCTAGTGAAATTACATATTCCTCAACTCAAGTAGAGGAATAGAGATCACCAGTCGAGGAAATCCATGTGGTAGCACTAGACCCTAATGAAACAATTGAAGATGCTCTAAAATTTCTATCATCAACCTATGATTTTGAGGATGAAGAAGTGGAGGTATCCAAATAATAAAATGGGAAGGAATTATTGGACATAGTACTTATAGACACCTCTAAAAGAAGAGTTGAATTATCCATTGTCCAAGTGAAGGATAAGAATCCCAAGGTGACCTTCACTCATCCATTGAGTGAAGTTAATCTCTTTAGTGAGGAGATATTTATTCATGGTCCAACCATTATTGAATGGTTCATCTATGGAAAATAGAAAAAGGTACCTACCATGCATCATCCTTAGGCATTGGCATAACTAACCAATATTCCAGTGCATGTAAAATCCAAACCATGGATAGTTACATTGTAGAAGGAGGAAGAGAAAAGAATGAATACTCCAAGAGAATTAAGTGGAGAAAAAATAGAGACCCCATCTCCCAAAGTGATAGAATATTTAGTTGGTGTCAAATTCAACCCAACCACTACCAGTTGACAAAGGGTGATTGAAAAGAAATCCATGATTAGTGGAGAGGAATTCACTTTCCAAAAAGTGGAACCTTTTGTGGGATTAACTCCAGTTGGAGAATAAAGGCTTGGTAAATATCTAATGTTTGAATAAAATTTCCTCAAAGTGGCTCAATCTCAATTAGATCAATTAAAAACAATGATCAAGGGCATCCTGTATTAAACTATTAACCTAAAAGAACAAGCCATCTTGTCTATTCAAGAAGATAGGTTTAGACAATTTATTCAATTCTTTAAATTTAGTCATAACTAATCAGGATGCAATGAAAATACAAATCACTAAGGCTACAGGCCAAGTTGGCCAATGGCAGGCTTCAAACTACAAAGTACAAGATTTGATCAAGGTCTTAACTAAAAATCAAATCACTAAATTTAAGACTGTTAGTCTAGCCCACCTGAATATGTCTATGGCCATATTAATTAATAAACTCAAAGACTTGAGTAGTTGGTCCAAGAAAATGGAGGAGATTTCTAAGGACCTCAAGCAACAAAAAGATAAAATGTTGCACATTTAGATAGCTTAATCAAAAATCCTACCACACTTATTCCTTTGGGTCTAATAACTGATGAGGAGTTCAAGCATAGAACTACTCAATTCATGAAATAAGTAAGAAAACAAAGACAAGTGAAAATAGGGGCTAATAATAAAAAGGTCATAGGCCTACTTTTATCATCAAAGGAGAAGATGGGAAATGCTAGGAGCATCAAGAAAGCTTTAGAAAGGGATGAAAATGATCTCAAGGGATTAAAAGATCAATAAAAATAGTTATTCATGAGACCTATAATTGATATCAAACTTATAAATGAGCAACATTATAGAATGAAGATCATATAGGGGAGGTGAAAGATTACATTAGCACAAGGGCCTCCCAGTTAGTTAAGATAGGAATATTCTTTTTTTAATTAAGATTGTATTCTTTTGAAAAAGGAATATTATTTTTCAAAGGCATGTTTAATTTGTAAAGCACATTACCTATATATCATTCCATTGGGGAATGTCTAATGTATTTTAAAACATTTGTGGAAAGGACAACTATCCTAACACTTATACTTTTGTAATTGGATGTAATTAAATGACATGTTTCCTTTTATCCTATAAAGGAGCATTGTCATTTTTAAAAGGGGGGGGATTTATTAGATCTAAGAGCTAATTTTAACTTTTTATCAATCAATATAATTAAGGAATTCTATAAATTTTGTCTATATTTGCTTGTCTTTTGTTGTCCTGGTTTCTCTCTCATTTGTTTGTTCTGATTTCTAGATTTAATGAGTTCTTCTGAATTTTTTATGTGTACATTTTGAATGTAGATCTGTTAACATGGTCCAATGACAGGATAATTAAGAATTTTTAGGTTCATTTATTTTTCTTAATCTTCTTGTATTTGGGATAATGTTATTTGATTACAGGGGTAAATATTTAAAGTAAACAAGATTCTTATTTGCATTAAATCACACCATCCTTAGATGTTCAGCTAATGTCTGATAGGATTTGAGCTTATGCTAATTCATGTCATACATTGGTTAAGTACATTATTGGATGATATTTTAACTCTATCATGATATTTGGAATGAATATCAACAACATCTCTTCTTTGCCTTACCTTTCCTTTTACTCCCTTTTCAACCATATCACTCTAGCTTAATTTTCATTGTAAATACCCATCATAGATTAGTCTTTAAATTATTTCTTGATCCTAATTCACCATTCTTATCATTACATACACCGTATTTTACATAGACTAGCATTTGGCCACAATGACTCCCATCCACCAAACATTATAAATATTATGAAACAGTCTACTTGCTTTGCCTATATTTCATCAACAGATAACAGGGTTATCATAAACTACAACTCATGGACTAAATTCTTAGAATTCTAAAATGAGAGGTGTTCTTAAACACTCTGGGACCTATGATACATAATCAGACATCAACAAGAGAAACTTTCACTAGCACTAAAAGGAGGGCCCCATTACGATCTTTGTATATTTAAAGTATCTTTGCTCATTTTCAAGAATTATGTTCAAAGATTGGTGTAACATTTCCATAATTATGTCATTATTTTCTCAATTGTGTAAAGATCATTGGTAAAGGTATTTAAACAATCTTTTTGCTTCTGTTAGATAAAGATCAATGTTCTTTGAAGGTATATGCTTAATTATGTTAAAGTAGATTAAGCTTTGTCAATTTGACAGGTTTGAGGTTAGTAATAGTTGATTTGATAAAAAATTCATATATCCTTTGCTAATTTGAATTTATTTTGAAATTAAACATGTAAATATCAATCATACTTATGTATTTGGTTACATCTTTGAGCTAACTTAGTTAAAGATTATTTTCCTTTGACATCCCTTATATAAATATTTGTAAAATTTACTTAATGTGCAAGTCTAATCATTATTCCCTATAAAGATAAGATTGACACATCATATTTCAAATAGGATTCAAATCCCATAAGATGGAATTACTAAGAATTAGGACAAGGTCACATTCAAAAACTAGAGAACCTCTACTTTCATTAGAAGTTCATAAGATAACTAGGTAAGACAAAGCTAAGCATAGGGTTTCAAAGTCTTTGCCAACATCATGAATTCAAAGTGCTCCTATATTCAATCCGTATCAAGGTATGGCTTGGCTAGGTGGTTCTTCAATCAATGTGCTAGGTGAGTTACATGACCTTCCTCATAATCCTCAAAAGTATTTGCCAACATTTAGTCCTAGTGGCATTATTACTATTGAGGAACACATTAAGAGTTTCAAAGCTACATTAAAATTGATGAATGTCACTCATGAATATGTAGCATAGTTATTAACTTTTACTTTTAAATATGTGACCTACGAATGGTTTATAAACCTCCCTAAAAATTCCATTACCAGCTAGGTTAATTTTATAAATGTTTTCATTTACCAATTTGGTAAAATCATTAGCCCTTGTGTCCTATACTAGCAATTCACCACAGTGAAAAGAGATGCAAATGAGCCCATAAGATCCTTCAATGCTAGGTTCTAGAAATTTTTCATTAGGACCATATCTCCTTATAGAATCTATGAGGATTTAGCCTTAGAAATCTATAAAAATGCCTTGGATCCTATGACTTTTGTGTTTATAAAGAGAGTTATTGGGCCCATGAACACATTAGCTTTAGCTTATGTTGAGGTTATGATTATTAATGACTAGATGCAACCCTAAAGATAATTGGCATGCTCCATTCCTAATGTCAATCCACATTTACCCATTTCAAAATGTTATTACTAATGCTAACCAAAATGTGCCTACCCTGAGTGAACTTCTAGTCTTGAACCAACTACCTTTAAGACATGCTCATCCTACTTAAAACTTGGCATTCCTAAACAATGCTACCAATGGATCTCATCCACAGGATTAAAAAGCTTTAATTATTATAGCTAATACTAATAATTAAGTTCATAATTATGAGGCCCCAAAGAATGAGAGTGATTCTATCATCAAGATGGTTTAAAATATTAACACTGACTTCCTTTAATTGCAAAAGCAAATGAGCAATACTAGAGAGAGCTCTAATATGACATTCTATTTTCAAAGGTTCAATAGGCCCACTAATATATTTCATAATGATAGTTACCACAAAAACAAGAATAATGAGCCATCTACTAATAAGAATGTGCTTGATATAAATCTTATTGATGTTGATTTACCTGACTATTATAGAGTTTATTACACTTCTAAGCATGGAGAAATAGATTGTGTTCAATTTTGTAATACTTTTGAGGACTTTCAAGAAGAAATAGATACTTTTGAATTTGTCCCTAATAATGGTTATGATGCAAGTACATCTGATTCGACTCTCATGATGGAGACAATTGAGTTTCGTTTCCAATAAGACAATGAGCCTGAGGATAATACTAAATAAATTCATGATTTTTGTCAATTTTTGAAGAAGGCTTATCCTCTAAGAAATAGGTAACATAAGAAACTATTTACCACTTCAAATACTCTAAATAACTTTGACACTCCTCCTAATACTACCTCAAACAACAATCCATAGCCTCCTAAGGGAAGTATTTTTAAACCCAATGTTGATACATATAATTATTCTAATAAGACTAGGTATAACATAGTAGAAGATATGAAAAAGACCAAAGATAATATTACCTTGCATGATTTGACACAAATTACTGAACGAAGGGATCTTTTATTAGAATCTTTGTCAAAAAATCCTGATAAGTCTCAAAAGTTTGTACATGTTAATTTTGTAATACACAAAAGTAAGCAAATGTTCCTTATTTCCTACTTATATTCAAGATCTTTGGTAAGAATATTTATAATTATTTATTAGATTCTAGTGCATCTATAAATATTATGCCTAAGGGTATTTGTGAATAATTAGGTTTGACTCCTATTAAATCTAATAGACTTGTAACTCAATTGATAAGTTGAGTCAAAGTGATAGTTAAATTATTGAATATTCACATGAAATTTCCCTTAAATCCAAGGATCTAATATTTTATTGATATTTAAGTGGTGGACATCCATGATGTTTATGAGATGCTATTAAGCAGAGATTGGACTAGGAGATTGAACATTTATATGTCGATAGATTGTTCACATATGTGGTTGCCCTGAAAGGAAGTCCCTAACCAAATCAAGATATAAAAAGAGCCTAAAATGAAGAATATTATCATTGAGTACAATGCAATCAATGATAGGGTCAACATGGTTAACTCCGATCTTGGTGTTTACACTCTTGACATCACAAAGGTATGTAATTCTAAAACTTCTCATGCTTTGCCTAGATTATGTAGAATTTATTTTTATTGTTCTAGATGTAAATTAGGTTTTGGAGTGGGAGTGGTATTGGTCAATCCCATCGAGAAGGAATACAATGCCTATTACAAACTTCAGTTCTCATACACCAATAATTTGGCTAAGTATGAAGCACTTATTCTTGGGTTATAATTTAAAATCAAGCATGAGGCCAAGGAACTATTAGTTTTTTGTGATTCTAAACTAGTGGTCATTTAGGTCAAGAGAAAAAATCAATGCAAGTTGTCATATCTCAAGAAGTATAAATTTAGAGTGTGGGACTTAATTGAATGTTTTAATGATTTCAATATTAAGTCAATCCCTAAGAAAGAAAACAAGGTTGTTGATGAACTTGCTTTAACTACAACCAACCTTATGCCCAATCAAAATTCAAAATTATAAAACCTTAAAATTAATTTAATCCCATGTCCCTCAGTACTAGATAATGTTAACCACTTATAGGTATTCAATGATGATCAATATATTATAGACTTCATGACTAGTTGAGGAGTGTTTGAGGGTCATATTATTAATGAATCCAATCTCCTTGATGATGAGAACATTGAAAGAAAACTTGATGACAAATTCATTTAGTTGAATGATAATAAGATCCCTAAAGGCATGATAGCCTTAGAGAGACTCTTTGATTCTAATAGACTAGCTAAGGCCACTAAGACTCCCAAAGTAAATGGGAAGGATTATAATATAATTGATCTTGGATCACAAGGACAACCTAAAATGGTTAATATTGGTATAACCTATACAAACATTGAGTACAAAAGATCTAAAGAAATGTTAACCAAATATAAAGATATCTTATCACGGTCTTATGATGACCTAAAGATATTTGATCCAAAGGTCATAACTCATACCATACCTTTAAAAGAAAAACTAAAAATCTTTCAGATAAAATTAGAGGCTTGTCAACCTAGTCTTAGAATCCCTAATATATAGAGAGGTCAATAAGCTCTTAGATGCCAATATTGTGCTTCCCATTAGGCATTCTACTTGGGTTGCTAATTTAGTCCTATTCAAGAAAAAAATGGTGAAATCAGATTGTGGATTAATTTTAGGAATCTAAATAGAGCATCTAAGAGAGATAATTACCCCCTACCTTCTCTTAGCTAAGTAATACAAATTATTTTTGGTTCTATCATGATGTCCTTTCTTGATGGTTTTTTACGGTATAACCAGGTGCTAGTGAACCAAGAGGATCAAATGAAGACATTTAACTACCAAGTGGTGCATCTTTGCTTACAAGAGAATCCCATTTGGGCTTATAAATACAAGATCCACCTTCCAAAGGGCTATGTATCAAGATTTATTGGGTCTTATAGGTAAATGCATTATCATATACATGGATGATCTAACTGTATTTTATAAAAATAGGGAGGATCATATTATGCACCTATAATAGGTATTTGAAAGATGTAGAAAGTATGGGATATCTTTGAACCCAAAGAAAAGTATTTTCTATGTTATTAAGGGAAAAATATTAGGACATGTTATCACTAAGGAAGGAATCTTTATAGACCCTGATAGAGTAAATGCAATATATAATATACAGCCCCTTAATATTAAGAAGTAATTGAAGTCATTCTTTGGTAAAATAAATTTTGTAAGAAAAGTTTATTTCTGGTTTTACAAAAATAGTGAAACCTTTGAATGACATGTTGAAAAATGAGGCTAAGATTAATTGGAGTGAAGAGACAAAGAAAGATTTCAAGGACATTAAAGAGGCAATTTAACAAGCCCCTGTACTGATAAGTCCAAACTTTACTAAAGATTTTTATCTTTACTCCTTTGCTACAGATTATACAATATCTACAATTCTAACTCAGAAGATGGATGGGTGTGACCATCCAATATCCTTTATGATCACTAACCTTAAAAATGCTAAGTTAAACTACTCTTTTATTGACAAACAAGCATGCGCTTTGGTCAAGGTAGTAAGAAAGTTTAGGCATTATATATTTAAGAATAAGGTGCATGCCATTTTACTGGACCTTGCCACCAAGCTCATGCTAAGTCAAAATGAACTAGGAGAAAGGAGAGGTGAGTGGATGGTTATACTCCAAGAATATGACATTGAAATGAAGAATACCAAATTGTTAAGATGTTAGGGTTTAATTCAATTGATTTTCAATACTAACCCCATACTAAGTGTTATGCAAGTATAGCAATAAATTTTTAGACCTAATGATTGGTATGATCCCATTTTCCACTTGCTAATCAATGGTTATTGTCCTACAAGGTTAAGTAAAGAACAAAGGTAGGTTCTAAAGCTCAAGGTACCTCACTTTCTGATCAAGGATGGAATTCTGTATAGGAAGAACTTTGAAGGCATATACCTGAGATGTGTCTCCAAGAGTGAAGCAACTAAGATAATGAGCACCTTCCATGAAAATGCGGGAAATAAAAATCCATTCGGAAGGACTATGACACATAAAATATTAAGGGCTAGTTATTAATAGCCTACAATCTTCAAGGATGCTCACAAACATGTGAGGAATGCCACTAATGTCAAATCTTCAACACCAAAGAGCCTAAGGAAATCATGACACTAAGACTAGTAATGATTGATAAGCCCTTTGGTCAATGGGAGATAGATTTTAAGGGGGTAATTAACCCTAGTTCCTCTAATGGTCATATGTACATTTTAACTACTAATGAATATTACACTAGATGGACTGAAGAAGTGGAAACTAAATAGTGCAAGATCAAAGAAGTGATCAAATTTTTAGAAGAAAACATATGTACCAGGTTTGGGACACATGTATCTTTAGAATGTGATAATGGATCTACTTTTATATCCATAGAGATGACAAAATCAGCATATGATAATATAATCATCCCTAATTTCTCCTCAAACCATTATCCTCATGGTAATGGAATATCTAAATTAACAAATAAGAACTTGATGAAGGCATAAAGAAGTTTGTAGTTGATAAACCTAGAACATGGCATAAGCTGCTCGAGTTTGCCCTTTGGGCAGATAGAAATAGAATCAAACAAGCTCTCAAAGTATCATCATTCTTTCCAATTTATGGTCAAGAACCCATCTTCCCAATAACCCTGAAGCTGCCAACATATAGGTTCATGTAAGAGTACATGGAGGAGTACCAAGAATTTTCAAGTTCAAGATTACTAAACATCATATAAATGGAAGATGTGAGAAAAGAGGCTTTTGCCAATTTTACCTAACACCAAACCATAATCAAGAGTTGTTTTGATAAACATTCAAAAACAAATGTTTTTAGACAAGGAGACTTAGTTCTTCTTTGGGACAAGGCATCTAAGCCTAAGGGTAAACATGAGAAGTTCACACCTTTGTGGATAGGTCCCTACCAGATAGTCAAGATACTTAGAGACAATAGCTTCAAATTGAAAGACTTATAGGGAGAAAATATCACATTAACCACCAATGGGAAATACCTAAATCACTAATTCTCTGCTATCCCACCTATAGTCTTTATGGAATCATTGTAAGACTAGTTAAATTTAGTGTATGTAGGCTAGATTAGTTTCTTTTTGTTCTTTCCTTCTTATCCTTTATTTGTACATATGTTTGTATATATATTTTTTATTTATTTTCTTTCCTTATATTTTTATACCTTCTATTTGGTGTGTTTTATTTCTCTACTTTAATAAAGTCCTTTTGGACAAGTCCTCATCTCAAAATTCATATAATTGCTCAAAGAAACCTCATACTTTAGGAATGTAGGTATGTTCTCTTAGCATTGGTTGATCATGAGTTGTTTAAACATGATCCTAATGTTATATTTTAGATAAACTAGTAAATAATAATGAATAGGTTAATTTTTCCTTGAGATCATAAACTTTGTTCTAATCTAAGTTTGGTTCCAAGAAGGATTGCACATGTAGGGTGAAAGACTAGATTATTAGGATACAATCATGCTTGCACTTAAAAACATTAATTATCTAGGATAAATTTTATAACCAAGGATGATTATTTGAAAACAATACACTTGACCAAATCCATAAACCTGGCTAACCTGGTTCCCAACCTTTGCTAAAAGTCAAAATGACTTGAAAAATACAAAAAATAAGAGCATAATACAAAATTCAAGATATTTCTGAACAAAATCAATTCAAATAATCTTCATCAAGGATATGGATGCTTGGTTGGTGTTGAAATAAGGCCTTTAGTGGATCCAAATGCATATATATCGAGGCTATGGATGCCTAGCTGGCAATAGAGGAATGCCCAAGCCCTCCCTAAGCTAAAGCATGGTTTTTAGTGAATATCCAAACATAATGAAAGTTAGTGTTAATGATTAAAGTCATGAACCTACAAATTATTCTTCAAACCTTATGGTAATCAATAATTAGAATCAAAGTACACACAACATGGCTATGTCTTAAAGTTTGGTCCTAATTCTACATTTACAAGATTTTTTCTAACCATGAAGTGATCTTAATAAGTGTACCTAAATCAAATGGAATAATTAACTTAATTATTAATCTAAATCAAAGTATCTAAATTCTAATATATTATTATGTTTCTCCCAAAAGTCACCATTTTTTGAAATTAACATACCCGCATTTCTAAAAAAAGGGACCCTTGTGTCAAATTATGCAAATTTGTACCTTAAAATTAAAAATTCACTTGATCAGAATATACATACATACATATATATATATATATATATATATATATATATATATATGTATATATGTATATGTATATATGTATATGTATATATATATATATATATATGTATATATATGTGTGTGTGTGTGTGTGTGTGTGTGTGTGTATGTGTGTGTATGTGTATATATGTGTGTGTGTGTATATATATACACACACACACACACACACACACACACACACATATATATATATGTATATATATATATATATATATATATATATATATATATATGTATATATATGTGTGTGTGTGTGTGTGTGTGTGTGTGTGTGTGTGTATGTGTGTGTGTGTGTGTGTATATATATGTATATATATATATATATATATATATATATATATATATATGTATATGTATATATATGTGTGTGTGTGTATATATATATATATCATGTTTTCACATTGTTCATGAATCTCATTTGGATTAATGGAAATGTTTTCAGATGATCATGGTTTCATCCCTTCCAAATTTCCTAACATTTGATCTTTATGTTTCAAGTCAAAGCTCCAATGGATTCTATTTGGAATAAGCAATGTTTAGGTTTTATGATTTAATAATGATTTGATTTTTTACTAGCCTTTTATTTATAAATCAAGTTAAATTCATGTCTAATCAGCTTAAAACCCTTAATATAATTACCCTGGATCATGCCCTTGAATCGAATTCAAATTTGATGGGAACATTTTATGTGGGAAAATTTCAATTATGCCATGGACTTAACTCAATTTTTATCCTAAGTCTTAGTCATATTTTTTAACACTACTAAACCTTAGGCTAAATATATTATTCTTGGTCACTTTACGTCTCATGGTATAAATATAACATGGTCGCTTTGTTATAAAGCTTAGTCTAAATCCTTACCCTAAATTTTATCGTAATTATTAATACAAACCTTAGTCTAAAACTTTAGACTAGGTCTTTTATTTTGTAGGGTCCCCTTTAACATTTTTTAGAACATAGCTTAAGACTTTAGCCTAAATCTTTATTCATATTTATTAATATGAATAAAAACATTAGTCTAAGACTTTATCCTAAAATTAATGTTCCTTGAGCACTAACTTAAACATGATTTTGTTTACAAGATCAATGGTCTATGTTTGCTCAGATGATCGAGATCCAATGGTGTGAGCTTAAATCTAAAGACCCTAATCTTAAGTTAAATATTGACCATATTTCAAAGATCATACGCATGCATTTACTCAAGAAGGATTGATCCAATAATGTGTATCAAGTCAATAATTCAATGGAACCTTGGGACAAGTGGGAAGGTGACAAGTGTCACACTCATAGCCAAAGAACATTGAGCAATCAATGGTGTTCGACCCTATAGATTGAGATACAATAACCCGCATTTTCTCATACAAAGATGATAGAATGGAATGTAGTAATCATTAAAATCAAGGAAAAATATGAATATTGATGATAATTGGAGTAGATTATGAAATGAATCAACTCATGTAATGAATAATGGAGAGCTGAACACAGTAGATTTCTCAAAAAACACTGATATTATATTATTTATGCACACTAAATTAATTAACATTTGAGACATAATACAAATATATAGGAATACCATCCTATAATCATGGAGATCATCTCTACCTATAATATCTTCAAATCTCCTATATTCGTGAGTTGGTTGAACAACTCACATATAAAAATATAATAACAAATATATTATTGTTACATAATAATAATATATTATTTACTAACTTACAATATTACTGTATTAACCATATTGTTACTAACAAATTTGTAACTAATATTTACCTCTCGATAAATCAACCATAGTAAATACCAAAACTTACTATTTAATTTCTATGTAAATACCTATGTTCACACAATGTGAAAACTAATCCCAACATTTGCCTCCATAGTTTTTCCATGGTACAATATATCTCATTTTATGATTGTAGCATTCCATCCTGTTTTCTCATGATCTTCTCTACATACATGTGCCACCGCACATCTCTTCCTTCACACTTGTATACAATTGGTTTCTTATGTTCACCAATAACCTTCCAAAATGGTTTTCATGGGTTCACCAATAACCTTACAAACTAGTTTTCATAGGTTCACCACTAACCTTATAGAATGGTTTTCTTAGGTTGACCATTAACCTTTCATCATGATTACTAAAATTCATTTTAGATCAATATTATCCAGTGCAAATATATAAAAGGGTTATATGGGAATATTATTCACAAGTGAATAAGTACTAGCACACCACATTTTAAAAATTAAAATCCACACAACTATAAATAAAACACCACACAAAATGTCACCACATCATTGGTGTGGCCTTATTGTTGGCGACTAATGAGAGGTCATTGAAAGACATCCATCTTGCATGTATCCTCCATCTTATAGTATGCCACTACTCACTCAGGTGGTATGTTGATGTAGATTATGTATATGATTTTTTCAATGAAAATCCCCTCACAATGTGAACGTCATGTACAAGCAAAAATGCATCTGTAAAGCAATTTTTATTTTTATTTTTACAATTTCTATTTTTTGACAAATGACAAAAGATGTAAAATATAACTATTGACTCAATGACTCAATATACTTTATGGAAGTAAAAATGGCTTTTGACAAAAATTTTATATGACTCTTTTGACAAATTTGACATACTTTAAAAATGATTTCTTTTGACACTATTAAATCTTTTGATGACCAAATATTAACATTTATGTCATATATGAACTTGGTCTCAATGACAAAATGATTTAACATAAAAAAATGACTCATTATTATTTTGACACACAATGACTATTATACTAATAAAATCCATTTTAATTATTGACATGGATTAAATACACCTAAATGGAGACAATCCACTTTGACTTAAACTAGACTATGGGCTTAGCATTCACTCGAATGCATTTAAAAACAAACCAAACAAAAAGTAAACCAAACTTACTAAACTAAGGCTAAAGAAGTAATGAATAACTCTATGATGCATTATGACTATACTAATAATAAATTTAAACCAAACTTACTAAACTAAAGCTAAATAAGTAATGAATAACACTATGACTCATGCAAAATCAAGTGATGCTTTTACTCATATCAAAAACTATGAAGTATGTTTGCAATACATAAATAAACAAATGTATAGCTCCTGATCTGGTACAAGATACATAACTAAATGAGATCAACAAGTTTCTATATAACTTCAAATTTGGAGATCTGATGTAATTAGCTTAGGAATAGGCACATAAAAATACATGGACATAGAAGGGTCTAGAACATACAACCTTGTCTTTTCACTATTGAAAATTGCACATGGGCCTTTTTAATTTCAACGTAAATCTAGTTGTTAAGGAGTGTAGATGTCACCAAAGATCCCAATACAACATTAATTGGATTAATACCAATGATGGTAGTAGCTTACGCTGAGCAAAGAGACTCTTAATTACTCTAAATGTAAAATATAAGCCAAATAGTGCACTATCCTAGTCAAATCTTCACTATCTACTCCTTCAAAAGTGTAATCCCTCTTTAGATGCAGGAAGTGCATATCAAAATTATAGTCTATAGCTTATTTGGTTTGCCTTTTTTTTTAATTTGTGGTAATCCAACTTTGACCACAAAAATAGAGTTGGTTGGTTCACTGATTGGCAGGTATGTTGGGAAATACATGTAATACTCCACAGTCAAGCTGAAGTGTAGGATCACTACAACTACTTTTCTTTATTCTGAAATGAAGTTTCCAAACAAATATTCCACATATAAATTTGTAGCTGAGTCTTATAGATTGATTATCTATGTGACATTCATAGAGATGAATGAGGCTAGACATATAGGAGCAAAATGGAGATGAGAAAGATAGATGGAGCTAAAACCCAAATTACCTCAAGTTATGCTTAAATTATTAAAATACTAAACACTACACTATTAAATCTTCTCACAATATTCTTTTCTCATCAGTCAGGGCAATCCATAACCATTATGGTTCATTTTCCCATACAATCACTCACGACTTCATGACTACTTTGATACCAATGATGAAAATTAGAGTAGATTAAGAAATGAATCAACTCATGCAATGAATAATGGAGAGCCGAACATAATAGATTTATCAAAAAATAGTGATATTATGTTATTTATGCACACTCTGAATTAATTAACATTCAGGACATAATACAAATATATAGTAATACCATCCTATAATCATGGATATCTTCTCTACCTATAATATCTCCCAATATCCTATATTTGTGAGTTTGTTAAATGACTCATGTATAACAATATAGTAAAAAATATATTATTATTACATAACAATAATATATTATTTAATGACTTACAATCTTATTGTATTAACCATACGGTTACTAATGACCTTGTAACTAATATTTACCTCTCAATAAATTAACCATAGTAAATACAAAAACTTACTTTTTACTTTCTCTATAAATACCTATTTTCACATAATGTGAAAACTAATCCTAGTGGAGATTACATGTGGCATAGATGTGGGCCACCAAATTAAAGATCAATCATCTTTTAAATATTGATGATATGCATTCACACATACACATTCCAATCGATGGCCCATGGAGCGAGATACATAATTAGGCATATCAAGATCAATGGAGTGTAGTTATGCAATGTAATCAATATCAATGGTACATAGCATGGAAAATCTAGAATGAATAAGGAAGTGACAAGTGTCACAACCATGGGGAATGAAGTAAGTAGCTAATGGCATTCAAGGTCTTGGATCAAGATCAACAATCCACATTGGTCCATTCAAATAAATCCATTAGTGAAAGATCAATGTGGAATTTTCAAAAGACAATAGTCATTTTTTAAATATTAATGAGCTAAGTGTCACAAAAAAGGCATAGGATGCCACAGTGGAGCCATGTAAGATAGACCAATTAGTTCAAGATATTTTGGGAACCTAGAAGATGCAAAGGTATAAATGTAAAGATCCCTATTGTAGAAACGTTTGTTGTTAACTCATTTGCCTTATCATGTGCTTAACAAAGAATCCAAGTCGGTTTTAGACTCAATACAACTAGGAAAAAACTTAGTAAACTCTAGTAGTACACAATATTTAATCGCACTACTACATTAACATCAATTTCACACAAGGCATGATATTTTTTCACTCACCCAAAGTGAAAAAAAAGGGATTGGGGCCATGTTGGGCTAGTTGAAATATGGCATAACTTAATCTCTATGGGACTTGGCCCTTTATGGAATGAGCTTAGGTAGGTGTATTGGTGCATGTCATTTTGGGTAGTATCAATAGGTGTAGGCCTATTCAGAGGAACTAAACCCAAACATGGTGGCATAAGTATGTATTGAGCTAGTTATAAAACCTCGAAGGGAATAAGTCTCATGGTGTAAATTTATGTCGAGTTAGTTGTGGTTGTTATGGGTGCAAGCCATTGAGATATCAATTTAACTACCATTCAGGTGCTTGGCAAATCAAAGGAATAGATTATGTTCATGGGCTCATTCTTCAAGCTAGTGCTCTAGGTGTAAGGGTTAAGGATTAGGTTCATGCCTTTTCCAATACTTAGGATATTTCATCATTATATAAAAGTTGCACTATGGTATATAGATGCCATTAGTGACTTGAAATAGACCTTTATGTCACAATACATTTAAAAACTAAAATTATGCCATTATAACTACAAAATTTGAGTCACATTTACAAAATAGTGCTAAAATCATACAAAATAGATCAACAATAAAGTTGTTTTAATGCCATTATTCATTTAATCGATAGTTCAAGTATACATAGTTCATAATATAAAAATAGAGTACACGTTCATCTCTATACTACTAAATGCCTATGGATTACAAGTGATCTTGGGTGATAAAAAGATCATTCTCAATAGTATTCATAATAAAAATAAGATATATTAATGGCATTCAAACATGGTATCCCTTTTATCTTTGGCTCAAGCTTGATTTTATAGCTGAAGGGGCATCCTTGTGATAGCTTAGATGAGCACACACTAGGTGATTAGATGTTGTTGGGTGTGATCATTATACTAATTATATTACTCTACCACCTATGTCCTCTACCCTCCATGTGAAAGTACTCTAGGAGATGTCCCTTAAAACCCAAATTCTAAACAACTTCCTACTAGCTAGAATAAGATCTTTGAATATCCTCCTAGCTAGCACCAAAAGTATCAAAAAAGGAATCTTCTATAATGATTCCCTTATACTGAGATGTGATAAGTTAGCATGGGTCCACTAGTTATGATGAAAAGGGTCCCAACATTAACCTATATAAAATTGTTAGTCCACCCTTAGACTAGCCTTTCAACACCTTAGCTATGCAAAATTTAGGTGCATCCTGCTATAATTCTATCTTGGAGTGTTCAAAGACTTGGTTTGTGAGATTAATTTATTTAGTAGTTATATTTACTTCTATCAAGCTAGACTCAATTATGAGCACATATGTGTTCTCTAGTTCTTTCCTAAATGATTTCAACCTTTTTTTTCTCATTGAACCCCTCCATCTATTATGACCCCTTGTTCACTAGCCTTTGTCTAAAAGGCATGAAAAAGTGCTTTCAAGTCTTGATCTTGCATTTTTATATAGGAAATTAAGGTGTTGACTTGTACCATAATATGCATGCACTCAATCTTTCTCACCATGAATTCTTGATACATCAAACCATCCTTCTCCCCTTTCACCTTTTAGAGGTGTGCATCAATGACTGACACTTGGGTGAAGAAGTTACAAAATATGACATTAGATTCTTCTATGCCTTCTTTTAGTTTTGCTAAGAGGTCCTTTACCACATTGAGCTTCTTGTTTATCTCTCTCTTGATGGCTTCATAAGGGTTTTCTTGTTATTTTAGCATCAACTTCATCCAGGGAACATTTTTTCTACCAATGTGCATACCTTAACAACTTTTGTTCTTTTTGAAGCATTAATTTCATCCAAAAGAGATGGCTCCACTTCTTCAACATGTTCAATGAATCGCTGAAGTTTGAGATTCATTGCATTTATCTCTTTCTCTACCTCTTTCACTATAAGTTTTCACTTGTTAGCACAAACATCATTGATGATGTTTTTACATACTACTTTTGATGTCATTTTAAGGAGGTCATTAACTAACCTTACTAGGTTCATTTCTCAAGGGTTAACAAGTTGGTAATCATGTCCCTCCTTAGGTTTCTTAGTGCTTTGGATTGATTTATTTAGCACCTCAAACTGAGGCTCCTCCATGTAGCAATTTAGATCCCAATAAACTTGATGGCATGTCAATGTCATAATAGATCTAGGGGCATGCACTCAATCATGTAAAATTTGTCATCCTAGGTGAATAACCTCTACACTTTCTCTCTATATCCTAGCTCAAAGTCATCTTATTTGATGGCTATATTCATCTGCTCCTATTCTTCCCCACTAGTGCTAGGGCTTTATCCATTGCCTTCTTATCTTTCTCTTAAGGGTTATTCTCCTTTGGACTTCTAACCTTAAACCTCTTCTTCTAACTCAACACTAGCATCGACATCTTGCTCTTGTAAGGGTTATTTATTAGACTTGTCACCCTTGTCCATCCTACTTCTAGTGGATACTCAATGTGAACCTATTTAGGTTCCTCATTAGTGCCAGCCTTACTTTATTTTTGCCCCAATGGGTTCTCCATTACCTTCTCCATTTGTTCTTTTGAGGTGCTAACATTGCCTTCTTTGTCTCCAACTACCCCTTCAAAACTAAGGCATGCCTATTGTGCAAATTCTTCTGCTTGGCTGGTGGGGGCACTAGGTACCTCTTTTGGTACTTTTGTTAGAGATAAAAAAATTTCTCTTTTTCTTTTTCTCCTTTATCCCTTTCCTCTTGGGCTGCCTTATTTTCCATTTCCTTTCTCTTGTCCTTCTCCTCCTTGGCCTTCTTATTTTTATCTTCCTTTTCTTGGCCTATGCTTTGTATTTATCCTATTCTCTCTTGCACTCCATAGTCTCAACCATCTCAATGGATATTTTAACATTTTGGTTTTCATCATTTCTTATCTTCTTTCCTCTAGCTCCCGTACCTTCTAAATATCAACATCACTGAGGCCAAGTTTCCTCCATCTCTTTATCATCTTCTCCATTTCATGTTGAGGTGGTATTGAGGGGGTCTTTTCACTAAATGAGGAGTCACCTTCTTTAGGATTAATGTACACGCCCTTTCCAAATTCTTCCATCTCCATATATTATTCCTCCCCTTATTCTTCTATGTCTGATATGGTTATTATGGGCATGGAAGCATGAACCTTCCCCTTATTCTTTTCCTTTGTGCTAGGAGAAGTATTTGGAATGAATCTCATGCACTTTTTTTTAGGGGATGAAGGAGAGGATTATTCATCAGAGGCAATCTTAAATCAGATGCGATCCTCTATTTTTTCAAGAGTCTCCCCCTTCTTCTTGGGAGACTTATTATTCTCTGCTAACACTGACATCCCTTCATCATTGATCTTGATAGGGGGATCATCATTCTAATCTGCACTTGGGCCCTTCTTCTTTAGCTTCATTTCATAGTACAACCTATGGATGTGACCAACTATGGTTACCTCTTAGAAAGGATGAATATCGATGCAATATAACTCATCTTATTCATCCTTGGTGGCCTTCCCATCTATGTAAATGAACTAGCACCTCATCCTATGCCTTTACATATTTAGTATTTTTACTCAGATGTCTAACTACTATGTATTGGGGGTCCTTCATAGTGTGTCCCTAAAATATTTTTTTGAGAAGGTGTATGGGAGATTTAACCAACCTAATTTGTTCCCATCTAGAAGTGCCAAGTGTAATACATAGTAGTAATACATAATGACAAAGGTAGTCATTCTAAACATGCTTTTTGAGAGATCTTGGGGGATGCACCACTCAAGCCTGAAGGATTATATGTATTTATTATACCACCCTTTGATGTGAGTCTTGTATTTGGCATTGAAGGAGAGGGGGCATGTGAAGTCCTTGTACTTCTACATCAGGGAGTCATTATGCTTTGGGAAAATATAGAGGTTGTCCTTATCCCCATCTAGAACTCTAATTTCTTCCATGATATTCAATATGAGAATGGACCCCCATCTAAAGGTCCCTTTTATCTTATAACAATCCTATGAATTCTTCATAAACTCATCAATGATGAAATTAGCAATGTTGAACTACATGCCTTACACCATGTGATAGGTGATATAGAGGTAAGCTTTTATAACATCGGTCCACTAACCACCTAAGCAGAATTTTTGAGCTCACAAGGTATGCCACTAACCTCATGCTAGGGTCCTTGTAGTCCTTGATAGGGAATACAAAGCCACCCTTGTAGTAACTTAGGAGATTTTCTATACACTTCACTTCTTCCTCATCACCCATAATATGGTGAATGTCTTGACCAATATCTAGAAGACCTATTATTCTCTTTATCAGTTGCATTGAGATTTTCATGATCTTTCCTGTGAAATAAATGAAGTCTTCATGGACCTATAATAATAAGAACTACACAAGTTACTATGGATTTCCAAAGAATGACAAGTCATAAAGTTAAGTTGTGCTAGAGGTCATCAATTTTTCTTGGATTGAGACATAAAATAGGGTTGTGCCTTACTCCATCTTTCACCCTATATCTACCATCCAATCTTACATGAGATCTTGTAAATGACCTTATGTGTGGTGGTTATATTCATTCAACTTGCAAGTATGCATAAAATACCACTAATTTTCCCCTATTATGACCTCTAGGGAAAATTGCATTAATTGGTAGGACACTTTGTAAGCACCTCAATGTCTGCTTACACAACACTGACTATTTCCGCTTGTTACATTGCTATTTTTATAGTTTCTACTTTAGACACTATACATGCCCATTTTGGATCTTGTTATGCCTACTCTGAGCTCAAAACCTTTTGCTTCTTCACCATCTTGAATCTACTGGTGTTGAAATGTGGTATGTGTAGTTTACCAAAGCCTTAAATGGTTGTTATCACTTCATAATCATGAGATCTATGACTACACCTTCACCCATTGAGATTCACTAGCCATTAATGGTAGCCTAGGTGTCAAATTACTTTTTCAATAATTGGTTTCTATATAATTATTTCTCCACACCTCTCTAACTATGTCTCATTGTGAATTCAATCCTTCCTAGTATGCATTTGTTCACTCTTGGTTCTTGAAAGTGTAAAAATTCTAATTATGATAAAGTTTTCACATTTTGATTTTATAGTTTGCTTTGGTTTTCACTTTGGGTTGCTCTAAGTCTCAAATTATCTTAACATTTGTAACCTAAGATCATCTCTTTGTCACCAATTTATACCTCTCACTTTATCTACCATCATTAATGTAGGTGATTTATAGTGTGGTGGTGCTAAGATTTATTGGAAAATGCAAAATATGTAAAAATATTTTGTCATTAATGTATTTAATATGTATCTTTTTACCTTCGACACAAAATCATTGAATGATCCTAATGATAGTTTGGTAAAGTGACATGTAGTTCAAATAATCACTTCCATTTTTGCTTTAGGTGGATTCTAGTTGCTTTAAATTATTTTTCTCCTATTCTTTTTCACTTGGCACAACCTTCACCTTTCCTTATGGTAACTTGGGTGTAGAACCTCAGATGCATGAGATTCATCCTCCTCTATTCCACTTTATTTTATTACTATGTTTCTATTTAAATCACACTCTTCTATCTTAGTTTATTTCTTGTGCTTCATCTTGCCTTGGATTATCCTACCCCATACAAATCCCTTGCATTGGCCATCTAGTGCATTAGTCTTATTCTATGGTTCTCTTATGCATGATCATGTTTGTGCATATTTACTTTCTTTCTTGCACCTAACTAGGTTATGCATCTTCACTTTCTTATTTTATTTCTAACACATGATCAATTGATGCACCTTTTTTTAACTTTGGCACAAAGGCCACCTTTGTGCTTATGAACTCTATCATTTTTTCTCAAATCTTCAAAGTTTGGAAACTCCCTCACACCTATAACCTTAGGTGTATAGCCCTAGGTGCTTAGAAAGTAAATGGGCTTGACTCACCCAATTAGTATTATGTGTGGAAGTGCCAGAGTAGTTAATTTAGACCTCTAAGTTCCCTATAATATGCACTTTGTGCTCATGGATATTTTGTGTCTTCCTCTTGATTTTGGTGAGTTTCAAGTGCCCACCACTTAGATGTCTAGACTCATGCACTTAGAAATCGTAATTTCTCAACTCATGCAATTGGAATTATGCATGAAAGGCTAGAGTAGTTTACTTATGGGATTCAAAACACCCTTTATTAATGACCTTATGCATGGGTTTCTATGTGCCCTTTTTTGAGTCTAATGAGTCTCATATGCCCACCACTTACATGTTTGAGCGTAAGTTCTTGGAAAGTGTAAGTGCTTGACTCACCTGATTAGAATTATGTGTGAGAAGCTAAATGAATTTACTAGAACTAGATTAGATTTATGCACCCATAACATAGGTGTCATGGCCTCATGTGCTTAAAAAGTGCAATTTATTTATTCACCTAGCTAGAATTATGCATGAAGTTCCAATAGATAAGTTCTTGTGGGTCTCTTTACACCACTTATTTCTTTGGTACCCTGACAACATAATGAACAAATAAGTTTAAAAAAGAAATATTTATCTTATGTCAAAATTTTATTTGGTCATCAAAACCTATCTAAATTATGATCAAGAAGTTAGAGTTCTCATGGTGCAAGTGCCATCCTACTATTGATATGGCTTCAACTAGTTGCCACTAAAATTTCCTAGGAGCATCTTGTCAAACAACATGTGTAACTTACAAATGCCTATCTCCAATATATGGTGGATGATGTAAAGGCTCATACACCTCATCTATAGTTTTCCTAGGTGCTTAAGGTACTTGGAATCATAGAGTAGCACCAATGCTCCTTCAATCAGCTCCTTACACATGATGTGCTTATAATGCTAGAGATTATGGCATGTCTTCTCAATTTTATGACTCCATCTTGCTTGGGCATGATTTTCATCTGAGTGATTCAAGTCATCTAGCCTTGTACTTAAATATTATTGGTCATATAAGCAACCAATTCATGAAATGAATAAGGATGGCACCATGAATTCCATGGGGAGAACTGTTTCAATGCCAAATACTAATTGAAATAGTTTAGCCTTGTTCAAGTGATTGTATGTTGTATAATATACCCATAACACCATTGACACTCTATCATCTCAATATTTGTGACCAATGTCACATATCTTTGTCAAACATGTTACCTATATCTTGTTAAATGCTTCAGCTGTGTCATTTTTTAATGGATGGTAGGGGTGGTTTTTTGGTGTAATACCATGTATTTAGTTAAGAGGATGTGCACCATATTATTGATGAAATTAGTGCTCCTATTTCTAGTCAGACTTAGTGGGCACCCATATCGAGTTATTATGTTATCTTAAATGAAGCAAATGGATATTAAAACTATGTAATCTTTTTTAGGCATGACCTCAGCCCACTTTGTAAAATAATTAGTAGTCTCTACAATATACTATGCACCTGTACATCGAGCTATGGGAGTTATCGACCCAACAAAATCAATGGCCCATTTCTCAAATGGTGCCTGGGAAAGAATTGGGATTAGAGGCATCTCATGTTAGTGGTTAGGTTTTCTTTGTCACTAACATATTTCACATGCCTTGGTGTAATATTTTAAATATTAGAATAGGCTTGGACACCATAAACCTGACTGTAGTATCTTGCACATCATTGCATTTATAGTGCAATGGTCTCCTACAATTTCTTCATGCACCTCTTGTAAGATGAATTCCATTTCATGTTATAAAAAACACCAACATAGGACCTCATCTCTACTTATTTTATATAATTCCCCCTCATTGAGCTAGAAGGGGATGATGTGAACAACATGTTCTTTCTTTTCCTTATTTGACATGGTCTGGGGAACAAACCTAGACATTAAGAAAGCAATAATTTCTATCAAATATTTAGAAATGTGATAGATTTTATATAGTTTCACATCTGACATATCATCTTCAATTAGTACCAATACATTGCTAGAATTTATGTAGGATAAACGATCTAGCCCTAAGTTCTACTTTCTAGGTTTGATAAAAATTGAGAACTAGAATTCCCAGAATAGAAATATCCATCTGCATATGTGCCCATGTAAAATAGGCTTTTTCACGAGGTAATTTAGTGCCTCATGATCAATGAAAAATATGAATGGGGTCACCAATAGATATTGTCTAAATTTTTGTAAGGCATAGACCATTGTTAGCACCTTGTGCTCAGTCGTGGTGTAAATCTACTCTACTTGCATCAATTTCTTGCTTGTAAAGGAGATGGGGTGATTTATCTTTCCTTTTCTTGGTTACACCAATATGGCTCCAATTACAAATCCCAAATCATCAACATGTATGTGAAAATGAGTTGTCTAGTTAGGGAACTATAATATAGGTGCCCTAGCGAGTTTGAGCTTCAATGTTTCAAATGCCTAGTCTTACACTCCACCCTAATAGAATGGGCCATTCTTGCATAAGAGATCTTCTAGTGACATTGAAATCTTTGCATAACTCCTTATAAATTTATTTTAGTAGATGTAGTGGTCCAAAAAGGTGCGAATGTCTTTCTGCATTGAAGTAGTCTAGAGCTGAAAGATGATGGCTATCTTTACAGGATAAACATGCAAACCATACTTGTAGATGATGTGCCTAAAAAATATTCCAAAGGGGTTATGAAGATGCACTTATTCAGGTATAAATATATCTATAGATTCTTGAATCTCTCAATCATGAGGTGCATATTATCATAATGGTCCTTTACAAGGTCATATATAGTCCAGTCATTGAGTTATAATTGGAGGAACCTATGGATGAAGTCTTTGAACACAGTGATTACCACTCTGGAGAATATAGATGGCACATTATTAAGTCCAAAGGGCATCACATTATAGTCAAAATAACCCCATTTAGTCATGAAGGTTATTTTAGGCTTATCCTTCTCCTTGATTTGCACCTGATGGTAGCTTGAGAAACCATCAGTGAATGTATAAATTTTGTAGTATGTGACACCATCTAAGACCTCATTGATAAATGGGGTTAGGAATGGGTCAGTGATGTAGGTATCATTCACAAGTTTGTAGTCAATGTAAATCCAAATTCACTCATCTTTCTTGATGCTTATGACCATCGGGCTCACCCATTCAGATTCTTGTATAGGGTAGATGATGCCCATAATCAACATTCCATCAATTTCAGTTTCCACCTTGACATGGAGGTTGGAGTTTAGTCTATATGGTTACTTCTTAAAAAGCCCCATGCCATCCAACAATTTTATGCTCATTTTTCCAAGGGAAGGGTGGGTACCCTTCATATCTTAGTAGTTTCATGGGAAAATTTCCTGAAACTCCTTTAGGAAGTCTATGATTCATGTATTATCTACCTTAGACTAGTATGCACCTATTATGGTAATCTTTGGCTCACCTTATACAATAATGTATACTCTAGTGGTCTTGAGTGGCATGTGGTATGGTTCATTCCTCTCTTGATGAGAGTATTCAACTTGCCTCCTCCCCTCAATTGTTTTAATTCAAAGATGATTTGGATCTTCTTCATTTGGGGTGATATCATCAACATGACGTACAAGTTTTTTCTTCCTATTAGAGCCCTCAAGTTGTAGTCCTTCTATGTTTTGTAATCCTCTTCACTAGAATCACTATTGAGTGCTTGATATTTAAATAACATCAAGATCAATGGTCCTTTCTCCTTGAATGTATCTCTAATGAGTTATTCTAGGATAGCAGTGTCCTCAAACACTATTCTATGAATGACATGTAGTAGCTCTAGTAGTTTTAAATTCTATGAAGAAAAGGAGAGGGTGTGCACAAAAATCTCATTCAATGCATCCCAATCTATTGTATCATAGTGCATTTCATTTAAAATGTACCATGTTCATGCCCATGTCTTCAAAGTCTTATAGAAGGTAATCACCCACAAGCTTCTTGGTGCATTCTCATCATAGATAGTTTAGGTTTCTCCACACAAGTGCACATGTGTTATTGGGTCAGAATCACTTGAGTAAGTAGTTATATATAAGTACTAATTACTCTTTTTAAAACTAGTAAATATTGTTGTCTTTATGTCTTGCCAATTTGGCAACCTAGGAATTTTCACTAGCCACAAATGAGCAATAGTGATCCTTAGAGTATGCACTAGTGCACCCATTTTATATATTTCATTAGGGATGTAAACTTGGATGTCATGGAAATAGTTCTCTATAGGCTAGTTCCCTTCATATTTTGAGAGTGTTACAAGCTTTCCTTTACTTAGATGGAACACCCTCTTCCCCTTCTTTTCGGTGAAAAAAACCCATTTCTTTTATGTGTGGTCAATCTGAATCAGTCTTGTTCTAGCTGGCCTTAGTTTTGTTACCTGCACTAGGTAATATTTTCAACCAGTAATTTCATAAGCCTCTTCAACCCAATAGTCATAGGCTACATCAATTATATCAGAAGATGATTATCCATCTTCCCATTCAAGTACTCCCTGGTCAATTGGGATAATCTTCTCGATGCCTTATGCTATGATATCATAAATATGGTTGATCTCATCTTCAATATCCATACTTTCCATATATGGAGGCCCTTGATCACTTGATAAGGGGATTTCCACCCTCTCTTTTTTATTTTTTAAAGTCATGTAGCACTTATTGAAGTACATGTCTCCATTTTTGGCATAGCACCATGGCCTACCTAATAGCACTAGATAGTTATCATGCTCTACCAACTCAATTACCTCAAAGTTAGTGCAAAATTTGTTGCCTATAATATCTACAATGGTGCCCTTTAGGATCCTGATAGGTTGCACTTGGGTTTTATTGACCTTGAATAGTATATGAGGTGAGGGACTCAAAGGTGGCCTTCCAATCTTCTCCCTAATGGTTTTGGCCAGAATGTTGACTTTTGTACTAGTGCTGACAAGGACTTTGAAAATGGACCATCCATCGATGGTGGCATTTATTAGTAGCTATTGGTCATACTCTACATTCTAAGTATGCCTTAATTCATGTACCCACTCTATATGCAATGCATAAACTTCAATCATTTGAGGCATGACCTCTTCTTCTAGTATCTTCCTTATATGCTCTAAGAGTAAGTTTTTTAGTAGGGGCAGTGTCCCTTCAGTTTGCAAGAAGCAAAAGATTTCTATAAACTCCTAAACTTTAGCCTCCAAGTTATCTTGATTTTTGCATGATGTGGTAGCCAATGCTTCTATATCTCTCGCTAGCTAGATTTATCCCTATAAATTGTGTATTACACTTATGAATTATTACAAGAGGTCCTTTTGATGTGCAAGATCAAGGTAGGGAATAAATTTTAGATAAGGTAATTTTATGCACTTGATGTGACCTAACTCACCATATTCTAGGTGTAGTTATTTTATTCGCAAAGTAGGTGACTGAGTGGTGAACCCACTCTAAGTATTAGTCTACACCTTTATTGGTTCTATGCAAGTTGGTTATGGATTTACAACCCATTTTCCACCTTTGGTTTGTGTCTAACCATGGAGGTACCCTTATCTACACTAGGTTGACCTTGAGTCAGCTTCTTATACAATTATGGACAATCTTTGATGGCATGTGGTCCTTGATAATACCCACACATTGGATACATGGGGTAGTCACACTAATAATGCTCAGTCAAACTGCACTTATAACATGATCATAGTGGGAATCTTCCTCCACTACATCTTCCTCACCCCTTGGCACCTCTTGATATCCATATCCTTCATTTCCTTGGCCTACCTACCCACTATATGGTGTCTCCTATCATGCACCTCTCTCCATATTTTGGCACATCTCATCAATAACTTGATAGTCTATTATTGTGTTAGTATAGGCATTACACAACTTGCAATAGATAGTTATGTTCACCTAACTATCATGTTATAACAAGGTGAAATATGAGTCATGTAGCCCATGATAAACTTCATAGATCAGAAGTAATGTTCACAGATTCCTTCATGGGTAGTTATTCTTGTTATTCCCCTCCATCTCACATTCAATACACCACAACCTGTTACAAATGTCATACACCAAACTAGTAATCATATTATATATTTGGGATGTCATTGATACAATTTATTCCTCCATAAATGGGTTGATCCCTATATCGGTGTTATCAACTAATTTTGCCTAAAGTGTGACTTCAAGTGCTTTTTAGGGGTCTGTGAAGGTCTTCATGGACAACACTCTTCTAAATGGTACCAATAGGCATCCAAAAAACCATTGCACATGTTGGGAGGGGTGGATGCCATAGGAAAGCTTGGAGAGAGGAGAGTCTTGAAATGTGCATTATACAAGTGCATGCTTTCTAATATCCCTTGGCTAATATCCTTAAGCACCGTAATGCTTTATTGTTCAAACTCTAGAATATCAAATTCCTTTAAAAAGCCTCCTTCAATATGTCATAGTCAACCATATCCTAGTTTAAATCAAAATTTTAATACTAGGTATGGGCACTATCTAGTAAGGTGGTCACGAACTGAGTCACTTTGCACTCTAACTAGGTGATACCCTAAATGTGTCATTAAAGTTCACATTTGAGCACATACTCTAAAAAATTCTCTACACCATGATACTTGGGCAATTACATCACCATTTTTTAATAAATCTATTGAGGAGGTGACACTTGCATTTGAAGTGCTTACCCCTTGGTGTCTATGTTGGAGGTGATCCTCTAATTCCTTTGATTGTAAGGTTGAGCATTGACCCTATTATTGTTGGTTACACTATCAAAGTCAATGGCATGACACTACTCACTTGTAGTGCTATTAGGTACTCACTACCCACTAGCTTTGAGGTAATCTCACTTAACTCCATATAAGGAATTATTTGTTTGATCATTAAATCTTGGTTCAAATTTTGAAGTCTATCAAAGTCAATGTTGTTAACAAGGTTAGTTATCATTCTTCTATCTTTTGGTGGAGGATCTAGTACATGAGCTTGTAATTTAGGTTCAAAAGGGGTAGGTTGTTCTGGTGCATCCTCAATCACCACATCTTGTAGGAACCCAATGCATCATGCACCCAACTATTGAGCTCAACCTTCTCCTTCTCCTTTTTCATCACACTACTAAAATTTAAGGGATCCTTCCCCATGCCCTTCCAGCTTGTTATGGGTCCCCTCATCACTTCCAGGTCCCAAATCCTCTATCAACGTATGCCTTCTCTTGTTATATTTCTACCTCTAAAGTTCTTGGGTGTTAGGTTGCTCATCCCTTTCCATTGGACCTTACATACACTTCCCCTTCTCACCTCTTGTGTTTGTTCATATGTTGAAGGATTTTATCCTTCCATTATTATGATTTCAATATCATAATCGATTAGTAATTTTTTTAGTTTAGAGTGGAGCCCTATTAAGAATGCACCTCTTGGTTCATGAAAAAAATCAAACTTTGCTTCTTCAAGGCAAGAAAAGGTTGATACTATGAATTCTAACATGTAGCTATTGAACACACTACTCCACCACTTGTCTATAGTGTGCATCCACATGTCATCTAGGATCTCAATTCTCTCTAGGTACTCCTTTTTCCATTTAAAGCACTAGTTGTAGCTTCATCTTATAGAATATATATAGGCAACCAACCATTGGTACACATGCTCATGTAGCTTACAAAATAATACCTCATACAAAGCATCATATAGGTTAGTTTGCACCCATTTTCTTAGATTATATCCTTGGTAGGTTGGATGCTTCTATGTGAAGCTATCTTCCACTTTCTCTAGCTAGTGCTTAACATTCTCAAGTGAGAGTCAGAGCACCATTCTATTGCACCATTGTAGGAACAAAATTCAACATGGTTCTTGGTACCAAAACTAAAATGTTAAAAAAAAAATTGTTGTTAACTCATTTACCTTGTCATGTGCTTAACATGTAATCCAAGTCAATTCTGAACTCGATATAACTAGGTGCAAGCTTAGTAAACTTTGGTAGTGTAAAATATTTAATCACACTACTAAATTGGAATTAGTTTCACACAAGGTGTGAGCCTTGTGCACTCACCTGAAGAATAGTAGAGAAGGGATTGAGGCCCACATTGGGCTAGTTGAAACATGGTGCATTTTAGTCTCTATAGGACTTGGCCCTTTATATAATGATCTTAGGTAGGTATATCAATGCACACCATTTTGGGTAAGATCAATAGGAATAGGATTATTTAAAGGAACTATACCCGACCATGGTGGCACAAGTCTATATTGGGCTAGTTACAAAACCTTGAAGGGCATAAGTCTCATGGTACAAGCTCATGTCAAGCTAATTATGGTTTTTAAAGGTGCCAGGCCTTTGGATAACAAGTTAAGTGCCATTCAGGCACTTAGTGAATCAAGGGAATGGCTTATGCTCAGGGTCTCATTCTTCAAGCTAGCACTCGAGGCACATGGGTTAAGGCTTAGGTGCATGCCTTTTATAACACTTAGGATATTTCACCATTATAATAAAGTCATTATGTGGTATAGAGATGCCATTGATGATTTATAATAGACATTTATGTTGTAATACATTCAAAAATGAAAATTATGCCATTATAGCTACAACATTTGAGTCATATTTGCAAAATAGTGCTAAAATCATACAAAATGGAGCAATAATCAAGTCATTTCAATGTCATTCTTCAATAATCAATAGTTCAAGTATACAGAGTTCATAATATAAAAATAGAGCATACGCTCATCTCTAAACTACTAAATTCCCAATGGCTCATAGGTAAGCTTGGGTGATACAAAGAGCATTTTTAATAATATTCATAATAAACATAAGCTACATTAATGGGATTCAAGCATCATTTTTAGACTTAAATCGGTAGTGCTTTACTATCATACTTTGCATCTATTTTCTCTTTAGGTCAAGATTTATTTTATACCCAAAATAGCATCTTTATACCAGGTTAGATGGGTGCACACTAAGTGCTTAGCTATCACTAGGGATGATCATTCCATTGGCTCTATTATTCTACCACCTGTGCACTCCAGTCACCATGTGCAAGTACTGAAGGAGATGTCCCTTAAAACCCAGGTGCTAAGTAACTAACTTCTAGCTAGTGCAAGATCTTTGAATATCCTCCCATCTAGTGCCAAAAGTATCAAAAGAGCAATCATTTGCAATGATTGCCTTGTGTTATGATGTGCTAAATTGGCATAGGTCCACTACTTAAGATGAAAAGGGGCACACCAATCCAAAACCTAAGATAATGGTCACCTAATGGGACACAAATAGTCTTCTAATATTATTTAAAATTACACATATTTAAATATAGGGACCATATCCATTTCATATGACTGTGTTTATCTAGCCTTATCTAAAGCCACAACCAGGAATTCAATGCCAAGAGTTAGCACCTTAACCAAAAAGTCAATTGAGGCCATAAGAGACATCTGTTGTATCTAGATTACATAATCATCAAGATTAAAGGAACACAATGCACTCCCCTCACATTACCAGTCCATGTGCCACACAAATTAGCTAAATAAGAGGTGTCTTACTAATTATGCAATAGAATAGATGGTTTGTGCAAAACCAAGAGGAAGGGGCTATTTCATAGCTTCCCTTTAACCATTGGAAGGATTTTTTTTGCATAGTGTGACAATATAGAGGCTAATTCCAAACACAGGACCTCTTTTAATCTCCAAGTGCATGATCTAAGGTAATGGGATCCATAGGGAAAGATTAAAGAACACTTGAAGGCCAAGGGAATTAATGTTACATATGATCATCAAATTGGTGATTTTGACCCCATATATAAGGGCCTCTTCATTCTCTAAGGTCACCTTCAGGTTGAAAAAGCACAAAATCAAACTAGAGTCCAAAATGTAAATAGAGCAAAAAGGAAATGATGATAAATGGTAATTAGGGCCAAGGCAGTACCATTTATTAAGTGGTGAACCTTCTATACTTCCACTAGCCTAGTTCTAGACTGAATCCATACCTAAGGTATAACTTGAGAAAAGGATAGAGGAGAGAAGGCTTGGCAAAATTGCATCTTCCTCAACCCAAACAGAGGATCAGAGATCACCAATGGAGAAAATCCATGTGGTAGCACTAGAACCTTGTGAAAAAATTGAATATTCTCTAAAATTATTGTCATTAGCCTATGAGTTTGAGGATGAAGAAGTGGAGGTATCCAAAGAATAAAAATGGAAGGAAGTATTGGACATAGTCCCTATAGACCCCCCAAAATAAGAGATATATTAGCCATTGTCTCAGTAAAGGATAAGAAGCCCAAGGTGACCTTTACTCATCCTTTAATTTAAGTTAATCTCTTTAGTGAGGAGAACTTGATTCAGTGTCCAACCATTCCTGAATGGTTTATCTATGTAAAATTACAAAAGTTACCTACCATGCACCACCCATGGGCATTGGTGCAAGAAAGCAATATTTCAATTCATGAGAAAACCAAACCACGGATAGTTAAATTGTAGAAAGAGGAAGAGAAAAAAAATGACTGCTTTAGGAGAATCAAGTGGAACACAAATGGAGACCCCAACTCCTAAAGTGATAGAATGTTTAGTTGGAGTCAAATTTGACCCAACCACTACTTTTTTATGAAGGGTGATTGAGAAGAAAGCCATGATTGGTGGAGAGGAATTCACTTTCTAATAAATGGAACCTTTTGTGGGATTGACTCTAGTTAGAGGACAAAGGCTTGATGAAGTCCAATGTTTGAATAACATGTCCTTAAAGTGGCTTAGGCTTAGTTAGATCAATAACAACTAATGATCAATGGAATCCTATAGTAGAACAAGAACCTAAAGGAAAAATCCTTATTATCTATTAAATAAAATAATTTCAGATAATTTGAAGACACCATGACTAATTTATTCAATTCTATAAAGTCAGTCAAAACCAAGAAAGATGCAATAAATAGACAAAACACTAAGGCTACAGACCAAGTTGGCAAATGGAAAGCTTTAAACTACCAAGTAAAGGATTTGATCAAGGTCTTAGCTAAAAATCAAATCCCTAAATTCAAGACAGTTAGCCTAGACCACTTGAATATGGCTATGGCCATATTAATTTATAAAATTAAAGTCCAGAGCAGCTAGTCCAAGTAGATGGAAGACATTTCCAAGGACCTCAAGCAATAAGAAAATAAATTGTTGCACATTTTGGATAGATTAGTAAAAGATCCTACCAAACTTAGTCCTTTGGGTCTAATAATTGATGATGAGTTCAATCATAGACCTATTCAATTCATGTAATAAATAAGGAACCAATGACAAGGGAAAATAGGGGTTGATAAGATGAAGGTCATGTGTCTGCTTTTATCATCAAAGGAGAAAATGGGAAATTATAAGAGCATTAAGCAAGATTTTCAAAGGTCTTAAAAGGATATCAAGAATAAGAGTTGTTGATGACACCTATCATTTATCTCCATATTATCAATGATCAACATTATAGAATGCAGATCCTATAGGGGAGGAAAAAAACTACATCAACACAAGGGCCTCCTACTTAATTAAGATAAAAATATTATTTTTTGTAATTAAGCTTGTATACTTTTGAAAAAGGAACATTCTTTTATAAAGGCATGTGTAATTTGTAAAGCACATTGCCTATAGTCAATCCATTGGGGAAAGTCTAGTGTATTTTAGAACATTTGTGGAAAGGACAATTATCCTAACACTTGTACTTTTTTAATTGGATGTAACTGAACAACATGCTTCCTTGCATCCTGTAAAAAGAGCATCGTCATTTATTAAAAAGGGGGGAGAGTTCTTAGAGCCAAGATCTAGTTATAAATTTTGAGAAATTAATATAAGCATAGAATTCTTCAAGGTTTGTCTAGATTTACGTATCTTTTATTATCTTGACTTCTTTTTTATTTGTTTGTTCTGATTTCCGTATTTGATGAGTTCTTATGAATTTTTGATGTGTACATTTTGAACTCAAAGCTATTAACTATGTAAAATGCTAGGTTAATTAAAAGTTTTAGGTTCATTTTGTTTGCTTACTCTTCTTGCATTTGGGATAATGATGTTTGCTTACAAGGGTAAATCTTTAAAGTGAACCATATTCTTATTTGCATTATCTCACACCATCCTTAGATGTTTACCTAATGTTTGATAGGAATTGATATTATGATACTTCATGTCATACATTGGTTAAGTGCATGCTTAGATGATATTTGAACTCTGTCATTATATTTAGAATGAAGATCAACAACATCTCTTCTATTCCTTACCTTTCTTTTTGCTCCCTTTTTAACTAGATCACTCTAGCTTAGATTTCATTATAAATAACCATCATAAATTAGTCTTTAGATTAGTTCTTGATCATAATTAACCATTATTATCATAACATACTTCATATTTTGCATAGACTAACATTTGGACACAGTGGCTCTTGACCACCAAACAATATAAATATTGTGAAATAGTCCACTTGTTTTGCCTCTATTTCATCAATAGATAATAGGATTATCATAACCTATAACTTATGTGTTAAATTATTAGAGTTATAAAAATGAGAAGTTTTATTGAACACTCTAGGCACCTGTGATACATAATCAGGCATCAACATATCCCATCTAAAGTAATCTCATAGGATAATCTATACTTTGAGTATGCTATAATAAATTGGTTTCATTTCCAAGGATCATGTATATATGCCAAATTTAGATCTAGAGAACCTATAATACTCTTCATATACCTCATAGGAATATGTGATCATGAAGAAGTAGTAGAAGCTAAGGTGGTTCAAATAACCCATTATTTAATTCTCTATTATTTCCTTGGTGTGATATTGGGTCTTTTTACCAATTGTAAAAAATGGTGCTCTACTGTTAATAACTAGCTAGGCCATGGAGGTGTAATGAGAACCTCATAGAATACACTATATATCTTTGATAAAATGGCCTCTCAAGTATTGGTCACCTAGGAAATAGGATTAAATTTTTATTACCCTTTCTATCATGATTAACCTTAGTGGGTTACATAATTAGCTATTTTGAAACATTTTTTTCTTGTTATAATGGATATTCATATTAAATCCCTAAAACTATAATTACCATGTTGGCATGAATATAATTGAGATAAATATCTAGTGTTTAAGGTATTGCATGGATATTGTTAATCCAAAGTCATCCCAATGAAATATCAAATAATCTTGTATGTGGTATAATAAAAAATGTTGTTATCACATGCATTGGACCAACTTGTATATGTAAATCAATCTCACCAAAAACTTATCGTATCTTACCATCTAATGATTTGACCATTTTCATCAAATTAAATAAATAATCTTGTGTGTATATAGAATATGTGAGTGATATTATGGTACAAACATTTTCATTAGTACCATTATCAATCATAACATTATGTATAGGTTGATGATCAATATGTGCTCTGCTACATAAAGAATGAAGATCTAAGTCATTATCCACAATCTCACTACCATCAAATGAAATGGAAGGCCTCTAAACCATATGAGGTATCTCACATGTAAGTGTACCAATAATACCATATAATGGGTGTCTATAATATGGTGAAGGAGGTTGTGCATGATATGTCATTTGCACTTCTAGTGTTTCTTTAGAATGATCTCGTAATGGATTATTGAATGTCTTTCTATTTTGGTGATCATTACATTGTGATCCTAAATCTTTGGGAGAATCCTCAAAGGTGAGTTTCTCATTATCAATAAGGTCCTAAATTTTATGCTTCAATTTAAAACATATGTTTTTATAATGTGAAACACGTTTGTGGTAGTCACAATAGGCATTTGCGTCATATACTTTTGATATAGGTCTAGTTGTATCAACCACCATAGGAGGAAAGAGAGATATGAGATGACACTTTAGTAGCTTTGAAAGGAGTGAAGTTATACTTAGTTAATCATGTAAATTATCATTTATGTGAATTTTATAAGATTCATTCATTAGGTTATTGTGCCACTGTATTAACTATTAGGGTTTCTTCCTTTTTAACCTCGGTAAGTTTTATCTTATAGCTTGGTTTGATATGAAACTTGGCATTGGATTTAGTCAGTGTTTTTGATATAGTTAAGATTGTTCAATGACATAATTTTCATTTATCTATCTCAAATAATATGGAATAATTCATCAAAATAATTTAACTTCTTGAAAACAATAGACTCATGTAAGGGAGAAAGAAAACTTTTGTTAAAGATATGTTTAAGCTTTGTATCTAGCATTGTATTTGTCATTTTGGATAACATTGTCTTATACATCAAGAAATATTAATTAATAGGATCACTATTTATTTGTTTCATATTTAAAATTTATGCATATGACATATTTTTTCTAATATTGATTGAAAAAAGTGTAAAAATTTATCCACTAAAGGCTTGAATGCTCTTACTAATTGTATTGGTAGATCATAAAACCATGTAAAAGCATATCCATTTAGACTTATTGGAAATAATTTGGTCAAAATTTTATCATTGGAATAATAATCAAGGGATATTACATAGAGATATTGAATATGGTTTTTCAGGTCACCCTTACCATCATAAAGTGTGAATCTAGGTACTACAAAACTAGTTGGCAAGGGGTGAAATGGTATCTCAGGTGTAAGAAGATTATGTAATACATGTTTTGAATCAATAGAATGATTTTATTTCAAATAATTTATATCAATTATAGTAACCTTATCTTCCAAATATTGAATAATTTGGAAAATAATTTTCACAATATACCCATTGATATTAATATTTGATAATTGAGGAGTCGCCAAAGGGGATGAAAACATCACTTGTGTTGAGTGGGCATTAAAATTGGTAATTGATTTGAAGTATTAATTATTCCCATTGGGGATTTAGTAATAGTAATACCATCTAAGGGTTCACCATTATTGGATGTGGATGCACTAGACTTAGCATGTTTATTGATTTTATCTTGTGTAACATATAAAAATGCATCAACTAATTCATGATTTATTTTTAGACAATTGATGAATATTTATTTGTCTTCATTCTAAAAATTATATGTATTAAAATTTTACATATTTAATAAATGAAAATGATCATGCCAAAATTAATTAAAAAAATTATATATGCAAATTACTTAAATTAGAAACCCTAGAAGGCTAAAAATCATAGAGCAAGCTAGGATTTGTATAAGAAAAACTTAGAGTTTAGGTTTACTAGATTCCTAACCTTTTTTAGATTTAAGGGTTGGAGAGTGGCCTAATAAAAATAGAAGTGAGGTAATTTAAAAGGTAATCCATTTAATAAATTTAGATTCTATTGATATAATGATAAGATATATTGTATTTAAGCATATGTCAAATATAAAATGTAAAAAATTCAATATTCTAATAAGTGTTATAAAGGATAAATTATACTTATATTGTACAATAATGAGCAGTATAGGTGAATAAATGGAATGTATGAATATTTTTATCATGTCATCAGATTTTTAAAATTTACCTTTTGTTAGCTTAAACATTTGCATCACCATGTAGACACTATCATTGATGCCATTATCCTAATTTTACAGTTAGTGTCCTATACAAAACATTGACTCTTTTATGAAACTTCCTCTTGTACATATTAGGGTTTTACTATCAAATTTTAGATTCTATGTTCATATTGTTTACATAGGTTCTTGATGTTAGTATTTTTCTCAAACCCCTAGATCCTATAAATAAGGCATGTCACCTTACAAAAATGGGGTTATTTGGCTCAAGTGAAGTTGATCTGACCTCAAAGACCACTTTATCAGTGAACATTGTCTACATAAACATATAATCCAAAGAGCGCCTTAAAATGATGTATTTATCCTCTTATTTGGCCTTGTGTGTGAAAAATTATGTAATATGCTATATATGAGTGCATGCAGTGATATAGCTTGTAACTTAGAAAATATTTCTCATGGGTTTCTATTTGAATTAATTTTGCCCTATATTATGACTATTCCTATGAGTTATTTGTAAATAGGAAAGAATAAGTCATAATAGCTTAGGAAATTTCTTTTCAGTAGTCTAGTGTAAGTTTGAGAGGTGCTTATTATATGAATAATGAGTGGGATTAAAATTGTATTTATACCACACATTTTTAAAAAATTCTCATGGAAGGGTAAAATGAAATAAAAAGGCCATCTCATACATATTGAAATATTTTAAAATTTGAGTGTTTTTAAGTAAAAATCTATCTACTAAATTAGGAACACTAGCATCGGTGCTAGTGTCCAAGTCTAAACACAAGTTTCCAAAAAGATATAAAGTATTTAAAGTTATAAAGCTGAAAATGAAGGATATATATAAGGTTTTAAGTGTATTATGGGTGAAATGTGATCTACGTAATTATAATATCAAGGTCAAACCATAATATAAAAAATTAATCACAATGAGATGATGAATGTTAGTATTTAGGCTGAGTCAAGTCAAGAAATGAAGGGTAGATCCATAACTGATATTTGACATGTACATAAGAGTAGTTTAGCATATATATATATATATACATACATATTTTAGTACCTACAATAATGTGATCATATCCTAGAAAATAACATATTTATGAATAAAATATAAAATAGATATATTATAAAGATATTTGTAAAGAGTATATAAATAAAATAGTATAGGGGTTATAGAATGGTAACACATGAATATTGTATCTTTCGGATAAGAATCTACCATGGCATGGCCATTACATAGAGCAAAGTACATCATATAATTCCATCTAAATTTTAATGTCTTGCAAAACATTCATAAATCCTAGTGAAATGCATGTGTGATAGAAAAAGATTATGCTGTCTACCAATCATGGCATTGATAACATATAAAAATGATGTAAATAAGATGTCTAATCTTTCTCAAGTCTTGATTTTGTATTTTTAAAATATTTAAAATATTTTTACATATTTGAATTTTTTGTAATTGTTTAAATTTTGAAATAAGAACAAAATTAGAAGGGAAGGAATCTAAACAATTGGTAACATGTGTCAAGGTAAAGTATATACTGGATATGTTGGCATGGACATGCATGAGTAGGATGGTCCTCTTATATATGTCAACTGTAGTTGAAATTCATGTCGTACATATAATAAGGATGTGGAAGAATGATTGTATATCCTCATTTCATCAAATGTACATTTATCAACATATGTAACAAGTATGTATGAGTAACAAAGTTGATATAAAAGATTTTACATGAAATAATATTATTCTATAGATTGAAACTAAATATAGTACCAAATTTTTTTATTAAGGCTCTGTTTTCTCAATTTTTTATTTGAATGTGTTAAAAACTATGGGTTAGTATCAATGGGTTCAAGATAGTAGAGATAGTTAATGTTCAATTGTTTTGGTCAAAATATTTTTGTGTTGAAAAATAGAGTTTTATCTATTCAGACTATGCAATCAACATGTTGAATGAAAAATAGTGGCAATATCATATCATTATTTTACACTTTTTAGATCTAGAAAGTGGGAAACAAAAGAGCTAAGAGGCCAAAAAGACACAAAAATACAATGTCTAAAAGGTTGATTGAATTGATTGCATGTATAAAAATAAGAATAATAACATGAAGAATAAATAATAAATCTATGTATAGTACATTTTTTCTCTTTTTGATTATTTTAATGGTTTTGAATTTTTGAAATTTAAAAATTGTTAACCAATGATCCCCTCAAGAGGAGAGTCATAATAATGATTTTCCATAGATTATGTAAGGGTTACCTTTCATGGATGAAAATTATAGATGGAGATGAATCATAATCTAAAAATCCATCAAGTGTTATAATGTAGCTATATAGATGACTACTTGTGTAATTATGTGTGGGAAAAGTAGTTTTAGATGACCTAGGATGGTTTGAAATATAATGAGTAGGAGAATGTTGTTCCAAATGTTGTGTTCTTTGTGGAACATGTTAATTTTTGTGTATCACCAATTAAAAATATATTACATGTGATGTATCATTTTGTGAAATTAACACCTTTTATTGATATGATGCTTGTTTTTTCATTGGTTGCTTTTGAGACTTTTGCACATATTTTTTGAAATGGTTGTATAGAGAGTTTTTTCATAAGTATAAATGTAAATGTAATATATCCTTGAATAGATGTATTAATGAACTACATTGGTGGATGGAGAGGAGGAGATAGCATAAATTGTATAGGGTATTCATATATGATTCCTAAAGTTGTGACCACTTGGTTGCAATTAATATCCTTTAAAAATCTATGTATTTTGGAAGGTACAACATAGATTATTTGACCAAGTTTATCCTAATATTATGGAAAAGACTTCATTTTATGGTGGAACTAGAAAATGAGTAGATAATATAGTTAGACCCACTTAAAGAGGTAATATAATATTTTACAAATTAGTTTGTTGTTTCTCATTGAATGTTTTAAATTATTTTATTATATTTGGCTCTATGTGATAATGTAGTGGTAAAAAACATATTAATAAAAAAGTAGTATGAAAAAAATATAGTATGACAAAAACATCGTGAGGACAAAATATAGTGAAGAAAAATGTAGTGGCATTGGTAATGTCATAAAAATGTCTCAAAGATCATAATTGGGATATTTTAGTGATTATCAAATTCTTTATTTATTGTCTAGTTCATTTTGGTGATAATATTTAACATTTCATGGTGGAAAAGTAATGCACCAAATTTACAAGCAAAATAATAGAGGAAAATATGATTTCATGAGTTTGGACCTTTAGTTGAAAGTTTTCATCTTCACGACATTAAAAATTTAAACTAGGATTTTGACTCAAGAGAGGATGGATAGTATCATGTTAATCTCAAAATGAAAAAAAAAAATGAAAGAAACACACTAACTGGCATAACATCTCTAGGCCTAGTTAGTAGGGGGAGCTTAGTGCGAGAAAACCATTTAAAAACACAACTATAAATGGAAATAAATGAGAGATATGAACACAAAACACCAATTTATTACCAAATCCTTGATTACTCCAAAATTTTCTTTCTTTGGTTTGCTCATCTTGTGCTTCAAGAGATTTTCTTCAATGGAGTGTGACTACCTTCATCTCCTATTGGCTCCTTTGGCTTTGAATTGGCTCAATAATTTGGAATTATAACACTAATTGCAATGTATTTTTGAATTATTTGAGCATTATAACTTTGAATTTTTCAAGCTCAAAAATGATGTTCATGGCTCTTCTATTTATAGATTTTCAAAATAGTTCAGGATCAACCATGACCGTCCATCTCAAGATTGAGATATGTGGCCATGAATAAATACAATTATGAAATTAAATTCAATAAATATCTCCCATAAATATTTTGGATAGAAGGGCATTTATGAGGTATGGGAGGCATTTATGAGGCATGATAAGGTCTTAATGAAGCATGGGGTGGCTTAATGCTAATATTTTATGTATTTATGGCTTGTGGATGCCACCCCAAGAAATGATGTCACATGATGATACAAATATTTGAAATCATTTTCAAATAAATATATTTTCAACAAGTTCTATGTAAAATTAATTTAAGATCTTTATTTGGTTAAATTATCCTTAAATATGATTAGTCAACTTTGATGTAAATCTTGGCAATTGATGTACAAATTAATCAAATTGGTTAAAATGTCATATTATTCGCTCAAAATTTGACTCATTTAAAATTGGAAGTTGATGTTAGATGAATTGTAACTATTATCCCATTTATGATTTTTCCAACATAAAATAACAAAGGCACATGTCTCATGCAAGAAATTTGGTAGAAAAGAGTAATCCAGAGCACTCAAGTGCAAAATTGGCATTTTGACTCAAAATGATTTGATCAAATTTAGTCGACCCATAAAATAAATTTCCCAATTTAGTGACACTCTATCCAAAATTGGAAATTCAATATAATAGGTTCACATCATTTAGCATGTTTTAGTGTTTTTAGGCCAAATTATGCATTTTGATAGAAATTGGTCAAAAGCTTGGTTAAAGGTTATTGGTGGCCAATTTTAGGTGTTTATAGTTTATCCCTATTTGGGAAGGCATTGAAAGATATAAACATAGTAAAATCTTATCAAATAATGAAAAATTCATGTATGCCTACAATGAAAATGATAATTAATGAACTAACTATATGATTCCCCCTCAAGGGAACGGTTGACACAAGGACAGGTTGACAAATGGTCCCTCAAAAAGAAAGAAGTGAAATGAGGGGTCCAAGAAAAATGATGGGGTGAAAAAATGAGTTTGAAAAAATATTAAAAATCATTGATAATGTAAGTGGGATGGTGTACAATGGCATTCCCAAAGATAGTTATAAGAATTATACCCCAATAGTGCCAACATGGCATGAAAATAAAATGATTTTCCCAAAGGTGATTATAATCAGTGAGAAGATGGAGCTACCCTAGTTAAGGTAGACAAATAATATGGAAAAATGCTCTTGTATGGTAAAAAAAAGTATATTTGGTTAGAACACAATGATTTGCCCAAAGGCAGTTATAATCATTGAGTAATGTAAGTGGGATGGTGTACAATGATTTGCCCATAGATGGTTATAAGCATTAGACCCCAATTATGACAAACATGAATGATTTGGATGCTGATGAAGATAATATGATATAAAGGATAAAGATGAATTGGGATAACTTGCTAATGGGGCGATGCTCATCTGAACTAAACAAATGTTAAAATTCTTTTGTTGTTTAATTATGTTGTGTAAGATATGATTAGGATTGAATCAGGATGTTGATACTGAAGAGATGTCAATGTTGCCATTGTTAAATAGACTTCATGAAGTTGAGGTTTGTTGTAGGATGTGTTGGTAGGCATCATGGTATAACATCATGAGGATTTAGCCAAAATATACACAAGGATTGACTCCTAAAATCTAATACTTAATTAAAAAACAATGCACCAATGATAAAAGCCATGATGAAAATGTAAACACATGAATATGGATAGATTAAAGTGTAAGTGTGGGCAAGGAATCACCCAATCAATGCACATAAATTGAATCAAATCAATAATACAAAAATTAAACAAACAGTCACACAAACAAAACAACAAAGAAACAAATAAATTAATTTAAGCCATACAAACATTACACCTATAAAATAGGTGAAAAATTAACAAACTAATAGAAGGGGAAATAGAAGAAAAATAAGGGGGTGGCCAAGCTATCTCTATATGCACTAAGCAAGTGGATGCTACCTACATAGTTATAGGGACATAATATCTAAAAAAAACTTTAAGCCAAATGTAGTTCTCCAAGGAAATGAAAAGAAAATGATAACTGATGAAAACAACAAAATGGATGCAATGAAGAACAAGAATTGTCTTTCAAAACAACAAGTGCCTGAAATAAAAGGCCAAAAAGGATGGGAAAACTAAGTGACAAGTGATTGTCTTGCAACTTAGTAAGGGTTCCAAGAATCCTTAAGGAAAAGAAGTGGTAAATGTTTTTGGTTTTTTCTAATGGTTTTACAAATGTTTTTGGAAATTTTGGAGTATATCAACTTGATCAAGAATGAAGAGACACTAGAATAGTTCAAGATCACGAAATGGTGAGAGAGTGGCTCAAGTTACTTGTAAAATAGTGAGCGTGTGGCTTAGGGTGACTGAGTTGACCTCAACAAGTATCGAGTGCTGCCTACATAGTCTTAGGGTAGGACATCAAGTCACTATAGTTCTACCCTATAACAGAGGAATATGACTAGTGTATAAGTCAATTCAAACAAAGCATGCATAGTTGGGATAAAGGCATAGTAAGGCATAGGAAATGACAAGTTGGTATGTCAAGGCTCAATAAAAAAATATTGCCCCTAGTTTGCCCATAGGTGGTTATAACTAGGATACAATGACATAAATCAATGGTAATAATTTTCCCATAGGTGGTTATAATTAGTAGCAAGACTAGTGACAAGAAAGGAATAAAAAATGAATTATGCAACCACCAAAAATTCTATCATACTGCTCTAAGAAAGGAGTAAAAAATGAAGGATGTAACCACCAAAACTTCTATCATACTACTCTAAAATATTATCTCTGTCTAAAATTCTTTAAACAATTATTGAAATTGATTAGATTAATTGGTGCTGAGAATGTATAACTAATGGCAAAACCAAGGTCAAATGGGCTAGGTAGATAGGATTCAAGACATGCTTTGTTGATAGAATGGAATGGTAAAATGGATAAGTAATAGGATAAGAGGAATGATAAGAATGATATTCATATAAATAATAATAGTGATACAATGTCATAACTAAAATGGTCCTTATAGACAATACACCATAGTGCTTAAGCATAGTATTGCTTGAGGTGAATAATATTCATCAGCTTATGAATTTTATCTCTGTCTTGTGTGGCAATCATGTATGCTTCTGATTCATAATCTGTAGTAATGATGAAAGGCCCTATCTAGTTTTTTTTAGAATATACCTTTATGATTCTTCTCAGCTATGGTATTATTTTGGTTTTATTTAAGAATAAGATTATCAATTTCAAATGTTATATATGTAAAACACTAATTGTAGTGGCTTTTGAGTCAATTTTAATATGCCTCAAGATTGTTGACCACAATTGTGCATTTTTCATCAAGTAGGTCTAGCTCTTGTAGGTGAGCTACTCGATAGTTGTGATCATATATGACATGCTTGAAAGATATATGTATTGATGAAAACTTGACCTTAATGGGAAGGATAGCTTCAATACCATAAAAAAGTGAGTATAGAGTGGTTCTTGTGGGTATACAATGATTAATACATTATGCCTATAGGGCACAAAATATCTGAAGGTGTCAATCATGACCAACATCATTGATAATCTTTTTAAGGATGTTGACAATGGTTTTGTTTAATGCTTTGCCCTAGCCATTACCTTAAATTTAATATGCCATAAAAAATATTGTGTGATGTTGTATTTGGCACATATCTTGTCGATATATTTGTTCTTGAATGATCCTCTATTATTAGATATAATGTCAGAGGGGATACCATAGTGGTAGATGAGATGGTTGAAAATCAACTTGGAAATTTGATTTCTAGTCACGTGAGGGGTATAGCTTCAACCCACTTAGTGAAATATTCAGTGCTGGTAAAGATATGTTTATGGTTGTTTGAAGATGTAAGATTAATTTTCCTAATGAGGTCAAGCCCCATATAGCAATTGTCCATGGTTTCAACATTGGTTTTAGAGTCTTTACTAGGGCATGATTCAAATTAACATGCCATTGACATTTGTCACACTTCTTTACATATGAAACTACATTTGCATCCATTGTGGGCCAATATTAACTAGTATGTAAGAGATTTTTAGATAATACTTCCCTATTAGAGTGGGCTCCACATACTCCATGTACTTCCTAAAACACTAGTGTAGATTCTACCGAAGTTAAACAATAAATTAGAGTTCCATCAAAACTATGGTAGTAGAGGGTTGATCCAAGTAGAGTATAATGAGTAGAGTGATGGATAAAGGCTTTGGTTTTTTTGGGATAGGTTAGGTGGCATAACTTATTCATGAAGATAATTGTAAAGGCTTGATTACCAAACAAAATTAATACCAATAATATCACAAATCGTTGCCACAATTGAAGGTTCATGACTTGGTGTGACCAAATTCTTGACGAGGAAATGATACTCCCTAGTTTTATCTATTTGTCGAATCAAAGAGCTGATCATAGCCCTGACATATATAGTTTTATTACTAGCCCTTGGTATATGCTCAAATTAGATATGTGCAATTCACTATTTTAGAGTGTCAACTATAGCTTTGTAAGAAACCAACTTGTCATCTTTAGTTTAGAAATGGTATGTGACATGATTGGTGATTAATTGAGAATCATCATAAACCTTGAAATGAGATAAGTTCCACTTTACTACCTATCAAAGTCCTGAAACAAGTGCTTCATACTCAACCATGTTTTTTACATAAGGAAAACTAATTTTGAAAGACATAGGAATTAGATCCCCCTATGGTGTAGTAAATAAGAAGCATGCCCTTGATCCATGTGCAGTAAATGATCCATCAAAATATAGCTTCTAATGTTGCTCTTAAAGAGGTATGTAAATGATGGTCATTATGGATTCATCCAAAAATTGGAATGTGAGTGGCTTTATGTCTGCAAGGGGTGCTTTAGTAAGCTAATCTACAAAGATTTGTCAGTTGATTGCCTTTTGATTGATATTCTCTATGTCAAATTCACTAAGAAGTGTGATCCACTTAGCCATTCTACCTTATAAATATATTTTAGATAGTAGATACTTGAGTAGGTCTAATTTTGAAATGACCATGGTTTTATTGTTCAACATTAGTGTCATAATTTTTGAGTTGCAAAGATCATGGCTAGATAGGATTTTTCAATAGGCATATAGTTGTGTTCATATGTGACCAATGTATGGCTTAAGTAGTATATCATATGATATTTTCCATTGTCATCATGTTGAGATAGAAGTTCCCCTAAAGAAATATCTATAGTTGATAGGTACAACAAAAATAGTTTTCTTGGCATAAGGGGTAACAAAATAGGTGGATTTTCTAGGTAATCTTTTAGCTACTAAAAATCTTTTTGGTAGTGATTATCCTAATGGAATGCAACTCCATTATTCAAAATATTTGTAAATAGATGAAACTTGTCTACGAACTAAGATATGAAGCATCAAAATAACTGGATCTTGCCCTGCAAACTATGGAGCTGCTTTAAATTGGTTGGTGGTGGCATCTCTATTATATCTTAGACTTTGGATAGATCAACTTCAATGCCTCTACAAGACACAATGAAGCCATGTAATTTTATAGATGTTACTCCAAATACACATTTATTTGGATTTAGTCTAATGTTGTACTCACATAGTCTTTCAAATATTCTACGTAGCACTGCTATATGGTTGGCCCTAGTTTTTGATTTGCCTAGTATGTCATCGATGTAGTCCTCAACAATATCATGCATCATATCATGGAATATGATTATCATGGCTCTTTTATAGGTGGCCCATAAATTATTAAGACCAAATGTCATAACTTGATAACATAAAGTTCCTCATAGAGTGGTGAACATTATCTTGTGTTAGTCCTCTAGTGTTATTATGATCTGGTTGCATCCTAAAAAGCTATTCATGAGTGAAAACATCTCATAACCTATCATGGAGTCGATGATCATGTCAATATTAGGAAATAGAAAGTCATCCTTAGGGAAAGATTTGTTTATCTTAAAAATAAGTACAAATTTTAATTCTTTTAGGCTTTTTGCTAATAGGTACAACATTAGATATCCATTTTGAGTAGTGTTTCACTAAATTTTGTCTATTTCAAGTCTAAAGGAAAATAGAAAAGAATGATAGGGATAAGTGATTAGAATGAACCCATATTAGTTTATGTGCCATATCTAGATGTTGTGAGCACTCCTCTTTGGTTGGGGAGGAATACTTGCAAATAAGAAAGCACTACCACAAGATGTTTGTTAGCAGATAAATGAGTGGGTTGCTAAACTACACGCTTGTTCTAAGAAGTGTGAAACTTAATTAGAGATGATAGTCCACTTTTGAGAGATAAAAGAGTAATAAATAACTAAAAAAGATGTAAAGAGAGAGTGAAAGAGAGATAATATTACCATAATTAGCAACCTAAGTGCAGTAGAGAGTGAAAGGGTGCCGGTAGTGTATTTTGTTTATATTTTAGAAGTTGTTTGGGTAGGTTTTGAAAAGGTTAGGGAATCCATAGTCATCAACATTGATAGGGGATTGATCGATATCAGTTATACTTCTGAGGTAGGTAGTGAAGGTGACTAATGTCGGTTAGACTATCGAGGTTGGTGGGGGAAATAATTGGCTAGGAGATTGTAGAAGGCTTTTTTGGGTCTGGGAAATGGTTTTGATTAGGTCTGGGAAGTTGGGGAGAGTTATGAGGGATAGAGTATGGTTTAGGTAGATCTAGTTTGAGGTTTGGTGTGTCATTTCAAGGGGGAAACATGCAAAGAATATTTTTAACTCCCTCATGGAGGTTCGGTCAGGAGTGTATAAAGTAATGAATAGTAGATATGAAATGGTATCAAAGTAAATGCTTAAAAGACCTAAAAAATAAGTGATTATATTTATCTATAGTGGTGACTGAATGATAAGTCCTAGATTGATGGCTCCTATCAAGTAGTTCCAATCGATGCCCTGAATAGAGAGAACAAGCAAGTGATGTTGGTCTTTAAGAGCCTGTTTCTTGATCATGATTGACTTACATAAGATAATAGTAAGCCATGATGTCAAAAGCTAAATACTGAGAGCTTGAATGCAAGTAAGAATAAATTTTCTTGATTTTGGCTGACCCAAACTTTAGGTTAGAGTTGGGCTTATATCATTGACATCAATGATCCCATCAACATCAATCATGGGTTAACCAACATCTTCAGCCCTAAAATAGGTAAAGCTTACTAATTTTGGCCTATTTTATGTTGTTCTTCATGACAAGTGTGGTACCCATTACAAAATGATAAAATAAGAGGTAGTTGATAAGGAATTTGGTTTTGAAATGAGATTAAGTCTTGGTAGTTAGAATGAGGGGACCAGGTCTTGATGTGATTCATTAAGTTAGAATTAGTCATAGGGCAACGTGGCTAGGTAAGGTGGCAAAAGGGGTTTTTAATTAACTCAATGAAACATTTTAAATTATTTAAATGTGTGAGGGGTAAAAACATGGGTTAAGGAGGCTAATTATTATTATTGAAAAATAGGCTTAAGGGTGGCTTCGACATAAGGAGTTATGCACATGTGTGTGACATAATTTTAGTGTCTATATTTACCCCTTTTTGTCTTGTAATTTTCACTGACAAGTTGCAAGACAAAAATATGAGTTAGATGCCCCAAGTATTGGATGAGGTATCCCCCCTCAAAATAAGAATCGATGGAGGAGAAACCAAAATCAGGTACCAATTTAATAAAAAGGTAATTGGGTGAGTGGTGGAGAATTGAGTATCACTTCATATGCATATACTACTATGAGCTATAGTCGATAAAGTAAAAAATAAGCAAGATTGAGGATGACTTAGATAGAAATAACCAAAGTATAACTTGTAAGTGACAGCTGATAGGTTAAAACAATCAAAGTTGTAGATCCAATGGTCAATGTGTCTTAGGTATCAAAGGTAGGAAGTGACCCTAGGAAACACAAAAGGGTTAAAGTTAATATGACAATCTTGGTTTCCTTTCAAAACACCTAACATACATGTGTGTACATAATAACTAACTATAACAGAATAGCATAAGCAATCAAGACAAATAATGCAAGCTTGGTATAAAAGGGTCAATGAGCGAGGAGATATTCATGATCTCCAAGCAAAGTCATCATGGGTGGAGATTTAAATGATCTCTAAGAGAATTTTTCATGGTAGGGGAGATATATGTGATCTCTAAATTACCCCAAAGTATGGGTAAAGTAAAAAGTTATACTTTTTTTTGGGGAAAAAATTATTGCAATGGTGCTGACATCAATAACTTTGCTGATATCAATAATAAATAGTGCCAATGTTGGCACATTAGGGAAACATTACCGATGTCAATAGGTATAAGCATTGACATTAGTAGATTAGGTCAAGAATGTTGATGTTGGTAGTCAACTAAACTTGACAAAAAGGGGTTTGGTGGCTGACCAAACTCATTTGTAACTTATGATTGGAGATAAATAGAGATGTGAGAATGACTAAGATGGTAGATCAAGGAGGGGACCCATCAGGAGGTGCATGATCACAAGAGCCAATTGTGACAAGTAGGAGGAGATGGAGATATGAGGTAAGAGTTTTTGCTAGTTATTTTGAAATTTAAATTGGTTATTTATAGTTTGTATGCTAATTTAGAAGTGGGGGTATAGAAAATGTTAGTAAAGGGGTAAAAAATATGGTAGGGTAGTTTTAGGATAAGTTAGGGGGCATTTGGGATATGTTTTTATGTTAAATTTATAATTTTGGGGTTAGGTCATTCAACCATAGGGCTAAACCAGTCACCGACATTGGTGAGGTCCACCAATGTCAATTGACATGGCATCGAGGTTGGTAGGTGTCTGCCAACATCAGTTGACACTTAGGCCTACAAAGTACTAACATTGGCATTAATGCTGACATCAATGAATGTGAAGAACTAGAAAAATATGATAGAAAGGCCTAGTTTGGATCCCTAGTGGAAGTAGAAGACTAGCCTAATGGTCGAACTAGCCTCAAAAGACATTGTGTCGATTGAGTGCTACCTACATAGCCCAGTTTAGGGCCTCAGGCCAATGTAGTTCTCCTAGAGCTTAGGAAAAAGATCTAAGGTATGGTAAAAAGGTGTGTTAGGGGAAATGGGTAAAAAGGTAGGTTGAGATAAGCTAGGAGGCCTAAGGCATAAAAGAGAGGGCATAGTGTCAAGGGTTAGGGATATAGGCCTTGAGGCCTAGAGTTGTGATAGGTAGGTAGGCCTAGGGTGGAGAGAGAGAAGAGGTAGTAAATCCTAGGGTAGAGAGAGAGAAGAGGTAGTAAATCTTAGGTTAGAGAGAAAAAAGTGTGGTAGTTAGTTAGGTGGGTATATGGGCAAGCTAATCTTAGAAGACCCTATGTCGATTGAGTGCTACCTACATAGCCCAATTTAGGGACTCAAACCAATGTAGTTATCCCAAAGAGGAGGAAAAAAGGTGGTGATAGAGTATATTAAAAGGTATGTGACTTGAGTTGTGTGTGTATGGATGTAGGCAAGGATTGAGATGACATTGTAAGATCATCTACTAAGGCTTTTGACACATATGAGGAGGGATGCCACTTTAGATGAGTGGGAACACATGACAGTGATGGGTTTAAGAGGAGTGTGATGATATTGTCAAGTCATCTGAGATGTGAGTCTTATAATAACATTGATTGAGAGGTGGGATCACACCACCAACACCTTACACCCATCAATGGGAGAGTTCATAGTGACTCAGGAGGACATCTATAGGATTTTATGGCTACCACTCTAGGGTGAGAATCTCTTTACATGCTTGAGAGAGGAGCATGATATCCACATGGTGGCATTGTATGGTGATCATGTTAGTGAGGTGACTTATCATTATACAAGTTTCACCTATGAGCCATTGTATATAGACAATGAGGAGTAACATCAAATGAGCATCTTCATGATGATCATGATCATGGTGTATACTGTACTAGATGTAGATGGTGGTAGATTTATAATTTCATTGATAGGTGTGCTTACATATATGGTTGAGTAACATACTATTTTTGTATGGGGTCTAGTATTTTTAGCATAGTTATATAGAGAACTATGGGGTTTGAGACTATGATGATTATACAATTTGTGTGTCAGCCATCTACTACACTGCTAGGAATATGTGCACATTATGGTGACCTAACCATTAGGGTTACCCATTACTATTCTAGTTGACTTCAGGGTTGGTTTTAGATGTTGGAGAGAGGGCATGACATAGATCTAAGTGGATGGTGTAGTGCTTGATATTACATATTATAGGTGAATGATTGAGGGTTTGATCCCTATGGATATTATGTGGATACCCTACCTGAGATATCCCATATTTAGAGGATAGGAACAATAGCTTGTTGGTTCACAGAGCTCACTATGGGTCAATGGGAGATGGGTTAGTGAGTTAGAGAGGTACCCATGGCATGGGTCAAGAGGTAGTTTAGTCTGTTACAAGATATTCCACCTGCCTTCCCTCGATACAAGAGGGATGACATAGAGGTACACATACCATTACCCCAAGAGACAAATGGGATAGATTTTGAGGAGCTACCAGTGAATCTAGGTGTTGGATATCCAAGGTGCACAATAACATATATAGCTTAGTGGGAAGGTTTACATCCCACATTGGAGGTCAAGAAGCCACCACTAGACTTATAGGGGTTGATGAGAGAGAGGGATGTAACTGTATAGGAATGAGATGTAGATTTTTAGGCTAGAGATATAACACATGCACAAGTTGTAGCCTTATAGGGGTAGGTTATGACATCACAACATTATAGGGCCAGGTTAGATTGGGGCATCACAAGGCTAGGTTACAGCATTATAGGGCCAGGTCAAAGTGTTATAGGGTTAGTTGAATATAGTGATAGTGGAGAGAGATATCATAAGAGTAGTAAGTCATGCTACTCCTCCTCCTCCACCATAGGGATAAATACAAGCTAGGATATCATCAGGTGCTATGGGACCTCTACAGACTATATCTCTAGTAAGATATACTACTATCCTAGATGAGATTACCTACTACAGGGCCATCAAAGAGTTTCCATAGATTTAGTGGTATTCTGAGTTTAGGGAGAAAGAGAGATCAGTGTCATGTGTCACAACTTCTAGCTCATGTAGATGTAGACATGCTGAGAGTGGTGATGACACTACTTTGTTATGACCATGTGGAGAGCCTCAATGGTTCTGAGTGCTAGATTTTGTTATTTTTGATTATATTTGTTATATGTACATTGACCTATGAGCCAAAGATGTGAGATGTACATTTTTTGAGAGAGATGATACTATGATGATGTATTGATGGACATGTTATTGATATATATATATATATATATATATATATATATATATATATATATATATATATATATATATATATATGAGATGTTATTTATTTGTGATTGTGATGAGTTTATTGACGTAGATGATGATGATATAGATGATGAGTTTATGCTATGCTAATTTGAAGTTAATGTTGATTATGTTAGTTGAGTTAGACTAGCCTTTCCCATATATGTGATGTTATATGCATAGTTGGTTTGTTGGTTTAATCTGAGCACTTTTTTATATTTTGTGATGGTGTATGATTAAAATGAATAAAATGGTTATGCTAGTTTATTTTAGTATTTTTTCATATTTTTGATGGTGTATACATAAAATAAATTGAGTAGGCTTTGATTGTGTTGGTATGAAATTGTTTTTCATCTCAATAGAGAGATTGACACATGGTTGTAGATGGGAAAATAAAGAGGTAGAATGCTCATGCACTGGCAAAGACCATAATCAGAACATAAATAGGCTTAGGAAAATGAGCCTCCTTCATGCCATATATCTTTGAACCATTGTGTTTGTTAGAGAATCATCATGTTCACCTTATGTTAAGTGAGCTTCATAGCCCCTTGAAAGAGTATGAGGGAAAATAGGTAAAATGAGAGAAAAATGTTTGGATAGCATAACCTACAAAGTGGGGATGATATTCCCCTATTGTGGGTGACCTGAGAACTATTATAGGCAAGTCCATGACCTAAAGTTTTTTTTTTTTGTTTAAGCTAATCAATGCGGGAAGCCTACAATGGGATTTTTTATAGGTTAAGGTCATATAAATTTGATCAATATGAGAAGCCTATTTTATTTGCATTTCCCTTTGAGAAAAAAACTTGACTTAGCCATTCTTCAAAGGAGTGTTGTAAGAATTTTTTTTAAGTTTAAATAGATATCCTTCAAGGGAGAAGTCTATTGATAGTAGCAAAGGGAAATTACGTATCTATCCCTCAAGGGAGCAATGTACATTGAGAAGCATGACCTGAGAGTTTACAACATGCCACATATCCTTTTTTTTTCTTTTATTCATGGATAAGACTATAGAGGCTTAGGAGTTTTCCATTTTGAGGGCAACACCATACCACTGCATAAGTTAACAAAGTGTATAGGACTAAGGGTGAATATGAATGGAAATGAATGTAATAGGGATGCTCAAGGGATGAGCTCAAGTTAAACACAAGGTGAAGTGATGTTTGGATAATAAAAGAATGGTTAGAGGTGTAAGGCATTTAAAGGCTTAGTTTTTGGCCTTCCTTTAAGAGAAGAAAAGAGATAAGTTCTTGAGCCATACTTGTGAGTTATGATATAGGGTCTAATTCAATTAGGAGAAAACTTACCCTGTTTGATTTTCTCGCATGTTCGCCACATGTTGATTTTCTTTTAAGATGAGATCTCTAATATTAAAATCTTAATCTTTGAGATTTTTGTTATAAGTGTGTTTGATATGCTCTTGATAGATTTGGAGGTTGTTGAGGGCTATGAGATGGCACTCATCAAGTAATTCAAGTTGAGCTAAAGGTTCTTGGAAAAATTCATCATTAGTAAGGATATCTCTAAGAGAAATGCGAACAAAAGGAATCTATACCTCAAGAGGCAAAATAGCCTCCATCCCATAAACTAAGAAAAAAGGGGTAGCACCAATAGGGGTTTGAATGCTAGTGTGGTAAGCCCATAAAGTAAATGGAATGTGTGTGTGAAAATCCTTGCTTGTATCGTTGACTAACTTTATGAGAATTTTAGTTAATGTTTTGTTAGAAGCTTCTGCTTTATAGGTTTTGCATCTTGATTGGTGACAATGTTATGGGTGATGATAGAGGGGTCATTGCCAAGCATGTCATTATAAGACAAAACAAAGGATTTTCTATGGCTATTAAGAAATGTGGTATAATTATCTTGCTTAGAGGAATCTAAATATTAGTCAATTTTGATGATGCAAGGGTTATCGTGAGAGGGCAGGTTGATGTCAATGGTTGATTCATTTAACATAGCTTATGTTTTAGATGGGAATGATCCTTGGATATAAAAATCATCTACACCCATGTATGTGATAATTGTATCATCATCTTGACATTAGATAATGTTAATAGTGGGAGAATCTTCATCAATTATTTTAGGATGAACGAGAAGAAGATACCTTGTTTCCTTACCCTAGTGATAGGTGAGAGGCCCCAAATGGATGGTATTTATTAATTTTTTTAAGGAGGTATAGATACCTCTAATTCGGTAGGTAATGGTGGATAAGAAGGTGGAGAAGGAGAGACTGATTCTTTGACAATTAGAAGTTTTAGTGAGTTTATTTGGTTCATCATAACCCACTCCATACCTCTTTTTGACATTTTTAATGGTGTTACTAGTAGGATATTCAATACACATATGGACACCTTATTCATAATGACCCAAACTAAATCCTTTCCAAGCACACATATAAAGATAGGTGTGAGCAAATTTAGGGTTACTCAGGAAAGAGAAGTCATAGGTAAATGGTTGTGGTGAAGTAGATGGATTACCAACAGTAAGAGCTTGATTAATTTCCCCATATGCTAAAGTAGTTTGAAGGTTAGGGGGCCTATAAGGGATGGCCATCCCAATGTGAGAATCATAATTTAGATGCATGTGAAGCTATCCATACTCTTTTATAGTATAGAGCATGTCTAGCATCAATAAATCATATTCACTGAGTGACAAACATTGAAAAGTTTCCTCCATGGGATCTTTGTCAGGAATTTACATTGTCGATATTTGTGTAACTATGGGAGTGGAGCTTTTAGAAGCTTCATAAGTATCATGTGAGGAGGATGGTGTCTTCAATGAGAACATCATTGGTACTATAAGTCATGTTGTATGTTTTAAACAGAGGTGGGTCAATGGGTATAACATGCACTTGTCCATCATGTTCAAACTTGGCACACCAATGCAAAGTTGATGGTACACATGCCATGGCACATATCTAAGGTTGCCCAAGTAGTATGTTATATTGGAATTATCCTTTCACAACATAGAAGAGCTTAGGGATAGTGTTTGGATCTACATGGATATGTAAGACAGTAGTTCCCACCATAGTAGCTATAGTATCATTAAAGGAATGGAGTACTGCATTAGTTTGAGGCATGCAATTGTTAAGAAAGGCTAGCTATTTGTAGGCATGGGTGGAAATAATATTAATACTAGCTCTTTCATTAATCATGACTCTCTTTAGATGAGTTAGCAGGTAGTCCTATTGGGTATGCCATAAATGTTTCGCTAAATTATTTGTATTTCAAGTCTAAGGGGAAAAAAAGAATGATAGGGATAAGTGATTATAATGAACCTAGATTGGTTTGTGTGCCATATCCAAATGTTGTGAACACTCCTCTTTGACTAGGGAGGACTACCTATAAGTAAGAAAACACTACCGCAAGAAGTTTGTTAGCAAATAAATGAGTGGGCTACCAAGCTACATGCTTTTCTAGGAAGTGCGAAACTTCCTTAGAGATGACAACCCACTTTTGAGAGATAAAAGAGTAATAAATAACTAAAAGAGAGTTAAAGAGAGACTAAAATAAAGATAATATTACTATTATTAGAAACTTGAGTGTAACAGAGAGTGATAGGATACTGATAGTGTATTCTATTTATATTTTAGAAGTTATTTGGATAGGTTTTGAAAAGGTTAGGGAATCGATAGTCCTTGACATCAGTAGGGGAGTGACCAATATCAGTTCCACTACCAAGTTTGATGGTGAAGGTGACCAATGTTGGTTAAGCTACTGAGGTTAGTCGAGGCAATAATTGGCTAGGAACTTGTAGAAGGATTTTTTAGGTCTGAGAAATGGTTTTGATCAAGTATAGGAGGTTGGGGAGAGTTATGAGAGAGAGTATGGTTTGGGTAGATCTGGTCTGAGGTTTGGTGTGTTAGGTCAAGGGGAAAACAAGCAAGGAAACTTTTTAACTCCCTCATGAGGGTTCAATTAGGAGTGTATAAAGCAATGCATAGTATATATGAAATGGTAGCAAAATAAATGATTAAAAGACCTATAAAATAAGTGATTGCACTTAGCTATAGTGGTGATTAAATGATAAGTACCAAATTGATGGCTCCTATCAAGTAGTCTAAATTGATGCCCTAAACAAAGAGAATAAGTGGGTGTTTGGTATTTAAGAGCTTGGTTCCTGATTATGATTGGCTTACACAAGATAATAGTAAGCTCAGATGTTGAAAATTGAATGTCAAGAGCTTGAATGCAAGTAAGAATTATTTTTCTTGATTTCTACTGACTTGAACTTTAGGTTGGAGTTGGGCTTATATCATTGATGTTAGCAATCCCACTGATGTCAGCCATGGGTTGATTGATGTCAATGGCCCTAGAATAGGTAAAGCTTATTATTTTTGGCTTGTTTTCTATTGTTATTCATGCCAAGTGTGGTACCCATTACAAAATAGTAAAAATAAGAGGTTAAAAAGGAGGTAGTTGATTAAGAATTTAGTTTTGAAGTGAGAATAATTCTTGGGTAGTTAGGATGAGGGGACTAGGTCTTCAGGTGACTCATTAGGTGAGAATTAGTCATAGGGTGTGGTGGCCAGTTAAGGTGGCAAAAGGGGTTTTTAATTAACTTAATTGAGTATTTTAAATTAATTAAATGTGTGAGGGGTAAAAACATGGGTTAGGGAGGCTAATTATTATTATTGAAAAATGGGTTTAAGGGGGGTTTTGACATAGGGAGTTATGCACTTGTTTGTGATATAATTTTGGTGTCTAAAAGTAGGTAATAGATCAATACATCTTAATTCTAAGAGTTTTTCCAACTCTTTCTTTAATAATACAACAATACGAAGATGCATCTTGTGTATCTTTTTTTTAACTAGTTTGGCATCAGGATTTATGACAAGGTGATGTAAAACCAAGGAGGGGTCCAAACTTGGCATGTTAGAATAAGTCCATGCAAATATATCTACAAATTCTCTCAATAGAGCAGTAAAGACTTCACATTCCTCCTCAATGAGGGATGTGCCTAATTTTATCCATTTTAGGTTTGATGGAGTCTCGATGTTTACCTCTATTATATCTTCAAATAGAAGGGTCAAGGAATATTTAAGGATAGTAGGAAAATACTTGAACTATTGGAATATATCATGGTCCTTTGTTAATACTTGCTCTTTATCTTATCCTAGGAATGATGAATCTGAGTTCTCCAATGGGAGATCTAGCCATGTGACAAAAATAGTAAAAAAATATTAAAGAATTTGATCAAACACTTTTTGTTTCTCAAAACTAAACTTAGATCCATAAGAAAGTTCATCGTTGATGGTATTCTAGTATAAATTCAAAAAATAATGAACATCCCTATCTAATGATGTTTGAAACAAGTTTTCACCACTAGACTAGCCTTTATCTTTACTTTTTCCCTGATCAAAAAACACCTGAAAGAGGTTTTCACTTTAGGACCTCAATATTTTAATTTGTTTTTGGCTAAGGGTGTTCACCTACTCTCCAAAATAGGGTTGAGGATCCAATATGATTGAGAATCCTAATTTATGATCTCCCAATATAACATTGTCTCTAAGGCCTAGAAAATCATAGAATGCCTCATCATTTTAAAACTCATCAATTAGTAAACTGGATTCTTGTTGGTTCCAATCTATTAGATGGGGATAGTATAATGGCAATGGGTTATTATGAATGATTAGGATAAGGGTACATATGAAATTATTATCAAACAGATTAGTCTCAACTACGTCATCAAAGATAAGGCTATAATTAGAAATTAATTCATTGTCAACATCATTATTACTAGTCATCGGTGATGGAACTTGAATAAGATATGTGGGGTCACCCCCAAGCAGTTTAAATACAAACCCATATGGTCTTTTGTATTTGATCATGAAAATTGGCTCAAGTGTTTCTTCTTGATTAGGTATGAGGCCTTTTCCTTCATAATTTTGATGTTCCATGATCTGATTGGGAATGAGATGTTTGGTGATCTTATAATAATCAACCAACTTGTCATTCTATAATCATGGTTCATCTCCTTTAAGAGGGTCTTATTATTTGCCAGATGTTAGTATGAACATGATTGGTCTTGGATTATGAATTTCACCTCTAATTTTTTGTTGCCAATGCATGTGTGGGGTAACTTTAGGTCTTCCAAAGGTCTTTAGATTCTAAGGAAGATTGGAAATATGAAAGGTATCATGTGTTAAATATTCTCTTGGGTTATTAGCTGAAAGGTTGTAATCATTGGAAGCTTCATGAGGAAACATTTGGGAAAAGGAATCTAAGGTCTTAGGATCTGTATGGTTGTCTTCTAGAGAATCAATAAGTATGGCATTTCCTTTATCTTGCTTGAAACTTAGATTCATGCCATATTAGTAATTTTAGTTTTGAAACTCAGCCTCGAGATGTTTGCAGTGTTCATATGGGTGCAAATCTCTTGGAATATTTACTTCCATCCTTGAGTGGGAGAACTTGATACATTGGTGCAATGTTGATGGGACTGCGTGAATCTCATGTAACCAAGGCCTACCTAGAAGCATATTATATGACAACTCAAGATCAAGCACATTTAAAAGTATATCATGGATCAAATTCCCAATGATAACTGGCAAGCTAATGATGCCTTATGATTCTCTCTCCTAATTATCATAGGCTTTGATAGTTATCATTTTTGGTTTGAGATCTACCATTATGTACCCAAGAAGCTTGATGAACTTTAGAGACATTATATTGAGGCCTGATCCATTGTCTTTAAGGACACATTTCACTTTATGCCACTTTATATAAAATTTTATGTACAATGGATTATTATGGAGTGAGCCAAGGGAAGACATATCACTTTAGTTAAATGTGACTTGTTGGGTGAGAGCTAGGTGTCCAACCCAAGTTTGAAATTTATTAGGGGATATGTCACTGGAAATAATGGATTCGGTTAAAAACTCATTCAAAATGTTCTTGTGGATTATCAACATTTGCAATAAATCTAAAATAGAGATCTAGGCTGGTGTCTTCTGCAATTGTTCCACAATATCAAACTTATTTTTTGGGTCAGTGGTAAATGGCTTATTCTGATGTTGAATGACTTGTTGGATAATGGGCAAAGTGGTAGATGTTTGTGGGCCTAGGATGATAATCTGTGACATGTGAGTTGTGATTACACAATCAATATTAAGTATAGGACCATGGTTGCTAATAAATGGTGGTAATGGTGTGGGACTAGATAGGGTAAGTCTTAATTTTTGGTGAACTTGTATGTAGTTAGAGGGTAAGGATGAGTTAATGGTATAAGGTCCAAAATTGGAAATCCCAATTTGTTGGTTGTAGTCCCAGGTCAAAGAAGGATTATCCATGTAATTTGGCTAAGTAACATTGTTTAGCAATGGTCTAGATTGATTGGTGCTTGATCTAGGATTAATGGAGATGGTATTAACTCTAACCCATACAACATGACCTGCAACCCTATTATAGTCATGTGCAAATGCATGGTAGGTTTCCTGGTTATTATCATTCTCCCCTTAGTTTTATCTATTATTTTTATGTTATTGGTTGTACCAGTTCAACCTTTAATTTTGATACTACTGATTTTGTTATTGTACTGGCTCTTGTTGTTGTCATTGTTGTTGTTGGTTATGCTATGGAAAAGGGTTTTGATATATGCCAAGAGTTTGATTAGAGGTGGAAGCACCACCATCCAATGTGATCTCCCCATTTTATAACATATTTTCAATCAAATGCTTGATTTTTACACATCTTCATAAATTATGCCCATTGACTTGATGATACTCACATAATTCATTTTTATGGTACCAATTAGGATAAGGGATGCCTTGAGGATATTGCTTTGGTGTAGGCTAACTAATAAAATTAGTTGTGATAAGTTTTCAAAATACAGACTCAATATGTTCTCCAAGGTCACTAAAAACATAATGCATAGGCATATTTCTCCTTGAAGGAGGGTTTTATAATGGTAAAGGTTATGAAATCTACTGGGTGGGGCTTGGTTGTTGTGCTTACGATATTGGTTGAAGAGGTTGTTAGGTAGGAGTAAGCTAAAAAAGTTGTGTAGGTTGACAAGATGATGTTTACACTATTTGGACATTACATGACTTGATTACTCTGTTTCCCACAACATTCCTATTGTGGTTGTATTGCTTTGGTCTATCTTAGTTATTGGCATGTTCCAGTTGGGATGATTGCATTTGCATTAGATGTTGGTTTTGGACATTTCCTTGATTGGTATATTGGTTTTGATTAGTTTAATTAATCTTGACAACTCCTTTATGAATGAGTGGTCACATAATCAACAAACCATTGTCAAGGATTTTTTTAGAGTTATGTGCACACTGTAGTTTTAGATGATAGGTTATCTCACTATGCAAGTTTTTAGTGAATACAATGGCTAATTATTTATCTAGTAAAGTATGAGTGAATTGACTTGCAAGTGCTCTTCATCACTATAGATAACTCACAAAACTCTCACCAAGTTTTTATTTTACTTGCGTCAAGTCAACCAATGAAATCTCATGTTCAATATTGTAGGAAAAGTGCTACACAAACTTATCTAAAAGATCATCAAAATTAGTTACTGAATTCTTAGGAAAATTCAAGAACCACTCCAAGGCTTGTTTGAATAAGCTCTTTGGAGACAACAACAAAAGGTAGATATCACTATATGCAAATATCTGACATGTAATAAATAACTTGGTTAAATGGGCTTTGGGGTCACCTTTCCCATTGTATTTATCAAATTTTGGTGGCTTGTATCTTGAAAGAAATAGAATATGTAATTACTCTAAATTGAAAGGATAGGAACACACATCATCTAACTTAAACATTTTAATCTATTTCCCAACTTGGATGATGGTGATTGCATCCTTCATTTATTGTAACTCTTGCTCCAAAACACTTATGGAAATATTGGCTTGGGTAGATGGTTAGGTAGTCATAATTAAAGCAATTTAACTAGGGTATGATGGAGGTATTTGGTATATGTTGGATTGGTTAGGAAATAAACTAGGAATATGCATATGCAGATTAGGATGTACTTGTTGAAATTGCACATTTTGTTGTGCAATATTCTAGTTTGGGTTAGCGATGAAGGTTTGACTTACAGGATTTTGAGGTTGGGATGGAGGGATATAATGATACTTTGCATGTTGTGGTTGAATAGGGGCCTATTTATGACTACATAAACCTTGTTTTTGAGTTGTAAATTGTGAGCCAAGACCCTATCTCTGAACTTATGGTATGCCCTGCATAAAATGCAATTACTACCTAGCATGTATTTGAGAGACATTAAAACCCCCTTATTGTGTGAATCATAATTGGGAAGGAGATTCATATTGTAGATTTGACACTTGTCACTGATAAACATAAATACACCATTGATTAAAAATCATTTGGTTTTGAATTGGCATGTTGGTATGCAAAGAAGAAGGTATGTTTACTACTACCTGATGAAGTGGAACATTAGTTTCCCCTTGTTGAGTTAGTAATATGTTTAACCTTTGTTGCATTGGTATATTCATTTATGCATGTTGTTGTGGAATGTTACTCATCACCTATTGAGGAGGAATAGGATTCATCACATTCTATTATTAAGGCACAACATTGGTTTTTGGTTAACTACTTGATCCTATTGGTTGTGCACTTGACAAAGTAGTTGATTGAGGTTGGAGTATATAAACTCTCATTCTTAGATGTTCAGATCTACTCATGGTATTAACTAAAGGCATATGTTGTTGACTAGTTTTTTATGTAGTAGTATCACTTTGATTTGGATTGGACATTACTTGCACATTATCCACTATGTTTTGCTCATTATTCTATGTAGAAGTAGAAGACACTTCTTTAATAATTGGCATATGCAATAAGTTGTCTACCAAAGTGTTTTGCATGAATGGGTTTAAAATCTAATTGTCTTAACCAGTTAACTCTATCAAAACTCTTATTAAATGAACTAAGTCAATAAGAATTTTACTCACCATGGTCATTTGATTGAAATTACACGCTAAATTTAGGTAGGTTTGATATGATGTCTACATTTGGTTAAAGTGGTATTCCATGAGGTTATTTCCTTTTTTAGGCATATTAGGGTCCTAATACATCATTTGTACTAGAGGTAAAGGTTTTTTTGAAGAGGCATGTTGACTATTTGTTGTGAGGCATTTTTACTAGGCTTGGTAAAATTTCATGAGGGAAGTCCACCAAAAACAGAGCCCCTACTTCTATGGCTCTAACCAAAATCTCATATTTGTTCTCCAACAAATGATGTTCAAACAAAATTGGATTATACCTGTAAGGTGTATTAATAGAGTATGATTGTTGAGAAACTAGTTCTTCAACTGTAGGTATCATAGTTAGGTATTATGCAGTTTGTTTTTGGTCCTATTCTAAATATGGTGGCATATTAACCAAATAGTTAGCCAATGAACCTTGGTTTTGTGCCCCTATTTGAGTATTATATGAGGGATAAAGATCCATCTCATAAATAATATTATTTACATAGGGGTCTGGCACCATTCATTCTTATGCAAATACATTACTAATATCTAGATTGTACATATGTCCACTATGAGTGTAGGAATACATGTTAGGATCCATAGTAAATGTTTTTATGATAGATAAGGAAAGGATTTATAAAAAATTAAAAAATATAATGTCTAAAAAGATGATGTTCAAAATTGGTCTAGATTCATCCAAAAGATGGAAAGGTTTATGCAATGCTTTGTGATAAAATAAGATAATGTTAAGTATCTAATGTTACACATATTATACAAAAAAATATTAAGTAAACAGACAAAAAATTGAAATGCCAAACTTGAAGGTTGAAGTGTTTAAATTAGTCTAATCTAGGAAATAAACCATTGCTAGGTCTTTTGGCCGAATGTGATACCAAAAGATAGGCTAAAACAAGGCATGTGCTAGGACTCTTGGCCAAATGGTGTCAAATTTTAAGACTTTGAAATAGATGAAATTTTAATCTAACGGATTTGAAACATTTCTAACAAAAACTAGGCATTTGACTTTTGGATATGAACTCAATCAAATAGGTATAAGGTATGAAACAAAAGACATTTTAGGGATAGTCTATTTTCTCTCAAATAATAGTATAAAACATGGTTCTTTTGACAAATAGGCTAGACAAATGTGAACAATGTATCTATGCTAGACAAAGATTCATAAAGGTATACTCAAATAGGCTTGAAAAATGTGCACAAACTTGAACTCTATGCAAAAAGGTCTATGAAACAATGTTTGAAATGTTTTGGGCTGCAAAACAATGCTAGAATACTAAAAATATATGACAAAATATTTGTTTCAAAAAATCTCAAAGGTAAAGATGGTTTCTCTGGTAGCGTAACACTACCTTTCTTAACTCAAATGACATACATAACTTCAGTGTTTTAACATTATCTTTAAGGCAAAAAAGTATGTATTCAAATGATCTTAATGTAGATAGGATGGTAACACAAAAAAGTTTGGTGCATATACTCAAAGTGTAAGTTTTTAGCACAAAATGACTTAAGTCTATCAAGTGGTGATAATGATTATGAGTCTTACATGAACTTCAACCTAAATCAGAAATTGAACCTAAGTTCCCTCAAGTTTAGTGCAAATGGTGAACCCACTTAACACATCAACCTTATGAACTTATAGAAGTTCAATTTCAAATTTAAGTTATAAATTAATGTCTTAAAATTTTTTTGGTAGAAGTCTAGACTCAATTATATATCATAACTGCACCAAAGTGGATGATATGACTCCAAGTTTTGATGAACTTTGAACAAGGCAAATTGATGATTCATGTGGGTAGCATAATGCCTCTTTATTCAAAGGAAAATGAGGGCCATCTATTTGGTTTGTATCATTTTTTCACACTAAGTTTTGACTCCAAACAAGACTTTAATCTAGTATACGACCAACTAATTAATCATTTTAAGACCATAAACAAACAAGGTTGCTTGGTATTTTTGGAATCCATCAATATACGTCATTTGAGAGGATTTTAGTGTTCATCTAAAAAGTACAATGTGCATTATGTAGTAGGGTTTTTACAACCCCTTCTCCCAAATAAAAGTAATGCAACATGGACCTTGAGGTGTACCTTTCACCAAAAATACTTTTGTGGCAAGTGGGGATTTGTCTAAGATCTATAAGTTTTCAAATGTTTAGATGAATCAATTGCACAATGGCTTTCATGCTAAACTATGTAAAAAAATGCATTTAAATTGGATATTTGTGGCACTTGGATTGATTAGAAAATGTCTTGTCCTTTTTAAAACCACTACATCTGTCACTTGTTCAGTGTAGTGTGATGTAGAAAGTGCAGATATGCCCCGTGTGCTTAACTCTATAAAAGTCATTGGAGGTGATGAAATCCCCCTCACAAGCCAAGATGAAATGAAATAAAAGATATTATAAAAATAAATTAGGGTCATTTTAAGGTCACCTAAACTATTGTGATTTTTTGGGGAGTGCTTTAGATGATATTCCTTCTATGCCTTGGACTAGGTATCTTTGCAATAAGGACATCGATTTTGATTCCAAAAGTTCCCTAAAGAGGATGGATGGAAGAGAATACACACAATGTCATCCTCTTTTCCAATAAAAATCTAGTTTTAAACAACTATTGAAGACAAAATCTGATAAGTGTGTTCAATTTTAAGTTCAAAATGAAAGATTAGGTGGTGTTCCTTTGACCCCTTGGTCTTAATTTTTAACTTTGAAAGACAATCACAAAACTTAACAAATAAAACACTGTAAAGATTTTTTTAAATACCAAAATGAAGGTTTATAATTAATTTTAGACATATAAATGATGTTTGAAAAGACTAATTTGAGTTTTTTGGTCACTTTGTTAGGTAGATCCTACAATAAAAAGGTTAGCACTTTGTTAAGCCTTGAAGCACATTTATCAAAAGAGGCAAGTAACCTTGAAGGGCAAAATCTGTCAACCTGAAGGAAAAACCTCAAGAAAGCAAACCTGTTAGATTAGAATTGGATATAAAAAATATCAAAAAATTATTTAAAGCAATAAAATAAACATATGAACACCTACAAATAACATATTAGAAGGGTATAAATAAAACATAACACATAAAACATAAAAACCTGCAGTCACTATGTTTTACATAACTTTTAAAATATAGATTAGTTTGCCACAAAATTTTGAGAGGTTGTCAAAAAATTTAGGGTGCACTTATATAAAAAAATTTAATTAAAAATAGTGAATAAAAAAATTTATTATCTCTATTCTAACCGTTTTTACCAGAAAATAAAAAATAGAAAGTGATAGTCACTAAAAGAGTCATAACTTCTAAAATATAAAGATATATTTTTTTAATTTTTTAGAGAATATAAATAAAATATCTATATATAATATTAAAAAAAATTATAAAAAATATTAGGTAAATAAAAATTTATTAATTATTTATGGACCATTTTTACTCTAGCAAAGCAAAAACAACAACAAAGAATTAAAACTATGAATACAAAGAAATTCATGGGTTGCAAACTCATTAATATAGTCCCACCTAGTGTGCCATTATGTAAAATAAAAATTTTACTCAAGAGAGGATGGTTAGTATCATTTTAGTCTCAAAATAAAAATAAAATGAAAGAAACACACTAACTAGCATAACATCTCTAGGCTTATTTACTAGGGGAGCTTAGTGAGGGAAAACCCTTTGAAAACACAAATACAAATGGAAATAAATGAGAGGTATGAAAACAAACAAATCAATTTATTACCAAATGTTTGATTTCTCCAAAATTCTCCTTCTTTGGCTTGCTTGACTTGTGATTCAAGAGATATTCTTCAATGGAATGTGACTACCTTCATCTCCTCTTGGCACCTTTGGCTTTGGCTTGGCTTAGCTCAATAATTTAGAATTATAAAATTATTTGAAATGGATTTTAGAATTATTTGAGAATTATAAATTTGAATCATCCAAGCTTAAAAATGATGTTCATGGCTCTTTTATTTATATATTTCCAAAATATTTCAGGATCAACCCTGACCGTACATCTCAAGATTGAGATATGTGGCCATGAATAAATTACATTATGTAATTAAATTCCATAAATATCTCTCATAAATATTTAGGATAGAGGGAAATTTGTGAGGCATGGGAGGGTATTAATGAGGCATGGGGTGGCTTAATCTTGATATTCTATGTATTTATGGCTTGTGGATGCCACCCTAAGAAATGATGTCACCTGATGATTTAGATATTCACAATCATTTTTCAATCAATATATTTTCAACAAGTTCCATATGTAATTAACTTAAGCTATTAATTTGGTTTAATTAGCCTTAAACATGATTAGTCAACTTTGATGCAAATCTTGTCAATTGATGCACAAATTAATGAAAATGGTCAAAATGTCATATTATTAGCTCAAAATTTGACTAGATTAGAATTGGAAGTTGATGTTAAATGTGTTGGAACTGTTATCCCATTTAAGATGTTGCCAATACAAAATAACCAATGCACTTGTCTCGTGTAAGAAATTTGGTAGAAAAGAGCAATCCAAAACACCCAAGTGCAAAATTAGCATTTTGACTCAAAATGATCTGATCAAAGTTAGCTGGCCCATAAAATGCATTGCCCCATTTAGTGACACACTGGCCAAAATTGGCACTTGAATATAAAATGTTCACATCATTTAGCATGTTTTAGAGTTTCTAAGCCAAATTGTGAATTTTGATAGAAATTGGTCAAAAGCTTGGTTGGAGGTTATTGGTGGCTAGTTTTAGGTGTCTACAACCAATACCACTACAATTTTTTTTCACTATGTTTTATCCTTGTGATGTTTTGTCATACTATGTTTTTACCGCTATGTTATTTACCACTACATTTTTTTCTACTACTTTTTCATAATATGCCTCATGTTGTGTGTAACCTAATGAATAATGTCATTTTGCATGAATGCTCACTCGATCCATTATCGACTAATACACTATGTATGGGTTGTTGATCAATTTATGCTCATATACATAAATGATGTAAATACAGATCATCATCCACTATCTCATTATCATCAAAAGTGATCATAGGACATGATTTAGAGTTTTGAATATTTGTACCAATAATTCCATGTAATGGATGATCATATGTCTCAGGAGGTGGGTGTCTATTATAGGTATGATGCATTATGGGATTATCCTAATTTATATCATGTTTTGAGAATGGCTAACTAAAAATATTCAACTTAGCATTTTCATTATATTGTGGCTTAGTTTCTTTTTTATAAGTGGCTAGCTCATTGACTTTATTATTAATAAGGTCTTGAATGTGGTGTTTGAGCTTGAAACAACTATTAATAGAGTGTCCATTTCATCTATGGTAAACATAGAATGGATTTATATCGAATTATTTATTTTGAGGTCTACTCATTTCAACCTCTAGTAGTGAAGGTAGAGTATTGAGATTTCACTTAAACAACTTTTATATAAATTAATGAAGTGGTTGTGCTAATCTATAAAATATCCTTCTTGATTGATCTAATAAAACAATATTTTTGGATGGTTGAAATATAGTATTGATTGTGATCTTTGCACTAGTTTTAGTATATGTAGGATAAACTTTTTAAGAATATTTTCTTTGAAACTTTGTTGTGTAATTTGAACTTGATGTAAATGAATATTTGACCTTGTTTAAAGTGTTAATTCTCTTTATCTAATTATATAAAAAAGTTTATCAAATGATATTAATTTCTTAAAAATAAATGACTCATGTAAATTTGATAGTAATATTTGTTTAGATAGATCATGTAATTTATTATCTACTAGGGTGTTAGTCATTTTGGCAAGCATGGTTTTATAATGAAGTACATAGTCACTAATAGGATCACTAGTTCCTTACTTTGATCTAATAGGTTGAGCTTAAAAAATATTTTCATGAATATTCATAGAAAAATACTTGAAAAAACAATCTACTAATGGACTAAAATATTTGAATGATTGTTAAGATAAATTCATAAAATGAAGGCAAGTCATAATATTTCAAGATTCTAGGAAGCAACTTCATTAGCAACTTGTCATTGAGAGCATACTCCAGACATGCTATATGCAAAGATTGAAGAATTTATTTTAGATCTCTTTAACTTCATATGGTATACATTTAGGAGCTAAAAATAAATTAGATGAATAATATAATGTAATTAAGAATATTTTTGTAGGTGCAAGTCATTTTAGTAATTAATAATATTTTTGTATGTGTAAAGCAATAACTTAGAAGGGATGTATAAGTAAAACTACTTAGGATAGAGTGATGTGGGTAAGTAAGATATAATTAAGTGCTTGTGTTAAGTAAGGTAAAAATTAGGCTAAAACTAACATTATCAAGTATTCATTGACCAATTTCAGTGTCTATAAGAAGGAATACATTGATAATTGGGTGAACCATGTTTCCCTATAAAACCCTTGTCGATTGGAGGGTGATAATTCCTATAATGGAGAACATCTTGGAATAATTATACCCCAATTGGAGAATGTGATGGAATATTATACTTGCCAAAAATTAAGGCAAGTGCCACTGGGAAGAGTGCTAGGTCATTTAGTGATGTAGAACCTCAACTACATTATTCATATAACTAATCTTTAAACCAAAAGGTTGGAGGGCGGGAGCCTAATTAGTAGACTCATATAACATGAATGAACTACTGCAAATGAATTAATGATTCAATAAGAATAAATTTAGTACCATTAGTACCATTAATGCCAACTTGAAAATGGGGAAGGTGTATAAGGTTGTGACATGAACAATAGTCATACTCCCAAACTGATCAAAATGTACCAATTTAATATATAATTCCATAATTCTCTATGTCACTCTTTCAAAATTAAAAAATGTGTCAAATACAAGATAAAATGAATCAATATAATAACATATAACCTATATAATACCCCCACACACATCCTTCATGTGTGCGAAAAACCTTTAAACTAAGCCAATACTTGCTAAACTATAATTTTAACTTAACAAATCACATTATGTGACCCAAAAACTAAAAAACTCACTTATGTGGAGTCTTAATATATATGAAAACCCCCAATGTATGCCCCCATTTTGAGGCAAGGGATGTAATTATTGAATCACTCATCAAAAAATAAAGATTTAAATGAATAAAATCAAATGGTAAAGACATGACCATGTTAAAATAAGTTATAACATGAGAAAACCATGTTATCATATAAAAAGTGTACCATTGAATATTTAACCGTGTATGCTAGAGCATTAAGAGTCACGTTCTTTTTTTTTTTTAGCAATTAGGTATATAGTAATATTCATCATAAGTAGTGAAAACTAACCTATGTGGGATGGTGCATGATATTGATGATAGAACCACATATATAAAGAGGAATGTGTTATGTGGATCATGATACAACAAGCTCAGTAATTATGAACACACATGATTAAAAATGTCATGGAAATGACGAACACAATGAAAGTGCATGAAAGAGTAATCAATAAACATGCAACATTACAAAAGGCAAGAGCCATACTCAATGTAAAATCAAATTTTGCACAAGGTGATATCCACACAATGGAAAATCAAATGTGGCAAAAGGAAAGAGACAAACTCAAAATAAATTAATAATCAATATCATAAATTAAGGTAAGAGCCTCACTCAATGAACATACAATGGAGAAACAATGTCAAAAACTAAGTTAATAGACGCACAATGAAAAAACAATGGGATGTTATGAACATATAATTTCAACTATGGAAATAGGCGATTAAATAAAGAGTCATACAATGATATGCTCAAACAAACCAATGTCACAAAATAAGGTGAAGGCCAAAGGAAGAGGCACACAAAGATACACTCAATCAAAGAATAGTTTAAATGTATGTAACAAACCATCATTTTTTTATTTTTATTTTTTTTGGTATATTCAAAGATCTTATCTTCACATATTCTGCTGGCAGATTCTAGGCCACTTGAATTATTATACTAGGATCTACAGGAGCACGAGAAATTCAATAGGAAAAATATAAGAACACCCCACCATAGAAAGCACATCTAAAGAAAAGTAGAATGTGGTCATTAGTAGCCTTATTTACAAAGAAATAGTTAGTTGCTTGTCAAGTAGAGAATTTTACACCAAGTAGCACTCAAAAAAACATTCTCAAAGCCTATCAACAAACACATTTTGTGATTATGTAATCACAACATTCCACAAGGCTACATCTCATTGAGGTATTTTGACAAACAATTTGTGTAAGTTCTATACATATTATTTATTGCCTTCACCTTTATTTTATGGAATGAAATCTGTCTAGTGATTTTTAACTTTTTGAAGAAAATTGGTTAAGAAACTATATTGAGTTGCCTCTCACTTGGATTGTTATAGAATTTAATTCTATGTTTTAGAGTAGGTATTCCCTATTCTAAAACACCCTGATTTGGATCGATATGCCATAGCATTATAGATATAGTTTGTAGTATCCTAATCAATGATAATAAAGCATATTGGTTGTTCATATGCTGAAAGGGTATATGCAGATTTTATAACTTATGAGTTTGCACTATGGATTTGGATGATTACTAAAATAACTTCCATGTTTGAGCTAATTACTAAAAGAGATAATTATTAAGTTATTCTAATTTAGGGTTTGATGAAAATCATGTTTTACATGGACTATTTCTTCTTAAAACTTAAGATTGGTATCCTTGATAAATTATACATCATAGAACCTATGTTGCTAATGATATTTTGTAGAGTCTTATCATTTTAATTTGAGAAAATTAACCTTACGTGAAAATGGATTATGATCTTAACTATGGAAATTACTTTAACCAAGCTTAGTGTGATCCTCTATAATCAACTGCTTCTATAAGAATTGGCATCTTCTTCATTTCTGATAATGTTCTGATATGAGAATTTAAAAAACAAGAAAAATGGTGTGTGTTTTGGGCATGCTTTAAAAAATATGTTGCAAAGCCATGTATATGTCTCTTGTTGAACAAGACCTTTTTTTATTTTTATTCATAAATTTTCCATCGAACAATGAACATGTCATAAATACACATACATCACCCTTGTTGAACAAGATGATTTTATACATTTTATGCTTTCACACTCTATGGTTCATGAGATGATTTATTTATATTTTAAATTTTCTTTGGTGATTTGAAAGATTTTGAATGTTACCAATTGTCAATCTTCATCAATAAATTTTTCTTATCAAGTCCTCTAGTACCTTCACCTAGGATTTTAGCCCATCAGTAATGTAAGGCCATGGTATGTATGTGTAATATACAAGCATCTACCTCAATGATACTTTGTATCAGGTCCTCTAGTACCTTCACCTAGGATTTTAGCCAGTCGGTAATGTAGGGCTATGGTACGTAAGGGTAATATACTAGCAGTTACTTCAATGATGAAAAGAGTGTTGGTAAGGATTTGTTTTATCTTTCTTTCTTTTCTTTAAAAAAAATTAAGTGTTTATGAGTGTGAAGTAGGGGTGGAGTAATAAACATAAACAGTTTTTTTCTTAGGTATTTTTATATATTTATTGATAAAATCTACATTGGTAATAACAACAAAAGGGATGTAACTTTTTATTTTTAGGTGTTAATATATTGAAAATATGGATGAATAGAAGCAACAATATAGATAGACTCTAGGACCTCAATGTCTTCTCCTCACATTAATAACATTGCATCATTGATTCAAGTAGCACATCACACATGGAATCTTGTTGCAATAAAATCAGATCTCATGACATCATTATCCACCCCCAACATTAAAAAATGAAAAACCAAAGATGTCACCACCTTGTAAACTATGGAACCATTTATAATGTGTGATGTAGGTCATGCAAATCTAACCACTACCCTGAATCCAAGTTTGGTATATAATGTTGGGCCTCTAGCATATGGTATCATTCGAAATACACTATCATTATCACTTAAAATCACCTCCTCATACACATTGAAATATTTAAACACTTGCATATTCTTTTCCACCTTGATCTTTCCTCTATGGGTTTGAGTTTGATGTTTTTGTATGTTGTTAATCTTGATTTAAACTCTCTTTAAGTTAATATAGACATAAGCTATAATATAGACATTGCATGTCAATGTCTTATCTACACATAGGTAACATTGTAATGCAAATTCAAGCCACTCCTTAGAAAAGGATCCCTTCCATAATCAAATCAACACTCATGATGTCCTCATCCACCTTAAAAATTAAAAATGACCCAATAAATATGTTGCCATCGTGCAAGTTACATACACCTTTTCAATGTGTGCAAGTCAAGTAAATCTAATATTTGACTTAAATTTGGGTTTGATGTATGATATGGGATCTATGTTGTTTGATATAACATGAAATATCCTATCATTTCCCCTCACCATCACCACCTAGGTCACCTTGAATTATTTTATTACTTGGATGTTTTATATTTCCTATCCCTTCCCCACCACTTTGCCATTGCTCAAGCTCTTCAGGAAATAAAACCTCTCTTCCCTTCAGAGTGCATTACCATATTATGTGACATAAAACAAAATCTCATTCTATACCATCACCTACACAATAAATAAATTATTATTGTTGCTTACTGTTGTCTGGACAAAAGGTGAGAAGGGGGCAGTGGTTATGGGTTTTAGGTGAGGTATGACTACTGATTTACACAAAATTACATCTTATATGTTATATATTATATTAATACTATAATATAATATTAATGTATAAATTTATATTTTAATATTATATTATAATAGTATAATATTCATTATTGTTTAACATATATTCTAAAAAATAAATTTGAAAGAGATATAACATAATGAGTAACCAAGTCACTAATGAATGAATAATTTGGTGGTGTTTTCATTTAAATTTTGGAATAACACTTGAAATATTTCATTCTGACTCACCATCACCACCCAACACATGTTAAAATATTTCAACACTTGCATGTCCTTTATTGCCTTGCCCTTTTTTATAAGGATCTGTGTTTTGTGTTTTTGTATGTTGTTAATCCTAATTTAATTGCTCTAGATGTTAATATATTCATAGTATGGATGACATAAACTAAAAGATATACTCTAGTAATTTAATGTCTTGTCCCCACAAAAAAACATTTTAATTCATATTCGATCCACTCATCTAACATAGATCCTTGTCATAATTAAATTAGCACTCATGACGTCCTTGTCTCCTTAACAATATAAAATAACCAATCAAATATGTTTCCACCTTACAAGATACATACCCCTTTGCAATGTGTGCAAGTGATGTAAATCCAACATCTACCCTAAATCTAAATCTAGTATATGGTACGTGATTTGTAACGCATGATATCACATGAAATACCCTATCATTTCCATTTATTATCACCACCTACTTCACCTTGAAATATTTTACCACTTGAATGTTTTTTATTGCCTAGCCTTTATCTAACACTTCTTCATTGCTGAATATATTAGTGAAACAAAACATCTCTTCCCCACACAACTGATTGTGACGTTGTATGAAGGAATACATAATCTCATTTTATATTATCACCTCCACCAAAAATATATGATTATTATTAATTTTCATTTTGTGCAGAAAAGGTGAGATGGGGTTGGTGGTCATGGGTTTCAAGTGAATATGACTACCAATTTACATGTTTTCACTTTACAAAACCATGCTTTACTTAAACAAAAAATTGCACATTATATGTTATGTATTGTATTATTACTATACTATAATATTATATTATAATATTATTGTATTTATTAATTTTTAGTATAACTATTCTAAAAAATGAATTTTTGAGAGATATAATATAATGAGAAACCAAGCCACTAAGACAAAAATGGTATGGTGTTATTGGCAATCACATTTTAGAAAAACACTAGAAGTCTTTCATTACCATTCACCATCATCGCCAAACACATGTTGAAATATTTCAACACTTGCATGTTCCTAATCTCCTTGATATTTTTTTTAGGGATCCAAATGTGGTGTTTACATATGTCTCTTAATCCTAATTTGATTGCACTAAATGTTAGTATATTTTTAGCATGGATGAACATAAAATACAATATAATATTTGGTACCTCAATGTCTTGTCCACAAATAATCAACATTTTAATGTAGATTCAAGACACTCATCAAACATGAAGCCCTGTCATAATCAAATTAGTGCTCTTGACATCTTTGTCTCCTTAACAACATAAACAAAAAATTAAAGATGTTTCCACATTACAAATCAAATACCCCTTTGTAATGTGTGAAACTCATGTAAATTTAATAGATTCCTAAATATAAGTCTATTGTCTTATATGGCATTTGTGGTGAATAATATCACATGAAATACCTTGTCATTTCCCCTTATCATCACCACCTATCTTACCTTGAAATGTTTTACCACTTGCATGTTTTGTGTTCCTTATCCATTTCACACCATTTCACCATTACTCAAGCTCTTTGTGAAATCAAGCGTCTCCTCCCTGCATAACTTATCGCAATGTCATATCAATAAATACACAATCTCATTCTATACCATCAACTCCACAAGAAATATATGATTATTGTTGCTTATGACTGTGTAGACAAAGGGTGAGAGGATGCTAGCAATGTTGAGTTTTAAGAGAGGTATGATTACCTATTTACACTCTTTCTCTTTACAAAACCATGTTTTACCAAAATAAAAAATTACATTTTGTATTTTATATATTATATTAATACTATAATATAATATTAATGTATATTATTATATTATAATATTATTTTATTTCTTATTGTTTAATATAACCATTCTGAAAAATAAATTTATAATAGATATAACATAACCCCTTGAAATAATTTGTCATTTCCCCTCATCATCATCACCCAAGTCACCTTGATTTATTTCACCATTCTCATGATCTATATGTCCTTGTCCTTCCCAACCACTTCACTATTGTTTAATCTCATTTTGAAATGCACATCTCCTCCTAGCACACAACATTATCTTGTGAAGGAATACATAACCTCATTTTCTACCTTTACCTCCATGAGAAGGTTCAACTTAACTTTTCTTCCTTCATGCATAAAAGGTGATATGAATGAAAAACCATGAGGTATAACTACCAATTTACAGTCTTCTACTTTAAAATACTATATTTTTATAAAATAATAAATACATCCCTTCTAGTGAAACAAAACATCTCCTCCCCACACAACACATTTCCACCCTATATGAATGAACACACATCCTCATTTTAATACAACAACCTCTATTAAAATATCATATTAATGTTTCTTAATATTTTGTACGCAAAAGATGAGACATGGCCAATGATCACGAGTTTCAATAGAGATACAATTGTCAATTTACATTTATTCTTTACAAGACCCCATTTGATCAACACATGAAATCATATCCCTTCTCACATAACTTTTACCTTTAGAATAACTACTAATTTGTGCATGTGTGTATATACATAATTATATAATAATTGTATATAAATTATATAAGCAATAAATGCATTCCTATCTACAATAACACTTTAATTATGGTGACATCTAAACATATTTTGATTCACATATGAATCTAGGGAGGCTTCATGTAAAAATAACTCCTTTGACATAATAATTGATTCTCATCATAAATATTGTGTGTAATTTGTGAAAACATTTATGTACTGATATTATAAATTTATAAGTATTATATTGTATTAGAAAAATACTAACATTTAGGGATGTTGGAAAAAATAGAAAAAAATGTGAAATGTAATAGGAAAATAAAAACACAATTATATATGTGTGTGTGTGTGTGTGTGTGTGTGTGTGTGTGTGTGTGTGTGTGTGTGTGTGTGTGTGTGTGTGTGTGTGTGTGTGTATGTGTGTGTGTGTGTGTGTGTGTGTGTGTGTGTGTGTGTGTGTGTATATGTATACATATATACATACATATATATGTATGTATACATATATATGTATACATATATATACGTATATATATATATATATATATATATATATATATATATATATATATATATATATATATATATATATATATATACATACGTATATATATATATGTATACATATATATACATAAATGTATATATATATATATATATATATATATGTATGTATGTATATATATATATGTATGTATATATATATATACATATATATATATATATATATATGTATATATATATATATATATGTATATGTATATATATATATGTATATGTATATATATATATGTATATATATATGTATATATATATGTATATATATATGTATATATATATATATATGTATATATATATGTATATATATATATATATATATATATATATATATATATATATATATATATATATGTATATATATATAATACAATACATTTATCCACTCTTTAACCACCAAAAGATGCATAGTGAGAGTGATTTATTATTTAATATATATAAAATTTGTAGGTGCTCTATAATCTTACAACTTGTACACCCCATTAGAAGAAAAAAATATCCATTAGCTAAAACCAATGACAATTCAAAGAAAAGGAAAATAAAATAGTGATTATCATGCATTGTAGTTGGTGCTTTTACTTATTTTAACCAATGACGGTGTTACATTTGGTAAGAAAGTTAGTGATTGTAGTATCGTAATTATTTCTATTGATGATGTTGCATTTGGTAGGAAGGTTAGTGACTATATTATTAATGACATTGCAAAAATTGTTAATCTATGATTTGAAACATGTGAATATTTATTAATTAGTAAGGGAGTATGTGGCCATTCTAACCAACATATTTAAATCATTGTAACATTATAAGAAGGGATAACTATTCCCACATGACTATAAATATGACAAACATAGATCCACAAAGCTATTTGAATTGATGTTGTGATCACCAATGCTAAAACATGCACACTAATAATCCACTACTCATTTTATTCTCCTCATGCATAAATCTACCCTTTACTCTCAAATATTAAAAATTGTTTCACAATATTCCTAACAAGGTCAAAGGGAGGAGTGTAAATAGGAAAGTTTTTCCAAAAAATATTAACTACCATGCCCTGTGGAAGGCTGATGTCAACATAATAACCCATGCAAAACTTGTTTACTACACATGTTTATGGTTTTTTATAAATTAAAATTGTATGGCATCCAAAAGAAGAATAGTTGTATGGCAAGAAAATAAGTACAATTGTATTACCCTAAGGAAGGTAGAATGGCAAGAATTCTATCAAAGATTATAGTAGAGGTCTAATCATGTGAATAATGCAACAAGATTGAAATGATAAAGTTGATCAATAATGGGAGTGAGTTAGGGCTTAATGGGTACTATATGAAAGGAATTTCATCATCTAGTGTGCCTTCCTACCTATGATATGCCTTGCTTCTTGTCAGAAGCTTCCACGAAGGAGTTTCATATTTAGTGCTAGTTTTACATAGATCATCCCATTTCTTTGTTTTATTCAAAGCCAATATAATGTTAGATATGTGACAACAAAGTTAAATTTTGGATCCTTTTGCAACAAAGTTTTTGGCCCACCTTGAAATAGGGCACGTGTTGGAGGTAATGTCTAACATCCCCACTAAGATTTATTAGAATAACATAATAAATTATTTTTAAATTTAATTTCCACGTATTCAAAATTACAATTCACCATGAGAATATAATTAGTGGTCCATAGAAAACATACATAATATGCTAACCATAAATATAGGGATGTAACAATCCATTTGGTCGTTGATCACTAAAAAATAATTAAGTAAAATATAACAACATATATTCCATAGAGTAATCACACAATTCCTACCATAGCTGGTACAATATTCCAACCACTACTATCAATATACTTATGAATAAATATTACATTTTCAGTAAGTATAAAGTCATAATATAAAATACAATATAAGATACAAGGCTCCATGGAGCATGAATCTCATAAACTCCAATATCTATGGTAATCTAAAATGTAGTATCTAAATAAGTGATTTTATGTAGAGGGAGAGCATCATCTGAGCACTTTCACACACTAACCATGGACCATTGATCCCTCGCACAGTCCCCCAATCAGGGAATGGCCCTCCCATTCATGGATGGGTAGATAGTGATGGTGCAAAAATATAAAGAGACAAACTAGTGCATGTGTGTTGTAAGATATTTAATTTATGATGTGTATCATAAATAAAATACATTTAAACATGATATCACACAAACATGTACATCATACATATGAATGACAATGTTTAACTAAACATTATTTTGGCCAAAGTTTTCATGTAGTTAATTATCTCTAGGATTAGTCAAATTCATACACACCACTTGATCAGATTACCTTCATCTGGAATTGGAGATGATAATTAAGCTATGTAAGTCATTTTCCTAATTATTTAGTACCAACAATGTGAGATTTGGTTTAATACATTTATAACCAACAGATTGATATGGATTACTTCCTATCAACAAGCATAAAATCTGCTAAGAATGGAAATATTCCAAATGCATACATTTAGTCCATCAAAAGTATGTAATAATTCCCAAACATATTATTTACATTAAAAATAATACATGTAAACAAGTACAATCCACATAAAACATACCACCTGAGTATAATTATACTTAGTTAACAAGCTACTAATCATCAAAGTAATGTAAATATAGAACTATAAAATAACAACATCTATTTTAGTTATTTTCCATATGCAAAACTTACAACATACAACAATTAGTCATCAATCCATTCAAGGCTTTGATATAATTGATGATCCAGTTTTCATGTTAACCTATTATACATATTTGAGTTGTATGCATTTAACTATGGTAATCAGTATCCCAAATAAGATAATGAGTTTTAAAAATATATTATTGCCCATATTTACAAGCATACATCTCATATAGAATATATTTACAATATATATGTATAATACATAATTTAATCATACAGGTATAACTATATACAAGTTTGAGTGCTAAATGGATTTTATACCTATATATTTTACATAATTGTACTCACTTAAAAAGTCTCATTATTTTTCAAACTATTTATAGTCATGCTGGTTGAATACATCAACATTAATTTCTATATTGATCATCTAAGAATGAATGTGTAAACATAGTGTTGACACATACTAATCTATTGGTTTCTCATTACATAATGTAATATTACACACACACACACACACACACACACACACACACACACACACACATAGACAAAAAATAGTAAAGACATGTATGGAATACGACACACTTTTACTAATTTTACCATCTAATTTAAAACAAATTAAATACTATGTGAATCAAATGTGTATTTAAATCTCTAAAATAGCCCATCAACCATTTTATAAAAATAAAAAAGAGATAATGTAATTGACACATTTATCTATCTATACTATTTCATTTTATTGTCAAGTTCTAAGTTTGTCAGCATACTATCCTCACAGATATACTTCTTAAGTCACAGTCTCTTTTATCCAATTCAAGTATATTATGTGAATTTTAATATGTAGAGGGATTACATATATATGAATTCTTAAGATAACTGTCATACTTATTTTCTCATTCGTACTAAAGTACATATTACCCATATTCATATGCAACTCAAAAATCTGAATCATATGAAAACTAATAATAATTCAACCCAAAAGTCTAATAATGTTTTAAAATTAGATAATAAACCCCCCAAAATAGTAGGTAGATTACCTAGTCTCATTGAAATTATTTTCTATTTGTTTTATATGACACCATAAAACATAGGTTACTATCATAGAGACATGTTCCCAATATCCATTCACAAGTTTATAACTAACAAACATTCATATATTATTCTCTATTACACAATACTCAATATATAAATATATTAGAGCACAACTTCATATATGCATACAACATACAACAAAAATCCCATAGTTTAACTTAGGCTTAACCATGAATTTAGTAACATATGCACAATAGAGTATATACGATCAAACAATATACCTTGGCACTCCCCTTTAACTAGGATTCGAAGCGTTAATAACATTTGTAATTATACTTCAAATCAAACTATTTACATAGCTATATACCAAATTTTTGTATGTGCCTCTACACACACACACACACACACACACACACACACACACACACTCCAAGTCAATAATTACCTATAGGGTGTATATATATATGCACCCATATATATATATATATATATATATATATATATATATATATATATATATATATATATATATATATATATATGCTCTTGTATTTCTTTAAAGATAACAATCTAAGTTTATACAACCTAGTTTCTTTCAACTTTCCATATGGCCTTTCTACATAGAGTTTAATTCACACTACAATAATTATATATAGATATAGGTTTTAGGTTTCAAGATTTATTAGTATATATATTGGGTTATATAGATGGATGAGCCATCCATAAGTAAAAATCTTTATACATTTATTGTTTTAACAAGTGTAACTAATTGAAAACCCTTTTATGAAAACTCACACACACATGAATTCAAATGAATTACCAACATGGTAGAATTTATTCCAATTATTTCTTTCCAACTATATTGATCAGAGATCCTTTCTATTATTCTTTCTATCCCATGTTCTCCATTCTCCTCTCTAAAGCTTGTCCCTCTGTTTCCTTTTTATTTTTTCTCCCCTTAACCCAGCTACCACTTTCTTCTCCATGTATCTCTTCTCCTCCCATATTTATTAGATCCACAGTGGATTAAAAAAGGGATAGAGTTATACATGGCAAAATCAATACAACTATACCCATAAAAAACTATAGTCTATCTCCATTATTCATTCAGTCTATTCAATTTCAAAAATAGCTTAAGATTGAAATGATGATTAAGTCCAGTCAACTTAGGTTATAAACCTTAAATAATACAAAAGTTTCCTAATGATTTTAATAATCATTTTAAAAATCCAAATAAAATATTCATGTTCATTGACATTCCCCCCATGCACCAACTTACCATTAACCAATTTTTATATTTTTCATATAACTAATGTCTATGCATTCAAACATTAACTAGATTTAGTTCATAGAATACTTTAGTTAGTTATTTGATCATCTTAACAAGTAATAACATCAACATGGATGATAATAACAAAGTAAATGATGTAAAGTTATAACAAGTTTTGATTTTAATAGCAAATCAAATAATTGTTATAATAATATCAAGCACAATGATATTATATATTATTTAGTTATTTGTCAATACCACTATATAGACTATCCAAATAACTTTACTATATTTTATACACAAGGGTATTAAGTTGAAAATTTATATTTCTTGAAGATCATATTTTAACCAGCTACTATACTAAGATATTATAAAGACATTTTGGTTAGCCCATACATAGAAGTAAATACTAATCAAATAGATTTATGAGCTCATTAAACAATATCAGCTGCAATCATATATTCAATAATATGCCATGATCAAAATAAAAATTATGCACTCGGTCAATGTACTATATTCATAATGAATTATATGATTAAATTCAAATACTAAACAAAAGCTAACTCATAACTAAATCACTTAATTAACCAACCAAATACAATATGACATATTATAACTAATAATTTAAATAATGCATATAATGAGTGATATCTACCATGGTGTGTGCATGGGTTTCTAGTTGTTCCTCTATCATCCCCAAACACCTCCATCTATGACATATTCTATTATGATGCTCTCCCTGTATCATGTTCTTAGGGATGGATCTATCTTACATCCAAATTATGACAAGAAGGTAGTTAGCCCATATATATATATATATATATATATATATATATATATATATATATATATATATATATATATATATATTCAAAAATACTACAATTAAAATTAATCACATGATCATAATGTAAAAAATATATAAGTGAAGCTAACTCATAACAATGTAATCATGCAATCAAAGCAACATGCAATTATGCTATAACAACATATGAATCAATAGTTAATTAAATAGTAATTAATCAATTTGGTTAAAATAATCTATGGATAATCAATTAAATTACCTTGTGAGAAATTGGGATGTGGCTTCATTCACCCCTAAATCTAGTCATCATCCTAATGAAACCTATTCAAACACTAGTTACAAATTAAATACATTATTCAAAAAAAAAATAACATAGTATGAAGCATCAAATCAAGCAAACAAATCCGTAAATAGTTTGTAAAAATCATCATAGTCCTTCTAAGTAGAACTATCCTCATAGTATTGGTCCCATAGGACCTTGCACTATGACACTTATATATTATGTAAATGAAGTTTGAGAGTGTGAATTAATCTGATTAGTTCTAACATGATTACCCTAGGATCTAGAGCCTACAAAGCATTCCAATCCAACACATGTGAAGAAACATCTATATAATTTTTAAGATAAGATAAATGGAAGACATTATGTAATAGAGTTAGGATTGGTGGAAATTAAAGCCTATTCTCTATATAATTGACCACTTTCAAAACCTCCAAGGGTCCCACATATCTGAATGAAAATTTTGTTGACTTCTCAAATTTAATCAAGCTCTTTTGTAGCTTAAACCACAAGAACACTTTATCACCTACCATAAATTGCCTAATCATTCTCTTCAAATCATCACACCTCTTATATATATAATTGGAAATATCCAATCTCTTCCTAATTAATCTAACTTGATCTTCAATTTTTGGAAGCATCTCAGGTCCAAAGACTACCCTATCTTCCAACATGTCCTAACTAATTGGTGCCTTGCACCTTCTTCCATATAATGCTTGAAACAATGTCATATGTAAAGTTGATTGGTATTAGTTATGGTAATCAAACTCAACCAATGGAAGGTAATCCTTCCACTTGTATTATTGATTCATGTAATACATATGAAGGATATCCTTTAACAGTTGATTAACTCACTTAGTCTAACCATTAATCTATGGGTGATATGTAGTGCAAAAGTTTATTTGTGTATCCAAGGTTGAATTCATATTTTTAAAAAACTTAGAAGTCATCCTTGGATCATGATCCAAAAGGATCTTCTATAAAAATCTATGCAATCAATACACTTCCTTTATGAATCTGTTCACAAGATTAGGTGTATCATTAGTCAAATACTTGTTATAAATTGAGCTACCTTGGTTAGTTTATCAACTATAACCAAAATCATTTCATGTTTGTTCCATAATAATGGTAAACATCATATAACATCTATACTAATCACCTACCACTTCCATTCCTGTATGTTATGTGGATATGACAATCCATCCAGATTCACATGTTCATCTTTTACACAATGACATTCTAGATAAGGAAACAAAATTTACTACTTCTTTCTTGATTCATTTATAAAAATAAAGTGGTCTAAGCTCTAATATGAGATTGGTTACACCTAGAGGTCTTGAATATGGGGCATTGTGAAATTACTCTAACTTTTATAATAACTTATTTAGAATTCTAAGAACAATAAAATATTTTCTAGCCTTTATATCTATCAAAATAGAAACTAGATGTTAAAATAAAATACCTAATAGTTTTATGCATGAAGCTTAGAATTTAGATTGCCAATTATCAACTACCACATAATACATTATTGAAACATTCCTTATTGAGGAGTAGAACCTTTGCTCCTTGACTTATCCTGGGTACTCTCACAATCAAAATGGTCACCTCCAAAAATGAAAAAATCTTCAGGTGTTCCTTTCTTATCAAACTGTTGATTTCCCTTAAAACCACTTTTAAAACTATTACCTAGTTTTTTGTTATCTACCCCACTATTGAATCTACTATTCTTAATTTTGGACTAAATCTTGTAGTCTCCACTCCTCTACTTCTAATTATTGTTTTCCAAAGTTGGTTTAGAACTTCTAATTTTTTTATTAAAATTATCTCTAACCAAAGAAAGAGATTTCAACTTCTATTCCTATTTGACTGCCTTCTCAAAGACCTAGTCCATGGTAGATGGCCCATGAATAGCCACATATCCACCATTATGGGGTTTTAATCCCATGATGAAATTCCTAATTTTGAATCTCTCATCATCCTGATACTGAAGTACATACTTCAAAACTTTGGTGAATTGTTCCTAGTACTCATTCACCGATAGGTCTCCTTGTTTAAGATTATAAAAATCTATAAGCTTTTGGTCAAAGTATAACTATGGAATCCATCATGACCTAAATAGTGTCATGAATTATTCTCATATGGTTGTGGTTGAGTTAAGATTCATTTCCAACTCGTTTTTGGCCCACCATGTAGCTCCTTCACTCTCTAATTAGTAAACTCCCCAAACTACATTAGTGGCTTCAGAGTAATTTTGAATATGAAAATACTTATCCATCTCATTTAACCATGCCTAAATAATATCTCCCATAATGGTTCCATCAAACTTAGGTGGATTCACCTTTTTCATATCTCTATGAAATTTTGTAGCTACAAGTGCTCTCGTGTCTCGAGGCATTTTCTCATGTCTTTTCTCTTGAAGAATTTCATGCTCAGTAAGATTCTCTTTAGACATATCCTAATGGGATTCCTCCTCATGTCCATAAATTTCTTGTTCAGGGCTAAAATGTGGTCCCTAATTTCATTCATGGTTACAACAATCTGATTCAACTTTATTGTTTGCTTTGTGGTAAATAGATTAGGATCAAATAGAGGGTTATTATCACTGATATTCAAAGGACCCTCACCAAATTATATATCTCAAACCATTCACCTTTTTGTTAAATATAAATATATGAGAACATTAAATAACTCATTAATTCATAGAGTTTGAGATACAACTCTAATACTACAATGTAACATCTCGATTGGGATTTTCTAGAATAATGCAATAATTAATTTTTAAGTTTAATTTACATGTATTCAACATTAGAATTCACCATGAAAATATAATTAGTGTTTTATTTAAAAATAAAATAATATTCTTACCATAAATATAGGGATGTAACAATCCAATCAATTTCTAATAAGCTAGGAAAGTTCATCTCCCACTTATTTAGTACTAACAATGTGAGATTTGCTTAAATACATTTATAACCAACAGATTCATATAGATTGCTTCCTATCAGCTAGCATAAAACATGATAATTATAGAAATAATCCAAATATATACATTTAATACATCAAAAGTATGCAATGAATCCCAAATATATTATTAAATTTAAAAATAATACATATGAACAAGTACAATCCACATATGGCATACCACCCAAGTATAATTATACTTAGTTTACAAGCTACTAATCATCAAATCAATTCAAATATAGAATGGTCAAGATAACAACATATATTTTACTTATTTTTCATATGCAAAAGTTACAACATATAATAATTAGTCATAAATCCATTCAAGACTCTGATTAATCAATGATCCAGTTTTCATGTTAACCTTTTATACATATTTGAGATGTATGCATTTATCTATGGTAATCAGTATTCTAGATCAAATAACTAATTTTAAAAATATATTGTTTACCATATTTACAAGTATACATATGACATATAATATATTTATAATATATATACAAGAATCATAATAGTGTGTCCCACTTTTTGGTACAAGGGAACAATAAAAAATGAAAATGTCAACATTTCTCAATTTGTATAGACAATAGTGACTTAACCATATAAAAGGTGAAAATAGTGTAAACTAATGAAATGTTCCATTTTAAGTTTAAATTACATTTAATAATATTTATAAAAAAAAAATTAATACTAAAATACATAGTGTGCATGTTTCATATAAAAAATATTTTATTGAGTACTTTATTTCTCCTCATAACTTTCTCAAAACATATTTTTTTCTCAATATTTCTTTGAAAAATCTCCTAGAAACATGGAGTAGTGTAAGATCATTTTTTATAAGTTTTGGATGAAAAATTAATAGTAAATTAATTTTTTAATGATTAGGGTGGGTAATATTGACACTTATGATTTATCCTTGTGATGTGTGTGTGTGTGTGTGTGTGTGTGTGTGTGTGTGTGTGTGTGTGTGTGTGTGTGTGTGTGTGTGTGTGCGTGTGTGTGTGTGTGTGTGTGTGTGTGTGTGTGTGTGTGTGAGTGTGAAAATGGATTGATTTTTTCATCATTGTAACAAGGACATTAAATTCGAATGCATTGATATTTTAAAATTTTTTGGCCATAGTCTCTTATTTTTTCCAGTGCCTCAAACATATGGTACTTCATTTTATAAATAAGTATGTTTTAATAAATAAATAAAAATAAATATTAAATATTATTAAAATCTATAAATAATCATATTATTAGAAAGCTCATAAAAATACATATTTATATGTAGAGACACATGTTTTTAGTTTATTTTTTCACCCTAATAAGTGGCATCCAAAGCGGTAATTTTAGGCCAATAGTAACTTTCCACTTAAATGGGTGAGAGTTTGATGCCACATGGGGTTAGAATGAAGTGGGTTTGAAGAATGAACCCCCTTTGTTCAAACCCCCTTCGTTTTAACCCCTTCAAAATACATCATTTCATTTTCTACTTTATTTAAATTAATTACAAGCATATAATAAAAATTTTAAAACCCTTTGTTCAAACCCCCTTTGTTTACACCTCCTTCATTCTAACCTCCTTTTTTCTAAGCCCATTCAAAAATTACACATGGGGGTTATAATGAAGGGGATTAGAACAAACCCCATTTTGATTTTTCAGATTTGGATGGACTTGGCTGGCAAGTGGGACTCATTTATGTGACTTAATTTATTAATACATAATTTCCTCATTCAAGTATAAATGTATACAAGTTTGAGTGCTAAAATTATTTTATACCTATATATTATAAATAACTGTACTCACTCAAAAAGTATTATTAATTTTCAAACATATTAAATAGCACAATCATGATGACTAAATACATCAAATTTAATCTTTGTATCGATCATCTGATAATGAATGCATAAATACATGGTAGACACGTACTACTATTTTGGTGCCTCTTTACAAAATGTAATCTTTATACATATACTTAGACAAAATCTAGTAAATACATGTATGGAATATGGAACACTTTTACTAGTTCTACCTTTTAGTTTAAAATAATGAGATACTATATATATATATATATATATATATATATATATATATATATATATATATATATATATATATATATATATATATATATATATATATATAATGTGTATTTAAATCTCTAAAATAGTTCATCAACCATTTTATAAAAATTAAACGTATAGATAATGTAATCGACATAGTTATCTATCTATATTTTTTCATTTTATTGTCAAGTTCTAAGTTTGTTAGCATACTATCCTCACATATATACTTCTTAACTCACAACCTTTTTTATATAATTCAAAATTATTATGTGAAGTTCAATATGTAGAGGTTTTAAATATATACAAATTCTTAAGCTATCATATTAATTTTCTCATTTTCACTAATGTATATATTATCCATATTCATATGTAACTCAAAAATCCACATCATATGAAAAATAATAATAATTCAACACAAAAATCTAATAATGATTTCAAACTAGATAATAAACCCCCCAAATGGTAGGTAGATTAGCTAGTCTCACAATAATTATTTCCTATTTAATTTATATCAGACCATAAAACATAGGTTACTATTATATAGACAAGTTCCCAATATCCATTCATAAGTTTATAACCAACACATAGTCATCTATTATTTGTCATTACAAAATACTTAGCGTATAAATATATTAGAGAAAAAATTCATACATACATAAAACATACCACAAAAACCCTATAGTTTAACTTAGACTCAACCATGAATTTCACAATGTATGTGCAATAGAGTATATAAGATCAAACAATATAATTTGGTATTCCCCTTTAACTAGGATTCAAACCTTAATAACATTTATCATTATACTTTGAATCAAAATGTTTACATATCTATATACCAAATTTTTTCATGTTCCTATATATACTTTGGTGTGTATATATATACAGTCTATGTCAATAAAAACCTACATAGTGTGTGTGTGTGTGTGTGTGTGTGTGTGTGTGTGTGTGTGTGTGTGTGTGTGTGTGTGTGTGTGTGTGTGTGTGTGTGTGTGTGTGTGTGTGTGTGTGTGTGTGTGTGTGTGTGTGTGTGTGTGTGTGTGTGTGTGTGTGTGTGTGTGTGTGTGTGTGTGTGTGTGTGTGTGTGTGTACCTACCCCTATATATATCCTCATACATTTATTTAAAGATAATAATATAAGTTTTATACAAACTAGTTTCATTCCACTTAGACATATGACCTTTCTACATAGAGTTAAATTCGCACTAAAAAAATTGCATATAGACCTAGGGCTAGCTTTCAATATTTCTTAGTATATAGATTGGATTATGTGGAAAGTTGAGCCATCCACAAGGCCCAATATTTATACACATAATATTTTAACAAGTGTAAATAATTCAAAACTCTTTTATGCAATCTCATACACATTGGAATTCAAAAGCATTACCAACTTGGTAGAATATCTCCAAATTCTTTCTTACCAATTATATTGATGTAATCTCCTTTCTATTATTAATGATATCCCCTATTCTCTAATCTCCCATTTGAATATTGTAACTCTCTTTCCTTTTTATTTTTTCTCCTCTCAACCTACCTACCAATTTATTCTCAATGCATCTCTTCTCCTCCCATCTCTCCCAATTCCATGGTGGAGTAATAAGGGGACAGAGTTATAAATGGTGAATTTAATGCACCTATACCCATAAAAAAATTAAAATCCATTTTCATTGTTCATGCAGTCTACGTCAACATTAGCAAAGGTATTTTGATACTAATTAATAAATTTGATAACCAAAAGAATCTATGAATAATTAGGTAAAATAGCTTAGTGAAAAATTGAGAAGTGACGTAATGGCCCCTACTATTACCTTAGGGGGTCAATTTTATGTCCTAATAATGATGCATAAAATGATTATATGTATCATGTACCATATTCTAGTGCATTATGAAGTTTAATGTATGGTATGGTATATACAATGTTGAACATTTCACATTTAGTTAGAGTTGTTAATAGATATATGGAAAATATATGTAAAGAACATTAGGTAGCATTGAAGTGGATGCTTCTATACATGAGAGTCACAATGATTAATACATCACCTAAAATAATAATAGTTATTCTATTTATGGATATGTTGATTCATATTTTGCAGATGATTTAGATAAAAGAAGATCATCTTTTGGTTAAGTTTTTACACTTGTAGGTGGACCTATTAGTTGGATGTCAAAGCTTCAAAATATGCTTGCTGCATCAAATACCAAGGTAGAAGATGTGGTTTCCTATCATGTTTGTCAGGAGAAAATTTGGATAAAGTGGATATTTGGTGATTTTGAAATAGAGAAATCCAAAATGAAGGTATTTTACTATAGTCATAGTGAAATTTATATGGCCAAGAATCTAGCTTATCACAATAAGACAAAACATATTTTTGTACAGTGCCATCTTGTCATAAAGGTGATATATGAAGGAAAAGTAGCACTTGAAAAGGTTCATAAATAGGAAAATAATGCTATCATGTTCACAAAACTAACATTTTTAGAGAAATTAAAGTGGTGTTTGGATTCTCTTGGCTTATAGAAAAGGTGATGAGTTGGTTGGTAAGATATCAAGCATAAATTATTGTCAAGGTGGAGATTGTTAAGTATGTGATAATAAAGTTAAATTATGGATAAATTTGTGGTATAGTTTGTATCCCACATTACAAAAAGGGAGGTGTGGGGGGAAAATCTCTCCCCCCCCCCCTCTGCCTACTATTTTTGTAGTGGGCTCCATACGACAAACAAGATTTTATGGAGCCCCCTATTTTGGGGCAGTGCCCCGAAATTCAAAAATCAAGGAGTCAAATCCCTATTTCTAAGAAGACAAAATACACCAAATTCTATTTTGACAAGGAAATTCCTAATGGAATTTTCCAATCTATTTTTAGGAAGAATCCTAATAGTGCTTTGCCAATTATGCATATTTATCTTTGTGGAGTTTGCATGTAATATGTTCATTATAAAATTAATAAATCTTGATATCTTGCACAGTAGGTGTTTCCTTAGATTGATATGATTTTAACACATAAATACACTATTTTATTTTGTGTATGTTAATTTTTTATACTACTATAGAGTGTGTGGTTTCCTAATATTTAAGACTCTAAATATTGTTTTGAAAATGCCATTTCAAATCATGGCATCCTCCTCTTCTTCATCTAAGCATAAACATGAAATGGATGAGAAAATACTATATGGGATGTTACTTACATCTACATATCCAACTCTTATCCATGACGATCCATATTTTAAATGATACAACATCTTTATTAATCATCAAAGTTGAGATGTCAAAACAAATCTATCCAACATCCTTTACTAGTTTCTACAGTATTTAGGATTGAATTTTTTCATGGACTTATTAGAATTACAATATGGATGTTTATTACCATTGACCATCAAACATGGTATTCACAAATCTAGTGTTCATATAAATTTTTTTCCCAAGGCTATGCTTCCTTGCCCTTGTGTTTGATTGAACTTTATCTCATGATAAAAATAGGGTCCAAAATTGTTCACATCTCAAAATTCACAAAATTAGTGCATTGGCATGAAATTTCAAAATTTAAATTTAAATAAAAATGGGGACACTCCCATAAACACAACTCCATGAATAAGTAGTATCTAAAATTGGACTTAAGTCCATAGTTTCCTTTTAAAGATTAACATTTTTTTATTTTTGAGAGCACACATTTTTTCTATTTTCCTAAACTCACCTGAAGACAACTATCGGTCTTATTTTTAAAAAAATTAAGCTTTAAAATGTGGTAGTGAATTTGAGAGTTCTATTCAATTGATTATATATCTCAAGAACTTCCAAATGCCACAATAAGTGCGAGGTTATATTAGACAGTGGCTCTCATAACCTTGACATTCTTGCTACTTAGAATATGGGTATGGATAATTAATTCATTATAACAATGTTTGTTAATGAATAAAAGGTGTTTTCCCCTAAAATTAAGTCATAGGTGTCACTAAAGTAATAATCTTAAATTTTTAGTCATCTCAAGATGTTATCAACACTTGGGAAGAGTTTGTTACATCTTTTTGAGACAGTTTTTATCCATAAAATTACCTATAAGACTTAGGTATCAAATGGATTTGAATGTATCAAAGAGCCAACATGATCATACAATATTACATTTACTACTTCACCTACTTAAAAATTATGTTTAATGTGACTGGTAAAGCATTAAATATCAATCTTAAATTCAAAATCAGCTTATTAAAATACATTTTTTAGAAGTTGAAATATAACAACATTGAAACATTTGATATTGTATACAATCAAGCATAATTAGTTGAGGAAATATTTTATACTAGGTAAAAAGTTTTGTAACCTTGTTTTTCATCTGACACTTCTAGTCTAGCCATTTCAATACCCACATGCACTTCTATAAAAGAATATAAAATTTCTCTTCTCTATATTCTTGTTCTCCTCCTGTTCATGACAGTAAATAAGGAAAATTATGTAGGTATCATAATAAACATATGCATGATAAGTCTAAATGTTTTAAATTGAATAAGAAAAATCTATTTGTATCATCTAATGATGAGGAAATAATTGATTTTAACATTGAGACTCATACTGATGGTAGGACCTATGATGATTTACAAGGTTGAAAATAAAAAGGTTCACATTGATACAAAATAACACAACTCAAGGGGGTGGTGAAAATTTTCTCATCACTTGTGCCAACATCACATAGGATTTGCCAATGGATTATGTCATTTAAAATGGCTCGTAGAAAAAATAATCATAATATCACTTGTCTTGAAGCTACTTATAGTGGTGGAAGTCCCATATCCTCATATGTATGCACTTAGGTGGAAGCATAATGACTCATATACATAGTTCAAATGTCCTTACACTATGTATTTTTATTTTAGTGCTAAGCTTGTGAATACGGTCACTATTATGGCTTGTTTATTTACAAACATTATTAATATGACATGAAGTCTTATTATAATTATTATAAGAACACCTACACATTGGAAAAATATTAAAATAAATAAATAATCAAGACCACTAGTAAAAAAATAAATTTGGTACCCACTTAAGAAAAATCATTTAAAGTTTTCAATCAAAAAACAAAACTATCATTAAATTTCATAATACCATAATTTAATACAAAGAAAAAAATAATCAAATTTCCCACACATGTAGGTATTGGTCCAAAAAAATTTAGTCTTATTGAAACATTGTTCAAGGGCTTGTAATAATTCCATTAAACAAACCAATCATTCATGTAGGTGACCTTATTCCTAGAGTTTCGTTTTATAATACACCATTATATCAGAGATCAATGGTATAAAATGATGAAATCAAATGGTAGACTAAATAGTTATTAATCAAATATATATTTAACCAAAGCACATCCCCATGTGCTTCTTCAATATTTCATTTACTAAATAAAGACATGAAATTATGATTATATCTTAATTTTTGCCATTGAATAAAATGATCATAAAAAATTGATATCCATAGTCCCACAA
>JARHVA010003087.1:1965000-1972500 GCA_037957365.1 Torreya grandis
GTAGAGCAGATTTGATCAAGATAAAATAGCTTTGCCCCATTAGGGGTAATTTTGATCATTGATAAATAATAAATAATAGTTTTCTCTTATAGGAATTATTTGATTTTAACATTGCTTAGATGTTGTGCCCTACATGGGCAAATCAGAAAGTAAAATATCTCAAGTAAATGACTTATAAGATATATTAAAATGAGTGGGTGCAAACATAGATGCGATGGTGTAATGGCTTGGAAACCCAAAATAAATCAATCATATGAGAATGCACAAAGCGATGAAAGAGATGAAAATAAGATTGAAAGATAGATGAGATGACCTCAATAAAAATTAAGCACTACCTACATAGTCCAGTAAGACCTCAAGCTGATGTAGTCCTCCCAAGAAGTGGGATAAAATAGAATGAGGGATGAAGAAAACTAACCAAAGTTTGATTAGACTCATAATGTATGTGAAGAGTTGCATGTCTAAGAATAGATTCAAGTGCTAAAATGCATGATACCTAGATATTTATGTTCATATCATGAGTCTATATAATGCAAAGTATTCTTGAGAACTATTCATTGGAGTTATGTTGATGTCAAGACTTTGAAATTAGAGCACAAAGTGCTTGATATAACAAAAGAAATTAGGCATCATAAATATGAATAAATTATAATGACATGCCATTTCAAATGCATGGGTTTGGTTCAAATGTGAACATTTATAACTAAGGATAATGGTAAAATAATGACCAAAACTAGAGTTACAATTGTTTACATTAAAAAAAAAATCTAAGGCAAAGAAAAAGATAAACATAAATGAATCTAACTTAAAATCAAGATATGAACAATCAAGACTTAAGTAGGAACAAAAATTTTAAAAAATGAAAAGCAAGAATATCATAATGAAATAGGATGAAAATATAAATAATCAAGATCTATGTGGTCCATCAAGACATTCTTGAACATAAAAGAGAAAAGCAAAATCAAGTAGAAAAACAAGACACCAACAACAATCAAATAAATAAATTTTATTAACTCTCTTTTCTTAAATGATGAATAATTTTCTATAATGAACATAGATGGGATACTAAATATATAAATTATATGCATAATTATAAATACTATGTGATCAAGATATAAATGATCAAGATCCATATGGATCATCAAAATGTTATTAAACACACAAGAGACAAGAAAAAACCTATAAGGAAACATAAGGCCAAGAAAGACAAGAAGTAGAAAATATGAGAAAAGGAGATGAAATTAATGAAGAGTTGTGAATTCACAACAAAACACCAAGAAAACACAACAAAACACCAATAAAACTCAAATAAACACACACTAACCTTGAGTAAGGTATAAATATTAGTGTGGTTTGATAACAATTGTTTATATACATGTAATAGAGGTGTTACTTTCTACCACAACATAACAAAGATCAAGGACACAAAAGTTTTTCCTGTAATTAAAAAAAGAATAATGATAGAATAAATGGGGGAAGAGAAGAAAAAGAAATGGGAGAAGAGAAGAAAAAGAAGGGGTTGGATGAGATGACTCCAAATATACAAGACAAATGGATGTTACATACATAATTCCATGGACTCATGTTCCAACATGAACTTCAGGCTAAATATAGTTCTCTTAAGAAATGGGATAGAAGAAAAATGAGAATCGGACTGATATGATTAATGTTGTATAAGAAGTGGAAGATATGACAAAAAAATGAGAATGGCCTTGCCAAAATCAAGCTAATGGCATGAGAAAGAATGACCTTAAAAAATGGAAATTGTGTGGGACAAGAGGACCTATTCAACATAAAGTCAGTTGGAAAAATGTTTACAAAATGGTAAGAGTTTGATGATCAGAATGTACATAAGCAAAAGACAAGGTTTTTATTCTTTTGTGGATTAGTTATCTAGTATTTTCATTATTTTCAAAGTTTTGAAAATGTTTTTGGTGTTTTTGGGATAAAATATACACAAGGTGGGACTATCTCTAAGACATCTCTAAGACATAATTAGTACCATAACTGGTCAAGGTATAAAATCATTCAAGATTACAACATGCTCAAGAAATAATAAAGAATATGGTTCTCAAGGATAACGGTCCAAGGTGATATAAAGAATAAAGTTCTCAATGAGAATGGTCTAGAGTACCAAATGGTCAAAAGATTCAATTGTTCAACATGATAAAATTAATATGGATTTTAATAAGAGAGTGGTTAAAAGAATATGGTCCATGATAGGATGGTCCAGGGTAATATAAAATGGTGGGATACAATTGCTTCAACACAAGTTGCCCCCAAGTCATGGGTCTTGTTGATAATGGTTAGAAGTTGTTCATGTGTAGAATCTCTTAAGATGTATAATGTTTATGGGTTTTGGAATCTCTTCACCATTCATAGTAGCCAATTGATATGTCCCTAATCCATAGTTTTTTATGATAACATATGGTCCTAACCAATTAGGTTGAAAGTTACCTTTCTTTTTGTGTTCAACATTCATGTTATTTTGGTTCTATTTTAAAACCAAATCACCAATATCAAACTCTTGAGGGAGAATACGCTTATTGTGTCTTCTTCCAATATATTCTAATAGGCCGAATTTTTTCCTAGGGCATCTAAATGCTTACCGTCAAGAAGTTCTAGTTCTTGTAGCCTTGAGACTTTGTATTCTTCATCATATTCAATGTGCTCTAGTGATACTCAAAATAATGGAAGCTCAATCTCAACCAAGATAATAGATTCAATGCCAAAAATAAGGGAGTATGGAGTGGCTCTTTTTAGGGTTCAATAATTGGTTCTATAAGTTCATAGGGTAGGAAAGAGTTACAAGTGCCAATTACTACTAGCATCATTGATAATCTTCTTTAAGATGGATACAATGGTTTTTTTTGACACCTCAGCTTGCCCATTTCCTTATAGGTTATATAGATTTGATTTCTTCTGCTTGATCTTGAATTTTACATAGAGAGATTTTACATCTTGGTTGATGAAGGATCCACCATTATCAAATATAATACAAGCTAGGATTCCATATCTACAGATGATATGGTAATGGATGAATTTGGATATCTACTTCCTGGTAACATATGTGATAAGAATAACCTCAATCCACTTATTGAAATACTCGATTATAGTTAAAATGTGCTTATAGCCATCCAAAGATGTTGGGTTAATTTTCTCAATTATATCTAGGCCCCGTGTTGATAATGGCCATGGTGTTATGATCGACTATAGTGGTAAAGAAGGTGCATGTATCAAGTTACCATGTTGTTGACAAGGAACACACTTCTTCACATAATTACAAGATTTGATCTCCATTTTTGGCCAATAATAGCCTATTCTAAGGAGATTCTTTGGTAAGACTACACCATTGGTGTGGGCCCCACACATTCATTCATGAACCTCCTTCAAAGCTAATTTGGACTTCCCTAAAGATAAACCATGAAAAAGTGTTCCATTATATCCTTTTAGATAAAGCATGTTTCCAGGGAGGGTATAACATGTTAAATGATATTAATTTCTTAAAATAACTAACTCATATGAATTTGATAGTAATATTTGTTTATATATATCATGTAATTCATTATCTACTAGAGTTTTAGTCATTTTGGCAAGCATGGTTTTATAATGAAGTACATAGTCACTAATAGGATCACTAGTTCCTTACTTTGATCTAATAGGTTAAGCTTAAAAAATATTTTCATGGATATTCATATAAAAATCCTTGAGAAAATAATCTACTAATGGATTACAATATTTGAATGATTGTTAAGATAAATTCATAAAACGAAGGCAAGTCATAATATTTCAAGATTCTAGGAAGCAACTTTGTTATCAACTTGTCATTGAAAGCATACTTCAGACATGCTATATGCAAAGATTGAAGAAGTTATTCTGGATCATTTTTACCTTCATATAGTATAAGTTTAGGAGCTAAAAATAAATTAGATGAATAATATAATGAAATTAAGAATATTTTTGTAGGTGTAATTCATTTTTTGCAATTAATAATATTTTTACAGGTCAAAGTCATTTTTATCAATTAATAATATTTTTGTAGGTGTAAAATAATAACTTATAAGGGATGGATAAGTACAACTGCTTAGGATAGAGTGATGTGGGTAAGTACTATATAATTAAGTGCTTGTGTTAAGTAATGTAAAAATTGGGCCAAAACTAACATTATCAAGTACTCATTGACCAATTTCAGTGTCTACAAGAAGGAATACATCGATTATTAGGTAAACCATGTTGCCCTATAAAACCCTTGTCAATTGGAGGGTGATAATTCCCATAATAGAGAACATCTTGGAATAATTATACCCCAACTAAAGAATGTGATGGAATATTATACTTGCCAAAAATTAAGGCAAGTGCCATTGGGAAGAGTGTTAGGTCATTTAGTGATGTAGAACCTCAACTACATTATTCATATAACTAATCTTTAAACCAAAAGTTGGAGGGTGGGAGCCTAATTAGTAGGCTCATATAACATGATTAAACCACTACAAATGAATTAATGATTCAATAAGAATAACTTTAGTACCATCAATACAATTAATGCCAACTTGAAAATGGGGAAGGTGTATAAGGTTGTGACATGAACAATAGTCATACTCCCAAACTGATCAAAACATACCAATTTAATATAGAATGCCATAATTCTCTATGTCACTATTTCAAAATTCAGAAATGTGTCAAATACAAGATAAAATGAGTAAATATAATAACATGTAACCTATATAATACCCCCCCACACATCCTTCATGTGTGCAAAAAACCTTTAAACTGTGGTAATACTTGCTAAACTATAATTTTAACTAAACAAATCACATTATGTGACCTAAAAACTAAAAAAATTGCTTATGTGGAGTCTTAATATATATGAAAACCCCCTATGTATGCTCCCATTTTGAGGTGAGGAATGTAATTTGTGAATCACTCATCGGAAAATAAAGATTTAAATGAATAAAATCAAATGGTAAAGTCATGACCATGTTAAAGTAAGTTATAAGATGAGAAAATCATATTATCATATAAAAATTGTGCCATTGAATATTGAACCATGTAAGCTAGAGTGTAAAGAGTCATGTTCTATTTTTTTATATCAATTACGCATGTAGAAATATTCATCATAACTAATTAAAACTAACCTATGTAGGATGGTGCATGATATTGATGATGGAACCACATATATAAAGAGGAATGTGTTATATGGATCATGATAAAACAAGCTCAGTAATTATGAACACACATGAGTAAAAATGTCATGGAAATGATGAACACAATGAAAGTGCATGAAAGAGCAATCAATGAACATGCACTATTACAAAAGGCAAGAGCCATACTCAATGTAAAATCAAATTTCGCATAAGGTGATATCCACACAATGGAAAATCAAATGTGGCAAAAGGAAAGATCCAAACTCAAAATAAATTAGTAATCAATATCATAAATTAAGGTAAGAGCCTCACTCAATGAACATACAATGGAGAAACAATGTCAAAAACCAAGTTAACAGATGCACAATGAAAAAACAATGGGATGTTATGAACATATAATTTCAACTATGGAAATAGGCGATTAAATAAAGAGTCATACAATGATATGCTCAAACAAACCAATGTCACAAAATAAGATGAGGGCCAAAGGAAGAGGCACACAAAGATACACTCAATTAAAGAATAGTTAAATGTATGTAACAAACCCTATTTTTTATTTTTACTTTTTTGGGTAGATTCAAAGCTCTTATCTTCACGTATTCTGTTGGCAGATTCTAGGCCACTTGAATTATTGTACTAGGATCTACAGGAGCACAAAAAATTCAATAGGAAAAATATAAGAACACCCCACCATAGAAAGCATGTCTAAAGAAAAGTATAATGTGGTCATTAGTAGCCTTATTTACAAAGACATAGTTAGTTACTTGTCAAGTAGAGAATTTTAAACCAAGTAGCACTAAAAAAAACAAATAAAAGACATTCTCAAGGCCTATCAACAAACACAATTTGTGCTTATGTAATCACACCATTCCACAAGGCTACATCTCATCGATGTATTTTGACAAACAATTGGTGTAATTTCTATACACATTATTTATTTTCATCGCCTTTATTTTATGGAAGGAAATCTGTCCAACGATGTTTAACTTTTTGAAGAAAATTGGTTGAGCAACTGTATTGAGTTGCCTCTCACTTGGATTGTTACAAAATTTAATTATGTGTTTTAGAGTAGGTATTTGCTATTCTAAAACACCCTGATTTGGATCGGTATGCCATAACATTATAGATATAGTTTACAGTATCCTAATCAATGATACTAAAGGGTATTGGCTATTCATATGTTGAAAGGGTATATGTAGATTTTATAACTTATGAGTCTGTACTATTGATTTGGATGATTACTAAAATAACTTCCCTGTTTGAGTTAATTATTGAAAGAGATAATATTTAAGTTATTCTAATTTAAGTGTTGACAAAAATCATGTTTTTCATGGACTATTTCTTCTTAAAACTTAAGATTAGTATCCTTGAGAAATTATACATCATAGAACCTATGTTGCTAATGATATTTTGTAGAGTATTATCATTTTAATTTGAAAACATCAACCTTACATGAAAATGTATTATGATCTTAACTATGGAAATTACTTTAACCAGGCTTAGTGTGATCCTCTGTAATCAACTGCTTTTATAAGAATTGGCATCTTCTTGAATTTTGATATGTTTTGATATGAGACTTTAAAAAACAAGAAAAATGGCGTGTGTTGTGGCCATGCTTTAAAAAATATATTGCAAAGACATGTACATGTCTCTTGTTGAACAATACCTTTTTTATTTTTATTCGTAAATTTTCCATCAAACAATGAACATGTCATAAATACACATACATCACCCTTGTCGAACAAGATGATTTTATACATTTTATGCTTTCACACTCTACAGTTCATGAGATGATTTATTTTTATTTTTTAATTTTCTTTGGTGATTTGAAATAGTTTGAATGCTACTAACTGTCGATCTTCGTCAATACCTTTTTCTTATCAAGTCCTCTAGTACCTTTTTATTTTTAGGTGTTAATATATTGAAAATATGGATGAACAAAAGCAACAAGATAGATAGACTCAAGGACCTCAATGTCTTCTCCTCACATTAATAACATTGCATCATTGATTCAAGTAGCACATCACAAATGGAATCTTGTTGCAATAAAATTAGATCTCATGACATCCTTATCCACCCCCACCAATGAAAAATTAAAAAACCAAAGATGTCGCCACCTTGTAAACTATGGACCTATTTGCAATGGGTGATGTAGGTCATGCAAATCTAACCACTACCCTGAATCTAAGTTTGGTATATAATGTTGGGCCTCTAGCATATGGTATCATTTGAAATACACTATCATTATCACTTAAAATCACCTCCTTGTGCACTTTGAAATATTTAACCACTTGCATGTTCTTTTCCACCTTACTCTTTCCTCTATGGGTTTGAGTTTGATGTTTTTATATGTTGT
>JARHVA010003087.1:1982500-2037500 GCA_037957365.1 Torreya grandis
CACTTGCAATCATATATTCAATAATATGCCATGATCAAAAGAAACAATATGCTTTTTAATTGGGATGTGGATTCATTCACAAATAAATCCAGTCATCATCCTAATGAAACCTGTTCAAACATGAGTTCCTAATTAAAAACATTATGCAACAGAAAAATAACATAGTATGAAGCATCATATCAAGCGAACAAATATGTAAATAGTTTGTAAAAATCATCATAGTCCTTATAAGTAGAACTCTCCTCATATTATTGGCCCCATAGGACCTTGCACTATGACACTTTTCTATTATGTAAAGTAAGTTTTAGAGTGTGAATTAATCTGATTAGTTCTCACATGATTACCCTAGGATCTAGAACCTGCAAAGCATTCCAATCCAACACATGTGAAGAATCATCTATATAATTTTTAAGATAAGATAAATGGAAGACATTATGTAATAGAGTTAGGATTGGTGGTAATTCAATCCTATTCTCTATAGAATTGACCACTTCCAAAACCTCCTAGGGTCCCACATATCTGAATGAAAATTTTGTTGACTTTTCAAATTTAATCAAGATCTTTTGTAGCTTAAGCCACAAGAACACTTTATCACCTACCATAAATTACCTAATCATTATCTTCAAATCATCACACCTCTTCTATATATAATTGGACATATCCAATCTCTTCCTAATTAATCTGACTTGATCTTCAATTTTTGAAAGCATCTCAGGTCCAAAGACTACCCCATCTTCCAACATGTCCTAACTAATTGGTGCCTTGCACCTTCTTCCATATAATACTTGAAACAATGTCATATGTAAATTTGATTGGTATTAGTTATGGTAATCAAACTCAACCAATGGAAGTTAATCCTTCCACTTGTATTATTGATTAATGTAATACATATGAATAAAATCCTTTAACACTTGATTAACTCACTTAGTCTAACCATCAGTCTATGGGTGATATGTAGTGAAACATTTTAGTTGTGTATCCAAAGTTGAATTCATATTTTAAAAAAAACCTAGAAGTCATCCTTGGATCATGATCCAAAAGGAACTTCTCTAGAAATCTATGCAATTAATACACTTCTTTTATGAATCTGTTCACAAGATTACATGTATCATCACAACTTCATATATAAATAGAACATACCACAAAAATCGCATAGTTTAACTTAGGATCAACCATGAATTTCATAATGTATGCGCAATAGAGTATATAAGATCAAAGAATATACCTTGGCACTCCCCTTTAACTAGGATTTGAAGCCTTAATAACATTTGTAATTATACTTCAAATCAAACTGTTTACATAGCTATATACCAGATTTTTGTATGTTCATATATATATATAGACACACACACACACACACACACACACACACACACACACACACACACACACACACACACACACACACACACACACACACACACACACACACACACACACACACACACACACATACACACACACACACACACACACAGTCAATAATGACCTATAGGGTGTATATATATACCTACCCATATATATAAGATCTTGCATTTCTTTAAAGATAACAATCTAAGTTTATACAACCTAGTTTCATTCCACTTTGCCATATGGCCTTTATACATAGTGTTTAATTCACACTACAAAAATTATATATAGATCTAGGGTTTAGGTTTCAAGATTTATTAGTATATAGATTGGGTTATATAGATGGCTAAGCCATCCATAGGTACAAATATTTATACATTTATTATTTTAATAAGTGTAACTAATTGAAAACCCTTTTATGTAATCTCACACACACATGATTTTAAATGCATTACCAACATGGTAGAATTTATTCCAATTCTTTCTCTCCAACTATATTGATCAGAGATCCTTTCTATTATTCTTTCTATCCCATGTTCTCCATTCTCCTCTCTAAAGCTTGTCCCTATCTTTCCTTTATATTTTTTCTCCCCTCAACCTACTTACCACTTTCTTCTCCATGTATCTCTTCTCCTCCCATATTTCCTAAATCCATAGTGGATAAAAAAGGGACATAGTTATACATGGTAAACTCAATGAAACTATACCCATAAAAAAACTATAGTCTATCTCCATTCTTCATGCAGTCTACTCAAATTCAAAAATACCTTACGATTGAAATGATGATTAACTCGAGTCAACTTAGGTTAGAAACCTTAAATAATACAAATATTTCCTAATGATTTTAATAATAATTTTTAATATCCAAATAAAATATTCATGTTCATTGACATTCCCCCCATGTACCAACTTACCATTAGCCAAGTTTAATTTTTGATAAAACTAATGTCTATGCATTCGAACATTAACTAGGTTTAGTTCATAGAATACTTTAGTTAGTTATTTGATCATCTTAACAAGTAATAACATCAACATGGATGATAATAAAAAAGTAACAGATGTAAATTTATAACAATTTTTTATTGTAATAACAAAACAAACAATTGTTATAATAATATCAAGCACAATGATATTATATATTATTTAGTTATTTGTCAATACCACTATATATACTATCCAAATACCTTTACTATATTTTATACACAAGGGTCTTAATCTAAAAAATTATAATTCTTAAAGATCATATTTTAAATAGCTACTATACTAAGATATTATAAAGACATTTTGGTTTGCCCATACATAGAATTAATTAAATACTAATCAAATAGATTTACTAGATTTTTAAACAATATCACCTGCAATCATATATTCAATAATATGCCATGATCAAAAGAAACAATATGCTTTTTAATTGGGATGTGGATTCATTCACAAATAAATCCAGTCATCATCCTAATGAAACCTGTTCAAACACGAGTTCCTAATTAAAAACATTATGCAACAGAAAAATAACATAGTATGAAGCATCATATCAAGCGAACAAATATGTAAATAGTTTGTAAAAATCATCATAGTCCTTATAAGTATAACTCTCCTCATATTATTGGCCCCATAGGACCTTGCACTATGACACTTTTCTATTATGTAAATGAAGTTTTAGAGTGTGAATTAATCTGATTAGTTCTAACATGATTACCCTCGGATCTAGAACCTGCAAAGCATTCCAATCCAACACATGTGAAGAATCATCTATATAATTTTTAAGATAAGATAAATGGAAGACATTATGTAATAGAGTTAGGATTGGTGGTAATTTAATCCTATTCTCTATAGAATTGACCACTTCCAAAACCTCCTAGGATCCCACATATCTGAATGAAAATTTTGTTGACTTTTCAAATTTAATCAAGATCTTTTGTAGCTTAAGCCACAAGAACACTTTATCACCTACCATAAATTACCTAATCATTATCTTCAAATCAACACACCTCTTCTATATATAATTGGACATATCCAATCTCTTCCTAATTAATCTAACTTGATCTTCAATTTTTGAAAGCATCTCAGGACTACCCCATCTTCCAACATGTCCTAACTAATTGGTGCCTTGCACCTTGTTCCATATAATGCTTGAAACAATGTCATATGTAAATTTGATTGGTATTAGTTATGGTAATCAAACTCAACCAATGGAAGTTAATCCTTCCACTTGTATTATTGATTAATGTAATACATATGAATAAAATCCTTTAACACTTGATTAACTCACTTAGTCTAACCATTAGTTTATGGGTGATATGTAGTGAAACATTTTAGTTGTGTATCCAAAGTTGAATTCATATTTTTAAAAAAACCTAGAAGTCATCCTTGGATCATGATCCAAAAGGATCTTCTCTACAAATCTATGCAATTAATACACTTCTTTTATGAATCTGTTCACAAGATTAGGTGTATCATCAGTCAAATGCTTGGTATAAATTGAGCTACCTTGGTTTGTTTATTAAATATAACCAAAATCATTTCATGCTTATTCCATAATAATGGTAAACATTAGATAACGTCCATACTAATCACCTGCCACTTCCATTCCTATATGTTATGTGGATATGAAAATCCATCCAAATTCACATGTTCATCTTTTACACAATGGCATTCTAGATAAGGAGACAAAATTTACTACTTCTTTCTTGATTCATTTATAAAAATAAAGTGGTCTAAGCTCTAATATGATATTGGTTACACCTAGAGGTCTTGAATATGGGGCATTGTGAAATTACTCTAACTTTTATAATAACTTATTTAGAATTCTAAGAACAATAAAATATTTTCTAGCCTTTATATCTATCAAAATAGAAACTAGATGTTAAAATAAAATACCTAATAGTTTTATGCATGAAGCTTAGAATTTAGATTGCCAATTATCAACTACCACATAATACATTATTGAAACATTCCTTGTTGAGGAGTAGAACCTTTGCTCCTTGACTTATCCTGGGTACTCTCACAATCAAAATGGTCACCTCCAAAAATGAAAAAATCCTCAGGTGTTCCTTTCCTATCAAACTGTTGATTTCCTTAAAACCACTTTTAAAACTATTACCTAGTTTTTTGTTATCTACCCCACTATTGAATCTACTATTCTTAATTTTGAACTAAATCTTGTAGTCTGCACTCCTCTACTTCTACTTATTGTTTTCCAAAGTTGGTTTAGAACTTCTAAATTTTTTATTAAAATTATCTCTAACCAAAGAAAGAGATTTCAACTTCTATTCCTATTTGACTGCCTTCTCAAAGACCTAGTCCATGGTAGATGGCCCATGAACATCCACATATCCACCATTATGGGGTTTTAATCCCATGATGAAATTCCTAATTTTGAACCTCTCATCATCCTGATACTGAAGTACATACTTCAAAACTTTGGTGAATTGTTCCTAGTACTCATTCACCGATAGGTCTCCTTGTTTAAGATTATAAAAATCTATAAGATTTTGGTCAAAGTATAACTATGGAATCCATCATGACCTGAATAGTGTCATGAATTATTCTCATATGGTTGTGGTTGAGTTAAGAGTCATTTCCAACTCTTTTTTGGCCTACCATGTAGCTCCTTCACTAGCCAATTGGTACACTCCCCAAACTACATTAGTGAGTTCAGAGTAATTTTGAATTTGAAAATACTTATCCATCTCAGTCAACCATGCCTAAATTCTATCTCCCATAATGGTTCCAGAAAACTTAGGTGGATTCACCTTTTTCATATCTCTATGATATTTTGTAGCTACAAGTGCTCTCGTGTCCCAAGGCACTTTCTCGTGTCTTTGTTCTTGAGAAATTTCATGCTCAGTAAGATTCTATTTAGACATATCCTTATGTTATTCCTCCTCATGTCCTTAAATTTCTTGTTCAAGGATAAAGTGTGGTCCCTAATTTCATTCATGGTAATGACAATCTGATCCAACTTTATTATTTGCTTTGTGGTAAATAGAATAGGATCAAATAGAGGGTTATTATCACTAATATTTTAAGGACCCTCACCAATTGCTCTATCTCACACCATTCACCTTTTTGTTAAATGTAAATATATGAGAACATTAACTGACTCATTGATTCAAAGAGTTTGAGATATAACTCTAATACTACAATGTAACATCCTGACTGGGATTTTCTAGAATAATGCAATAATTATTTTTTAAGTTTAATTTACATATATTCAACATTAGAATTCACCATGAAAATATAATTATTGGTATATTTAAAACATAAATAATATTCTTACCATAAATATAGGGATGTAACAATCCATTCAGTTGCTAATGAGGTAGGAAAGTTTGTCTCCCACTTATTTAGTACTAACAATCTGAGATTTATTTAAATACATTTATAACCAAAAAATTCATACAGATGTCTTCCTATCAGAAAGCATAAAACATGATAATTATATAAATAATCCAAATACATACATTTAATCTATCAAAAGTATGCAATGAATCCCAAACATATTATTTACTTTAAAAATAATACATATGAACAAGTACAATCCACATATGGCATACCACCCAAGTATAATTATACTTAGTTTACAAGCTACTAATCATCAAAGCAATTCAAATATTGAATGATCAAGATAAAAACATCTATTTTAGTTCTTTTTCATTTGCAAAAGTTATAACATATAGTAATTAGTCATAAATCCATTTTGTTGTACCCAAAAAATGTCACTCATTTTTAGGACAACATATAAGCTATTTTGGTCTTGCAAGACCAAAATATCTCTTCCCATTTCAAAAAATTGTTCTAAGCTTTTAAAATTGGGAATTATTCAAGCTTTTTTAGTCAAAGGACTAATGGTTCAATAGGTTCAAAGGCTTCTACAGGTAGGTTCAATCAAAAGAACAAGTTTCTGACACTTAGTCATTTTCAAGACTAGTTCAATGGGTTTGAAAGGTTCAAATGGGTTCAAAAGGTTCAACGAGTTCAAGGTTCAATAGGTTCAATGGTGGGTGGTTCAACAAGGCTTGTTTCAAAGAAGCTTGGTTTGAGTGGTCAATAGAAACAGGGGAATGAAACATTGAACCATTGAACCAAAGTTGGTTCAATCGGTGGGTTCAAGCGACAAGTTCAAAGGAGTGCCCCAAGAGTCAAAAACACAAGTGCCTTTGTGAAGGGAATTTTTGTGGAAAAAGTGACTAAGGAAAAAAATGGACAAAAACAAAATCCTGATAGAACCTAGCAGATGCTACCACGTGTCGTCTTTTGAGCCTCATTTCACTTAGATTCTAAGACCCATGAAAGCTGCCACATGTCCTTTGTAATGTAAGTAGAATGCGCCAAGTGGCACCATCCATGTGAATCCAAATGAGTCTCAAGTGTTTCTATAGTATTTCTAAAATGTAGTGGAAGCTGCCATGTGTCATCTTCCATGGGACACTCAAAAGGCATCCAAAGCCTCTACAAGTTCAATGGATGCTTCCATGTGTCCTCACCTATTTTGTAGCAGATGCTGCCACATGTCACTTGTTGAGATTCACATAAAATTGACTAAGGCAAAACCAAAGGACAAACATCCCTTTTAGAGGGTACTCGAAAGCTAAAATGAATCATTGCAAAAACCCAAAAGGTCACTTTGAAGCTCAAATAGCCCTTGTAGAGGGCAAGAAGGAAACAAATGGACCAATTCAAAAGCCAAAAAGAGCAAAGGGATTTCCTTCAGAAAAGTTCTTGCAGCAAAGTTGAATAGAGATAATTCCTTCAAACAAATTGTCTGAAAGAATTTCTTCAGACTGTTTCTCTGAAGGAAAAGTCTGAAGAAATAGAAAACCCGTAAAGCTAACATGTGTCCTTTGTCAAAGTCATAGCAAAGCTGACACATGTCATTTATTGAGACATAGTTTCAAAGTAGTGGAAGCCACCACATGTAATTTTTAAGTTAAGCATAACATGCCATGTGTCTCTCATCAAAGTAGTGGAACATGCCACATGTCTCTCATAAAATGCAACGGAAGTCGCCACGTGTCATCTTCTGTAGGAAACTAATATAAGTCCCAAAGACTTTTCAAAGGTAGCTAAAAGCTCGAAGGAATCTTCCACATGTCAACATATACAGTTTCTTCCTTTAAATCTCTTTTTTTAAGTAAGGATTTTAGCGAGCCTTTATTAAGCTACTAATGTAAGCAGATCACGCCAAGTGTCATTCTCTACAAGATTCTCAAAAAACAAGCGAAAGCTGCCACCTTTTTCATTATAACTATATGAAGAGTTAAAAGTGTCTACACCCATGATTTTGAGTTTCTAATAGGTTTCAAATCCTCTATCAATAAACATCTCTTAGAGTCCTGCAGAAGTTACCACGTGTCTTCATCTATTTTATAGTGGAATGTGCCATGCATCAATTGCTAAAGACCAGCAGAAAGCGACTAAGGAACAGAGCATCGAATTAAACCAAACAATAAATTCAAATAACCAAAAAAGGAGGAATGATGAAGAAGGACCAAAAAATTTTACGCATCAGATATGTTTCTAGAAGCAGATCACTAGGTGGACATTGATGAAAACATTCAATGGCATGACCCATTTCTCTGCATTGAGAAAAGCAAATGGGTAAATGCCCTTGAATTCTAGCATGTCTTCTTAACAAAATTCAATGCAACATGATGTGTTATTATTCCCAAGTCCTTCTTGAAGAGGCTATATAAGGGACTCTCTTTTATTGTTTTAGATATCTCTCTCTGATTATCAGAAACTAAACTCTGCCCAAATTGAAAGGCATTACTGAGACTTTGAGCTCAAATTTTTGATCATATTTTGTTAGTGGAATAAGAAAGCAAGTGACTTTTCAAACTTTGTGCTGTAATAACTTTGTTGTTGGGGAAACTATTCATATATCTTTTTCCTTAATATATTTTCTATTCTTTTAATTCAATAAGCAAAATTGTGACAGTAGTCAGGAAGGTGTCCTGAAGCCAATTGTGGAGAGACTTTGTGCCCCCATAATTTCCTTTAGTGTGTTTTATTTTTGTTTCTATGTAAAGGAACTTGGGATTACTTTGTTCCCTCATTGTCCTTCGTATCTCACTCTTGGGCAAATTAGGTGGAGACTTTGTGCTACATCTCAATCTGCTGGTTACTACGTCCTTGGTTACTTTTTGCAATTACTAATAGGAAAATTCTTGTGGTTTGTTGAATGGTACTTATGAAAGAAGAGGAGTACTTTCTATCATTATCCCTAAGATTTCTCCTTTGATTTTCATGCATCATCTCTAAAAAAAGAGAGATGGATGGTTTATCCTACCCTTGAGTATTATTTTTTGTTCATATATATAGGGAACCTCCCCTTGATGAGAGGAGAGATTAGTCCCTTTTTGATGTGGTAAACCTACACATTTGGCTGAACAATCTTCTTACTTTGGATTATTAGACCTATTTTGTTTATTAGTATGCTGATTGACAAAATATTCAACCAACAGTTTTTGGTGACTCCATTGGGGATATAGTTATGTGCTTTCTGAAACCTCAAGTTTCAGATTGAAAAGGTCTCTATCATTATCCATTATAGACTCCATTCCATTTCTTTGTCTTACTCATTATCATTATAACCTTACCATTCACCTCCACACCAACTGGGAAAGAACATGCAGTTTAAATCCTCAAGCTTCAAACTAAAGCAAGGTCAATTCTTTTCCATTTTTTTTCAACAATCTGATATATTCAAGGTATACACAAAGCCAAAGGGATAAAGGTAGTGTTGACCCTGTATTTGAGTTTTTATAGCAAAGTAATTTTGATATATTTCCTTCACCATCTCGTCTCTAACGAACCAAGAGCTTTCCTCCTACTAAAGCTAGGTCTCCATTACCAAATGAAGTATTCAATTATATTGTTGATAAATCTTTGCCAATAATTACCCCTCTAATATTTATTATTCCTCATTTTCAGAGTCATATAATGGAAGCTCAAGGCCCATAGGGTAATTATTTTGGTCCTCTCAATCTTACTTCACCTCTACATGAGCTCCCATGCAGTTCAAGAAAGAATTTCCCTAAATTCTATGGTGATGGGAAAGTTCATCCTGATGAACACATTATAGCCTTGAGCATAGCTTGTGGCATAATAGGAGTTGAATTTGAAGATGTAGTAGTCAGGCTATTTGTAGAAACATTACAAGGTGCTATTGCAGATTGGCTTTATCATCTACAGGCTCGATCAGTAACTGATTGGAATACCCTCAAAGCTAAGTTTGAAGCCATATTCAAACTTGCAAAAGATGCACATGCCCTTTTGGCTCAACTCACACAGATGAAGAAAGAGCCTAATGAACCAATGAGGGACTTCATATCCAAGTTTGATAAATTGAGGAATAAAATTCCTATAATTGCTTGACCTACAGTTGAGAATCTCAAATGCTTCTTCATTAATTCTCAGTTACCTGAAGTAAGTTTTCTTTTGAGACGTGCTAGTCAAATAGACCTTGATGCAACTCAACATTTGGCCACTGAGGTAGAAGATGATCTCATCTTAGTAGGGAAGATAAGAAGAGATCTAAATAGAAATAGACCCTCATCATATTTTGAATATTCATCTACAAGCACCATTGATCAAATGGTGCAAAATCTAGAAAATGAACTGCTAACCTTGAAAAGATAAGTGGCACAAGGTATGTCTTCTGCCCCTTCATATAAAGATATACCAAAAATTACATTTCCAAATTAGTCATATCAGGGCAATGCTACTAGGAATCAAGGGCAGCCAAATTGTCTTCCTCCTCCATAGATAAATTTTGCCCTTGAAGCCCCTCTAACCAACTCAGTAGTTGGATATCTAGAAATAGAACATAATTTCTCTTTCCAATCTGAGTTTAATCAAGAAAGTGACACTGATCTCTTCATGGAGGATCAAGAAGAATTAGCTAATGACTCCCACATTGATTTCCTAAACTACCAGGATGAACCCAAAAATAAAGGAAAAGATTTTGATGGATCATATGCACTATTTACTAGGTCCAAGAACCAATCAGTCTAAAAATCTGATAAAGAAAAGATAGAGGAGCAACCTCAACTAGAAATTTCAATTGCTAAACATGGAACCTCTCTACTTTTCTAGCCAAAGGATCTGGTAATCACCAAAAAGGTAAGTACATCAATTTCACCTTGACCTTTAACTTTAATTTTGTAAATCAGCCCTCCTCCCATCCCTCCTAAAACCTAGAAGGTTGAAATACCTTCCTCTCTTCCTAGTTCAATTCAATCATTTGACATAATTGATCATGTAAAAAAAGACCAAAATATAAATGTCTAAATTTGAATATTTATAGTCCAATCCTGATCAATTAGATAAGTTGGTCTAATATGTCAAGAACCAAACCATCCTTGTAAGAAAAGAGGTTAAAAAGGTAACTCTTGATTCCCAAAGAACATGCCCATTCCAAATAATCTTGTCATTACTCCTCCAGCTGCCCCTAGGAAAATAGAACCTTTCTATGTTTTCCTATTGATAAATGGTCACAAGCTAAGTAATTATATTATAGACTCAGGTGCATTTGACAATGTCATGCTTGCTAAAGTAGCTAAATCTCTTGATCTCACTTTGACCAAGACATTTAGGAGATGTTTCTCCATGGAGAACAAGCAAGTGCCACTGCTGGGACAAATTAATGATGGCCAATTTGCATTTGTAGCCTTTCTAGACAAAAGAATCAAGATGACAGTTCTAGTGGTTGATGTTCTAGCACCCTATGGTGTCCTACTTGGATGAAATTTTTACAAGGATGTTGGTGGAGAATTGAGCATGGACCTATTTGAAGCTAGGATCCCTATTAAAGTCACCATGCAGAGGCTATTTCCTAAAAAGGAATCAAAAGGTATTGTCACTCAAAACATCATCCCCTGAAGCTCAAATTCTATTTGAATCCTCAGGTATGGGTAACTACTTTCCATCTATAAACCAAGTTCATGAAGCATCTGATAAAGTTCTTGAAAGTGTCAACATGGAAATTAGTTCAACTGGAATAACAGAAGAACTAGTATGTTACAAATAAACAAAGAAGGATCTTCCCTCTCTAATGAAGGAAAATCCAAAGAAAAATTAGTGTTTAATGATGCTTGGATCTTGGAATCCTATGGCAGCAATTCTTCCACTAATGCTAGAGCTAGAATTATGTTGATATCTCCTCAAGGAGATATTCTTCCTTCATGCAAGTTGTAGTTCAACAACACCAAAACACAACTAGATGTGAATCTCTATTACTTAGATTGACTCAAGATGAAGAGATCAAACTCCTTCACACCAAAGGAGATGCTGAGCTGATGGTTTGTCAAGAGTTTGATGTTGACAATCAAAGCATGTGCTAGATTGGACCAACAGAACAACATGCTATGTTTGTGGACCATACTGCTATACTCCAAAGTTAGCCAAAGGAAACCTTCACCAAGAGAGCAAGGAGTTATGGTTTTCAAATTAAAGACCACATCTTGCCATGGGGCAAAAAGAAGAAAGAGCCAAGAGGAAGACATAGAAAATTGGTTTCTTGGTGGAGAGTTCCATTCACCCATTACCATTTCTAGGGAAAAAATGGCTTCTTGTTGGTTTATCAGGACAAAGCACTATTTTCACTACCTCTCAGGAAGCAGCATCTAAAATACTTCAATCCTTTAAGTTTTAAATAAGTTCACCTGTACATATGTATATTTATATAGTTTTTGTTTTTGCTTTGTAGTTTTTGTTTGTTTCTTTTGGAGCCTTTCTTTTTGGGTAGCATGACTCCATAGACCAATGGTACACATGAAGACACTAGAGATTCTAGATTCTACTCCCTTCAATTCTTTTTATAATTGATATAAGTTCCCCAACTGGAGCCAGCCATTGTAACCAAAAAATGTCACTCATTTTTAGGATAACATATAAGCTATTTTGGTCTTGCAAGACCAAAATATTTCTTCCCATTTCAAAAAATTGTTCTAAGCTTTCAAAATTGGGAATTATTCAAGCTTTTTCAGTCAAAGGACTAATGGTTCAACAGGTTCAAAGGCTTCCACAGGCAAGTTCAATCAAAAGAACAAGTTTCTGACACTTAGTCATTTTCAAGACTAGTTCAACGGGTTTAAAAGGTTCAAATGGGTTCAAAAGGTTCATTGAGTTCAAGGTTCAACAGGTTCAATGGTGGGTGGTTCCATAAATCTTGTTTCAAAGAAGCTTGGTTCAAGAGGTCAATAAAAATGGGGGAATGAACCATTGAACCAAATTTGGTTCAATCAGTCAGTTCAAGTGACAAGTTCAAAGGAGTGCCCCAAGAGTCAAAGACACAAATGCCCTTGCGAAGGGAGTTTCCATGGAAAAAGTGACTAAGGAAGGAAACAAATAGACCAAAAAAAAATTCTGATAGAACCCAACAAATGTTGCCACATGTCATCTTTTGAGCCTCATTTCACTTTGATTCTAAGACTCGTGCAAGCAGCCACGTGTCCTTTGTAATGTAATCAAAATGTGCCAAGTGGCACCGTCTTCATGAATCCAAATGAGTCTCAAGTGTTTCTATAGTATTTCTAAAATATAATAGAATCTACCATGTGTCATCTTCTGTGGGACACTGTCCAAAGCCTCTACAAGTTCAATGGATGCTGCCACGTGTCCTCACTTGTTTCACAGTGGATGTTGCCATGTGTCACCTATTGGGATTCACATAAAATTGACTAAGGCAAAACCAAAGGACAAACAACCCTTTTAGAGGGCACTCGAAAGCTAAAATGAACCATTGTAAAAACTTAAAAGGTCACTTTGAAGCTCAAACAACCCTTGTAGAGGGCAAGAAGAAAAAAAATGGACCAATTCAAAGTCCAAAAAGAGCAAAGAGATTTCCTTTAGAAAAGTTCCTATGGAAAATTTTCATAGAGACAATTCCTTCAAACAAATTATTTGAAAGAATTTCTTCAGACTTTTTCTCTGAAGGAAAAGTCTGAAGAAATGGAAAACCCACAAAGTTGACACATGTCCTTCGTCAAAGTCACAGTGGAAGCCACCACATGTCCTTTGTAAGTTAAGTAGAACATGCCATGTGTCTCTCATAAAAGCAGAGGAACATGCCACATGTCTCTCATCAAATGTAGTGGAAGTCACCACGTGTCATCTTCCACAGGAAACTAATATAAGTCCCAAAGACTTTTCAAAGGAAGCTAAAAGCTTGATGGAATATGGCACATGTCAACATCCATAGTTTATTCCTTTAAATCTCTTTTTTTAATTAAGGATTTTAGCAATCCTTTATTAAGCTACTAATGTAAGTAGAGCATGCCAAGTGTCATCCTCTACAAGATTCTCAAAAGATAAGCGGAAGCTGCCACCTTTTCCATTGTAACTTTGTGGAGAGTGACAAGTGTCTATACCCACAATTTTGAGTTTCTAATAGGTTTCAAATCCTCTATCAATAAGTGTCTCTCAGAGTCCCATGGAAGTTTCCATGTGTCTTCATCTATTTTGCAATGGAATGTGCCATGCATCAATTGCTAAAGACCAACAAAAAGTGAATAAGGAACAGAGCATCGAATTAAACCAAAGAACTAATTCAAATAACCAGAAAGGATGAATAATGAAGAAGGACCAAAAACATTTATGCATCAAATATGTTTCTAAAAGTAGATCACCAAGTGGACATTGAAGGATGCAAACATTCAATGGCGTGACCCATTTCTCTGCATTGAGAAAAGCAAATGGGTAAATGCCCCTAAATTCCAACATGTCTTCTTAACAAAATTCAATGCAACATGATGTGTTACTATTCCCAAGTCCTTCTTGAAGAGGCTATATAAAGGAATCTCTTTTATTGTTTTAGATATCCCTCTCTCTGATTATCAGAAACTAAACTCTGCCCAAATTGAAAGGCATTACTGAGACTTTGAACTCATATTGTTGATCATATTTTGTTATTGGAATAAGAAAGCAAGTGACTTTTGAGACTTTGTGTTGTAATAACTTTGTTGTTGTGGAAACTATTCTTATGTCTTTTTCCTTAATATATTTTTTGTTCCTTTAATTCAATAAACAGAATTAGTGAAAGTAGTCAGGAAGGTGTCCTGAAGCCAACTGTGGAGAGAATTTGTGCCCCCATAATTGCATTTAGTGTGTTTTCTTTTTGTTTCTATGTAAAAGACCTTGGGATGACTTTTTGCCCTCATTTTCCTTCATATCTCACTCTTGGGCAATTCAGGTGGAGACTTTGTGCTACATCTCAATTTGTTGGTTACTATGTCCTTGGTTACATTTTGCAATTACTACCAAGAAGATTCTTGTGGTTTTCTGAATGGTACTTCTGAAATATGAGTACTTTCTATCATTATCCCTAATATTTCTCCTATGATTTACATGCATCATCTCTAAAAAAAGAGAGATGGATGGTTTATCCTACCCTTGAGTATTATTTTCTATTCATATATATATATATATATATGGCATATCTATAGGGAACCTCCCCTTGATGAGAGGAGAGATTAGTCCCCTTTTGATGTGGTAAACCTACACATTTGGCCAATCAATCTTCTTACTTTGGATGATCAGACCTATTTTGTTTATTAGTACGCTGATCGACAAAATATTCACCCAACACATTCAAGACTCTGATTAATCAATGATCCAATTTTCATGTTAACCTTTTATACATATTTGATATGTATGCATTTATCTATGGTAATCAATATCCTAGATCAAAAACCTGAATTTACAAATATATTATTTACCATATTTACAAGTATACATATCACATATAATATATTTATAATATATGTACAAGAAGCATAATATTGTGTCCCACTTTTTGGTACAAGGGAACAATAAAAAATGAAAATGTGAACATTTCTCAATTTGTATATACAATAGTGAATTAGCCATATAAAAGGTGAAAATAGTGTAAACTAATGAAATGTTGCATTTTAAGTGTAAATTACATTTATTATTATTTATAAAAAAAAATTAATATTGAAATACATAGTGTGCATGGTTCATGTAAAAAATATTTTATTGAGTACTTTATTTCTCCTCATAACTTTCTCAAAACATAATGTTTTCTCAATATTTCTTGGAAAAATCTCCTAGAAACATGGAGTAGTGTAAGATCATTTTTTATAAGTTTTGGATGAAAAATTAATAATAAATTAATTTTTTAAAGATCAGGGTGGGTAATATTGACACTTATGATTTATCCTTGTAATGTGTGTGTGTGTGTGTGTGAAAATGGATTTATTTTTTCATCATTGTAACAAGGACATTAAAGTCGAATGCATTGATTTTTTTTTTTTGGCCATAGTCTCTTATTTTTTCCAGTGCCTCAAACATATGGTACTTCATTTTATAAATAGGTATGTTTTAATAAATAAACAAAAATAAATATTAAATATTATTAAAATCTATAAAAAATCATATTATTAGAAAGCTCATAAAAATATATATTTATATGTAGAGACACATGTTTTTAGTTTATTTTTTCACCCTTATAAGTGGCATCCAAAGTTGTAATTTTAGGCCAATAGTAACTTTCCACTTGAATGGGTGAGAATTTGATGCCACATGGGGTTATAATGAAGTGGGTTCGAAGAATGAGCCCCCTTTGTTCAAACCCACTTCGTTCTAACCCCTTCAAAATACATCATTTGATTTGCTACTTTATTTAAATTATTTAAATGCATATAATAAAAAATTTAAACCCTTTTTCTAAACCCCCTTTGTTTACACCTCCTTCATTCTAACCTCCTTTTTTCTAAGCCCATTCAAAAATTACACATGGGGGTTAGAACAAAGGGGATTAGAACAAACCCCATTTTGTTTTTTTAGATTTGGATGGACTTGACTGGAAAATGGGACTCATTTATGTTATTTAATTTATTAATACATAATGTCCTCACTCAAGTATAAATGTATACAAGTTGAAGTGCTAAAATTATTTTATACCTATATATTATAAATAACTATACTCACTCAAAAAGTCTTATTAATTTGCAAACATATTAAATAGCACAATCATGATGACTAAATAGATCAAAATTAATTTTTGTATTGATCATCCAATAATGAATGCATAAATACATGGTAGACACATACTACTATTTTGGTGGCTCTTTACATAATGTAATCATTATACATATACTTAGACAAAATCTAGTAAATACATGTATGGAATATGGAACAATTTTACCAATTATGCCTTCTAGTTTAAAGCAAATGAGATACTATATAAATAAAATGTTTATTTAAATCTCTAAAATAGTTCAACCGTTTTATAAAAATTAAACATATAGATAATGTAATCGACATAGTTATCTAGCTATATTTTTTCATTTTATTGTCAAGTTCTAAGTTTGTTAGCATACTATCCTCATATATCGACTTCTTAACTCACAACCTTTTTTATATAATTCAAGAATATTATGTGAAGTTCAATATGTAGAGGTTTTAAATATATACAAATTCTTAAGCTATCATATTAATTTTCTCATTTGCACTAATGTATATATTACCCATATTCATATGAATCTCAAAAATCCACATCATATGAAAAATAATAATAATCCAACACAAAAATCTAATAATGATTTCAAATTAGATAATAAACCCCCCAAATGGTAGGTAGATTAGCTAGTCTCACTATAACTATTTCCTATTTAATTTATATCAGACCATAAAACATAAGTTACTATTATACAAACAAGTTCCCAATATCCATTCATAAGTTTATAACCAACACATAGTCATTTATTGTTTGTCATTACAAAATACGTAGCCTATAAATATATTAGAGCACAACTTCCTATATACATAAAACATACCACAAAAACCCTATAGTTTAACTTAGACTAAACCATGAATTTCAAAATGTATGTGCAATAGAGTATTTAAGATCAAACAGTAAAAATTGGCATTCCCCTTTAACTAGGATTCAAACCTTAATAACATTTGTAATTATACTTTCAATCAAAATGTTTACATATCTATATACCAAATTTTTGTATGTTCCTATATATACTTTGGTGTGTATATATATACACTCTAGGTCAATAAAAACCTACGTAGTGTGTGTGTGTGTGTGTGTGTGTGTGTGTGTGTGTGTGTACCTACCCCTATATATATCCTCATAAACTTCTTTAAAGACAATAATATAAGTTTTATACAAACCAGTTTCATTCCACTTAGACATATGACCTTTATATATAGAGTTAAATTCACACTAAAAAAATTGCATATAGACCTAGTGTTTAGCTTTCAATATTTATTAGTATATAGATTGAATTATATTGAAGGTTGAGCCATCCACAGGGCCCAATATTTATACACTTAATATTTTAACAAGTGTAAATACTTCAAAACTCTTTTATGCAATCTCATACACATTAGAATTCAAAAGCATTACCAACTTGGTAGAATATCTCCCAATTCTTTCTTGCCAATTATATTAATCTAATCTCATTTATATTATTAATGATATCCCCTATTCTCCAATCTCACATTTGAATATTCTACCTCTCTTTCCTTTTTATTTTTTCTCCTCTCAACCTCACTACCAATTTCTTCTCAATGCATCTCTTCTCCTCCCATCTCTCCAAATTCCCTGGTGGAGTAATAAGGGGAAAGAGTTATAAATGGTGAATTCAATGCACCTATACCCATAAAAAAATTAAAATCCATTTTCATTCTTCATGCAGTCTACTCAAATTCAAAAATAGCTTAAGTTTGGAATGAGGATTAACTCCAGTCTACCCAAGTTAGAAACCCTAAACATTCTTGAAAGTTCCTTATGATTTTATTAATCTTTTTTAATAGATAAATACAAGATGCATGTTCATTGACATTTCCCTCATGTAGCAACTTACCATTAACCAAGTTTTTTTAATAGAATTAATGTCTATGCATTTGAACATTTGCTAGGTTTAGTTCATAAAATACTTTAGGTAGTTATTTAATCATCTTAAAAGGGATCAACGTCAACATGGCTCCTAATAATAAAATGACCAATGTAAATCTATAAAAAGTTTTGAATTTAATAAAAAATCAAGAAACTATTATAATAATATCAATCAAAATGATATTATATACTATTCAGTTATTTGTCAATACCATTATATAGACTATCCAAATACCTTCGTTGTATATTACACACAAGGGGATTAATCCAAACAATGATATTTCCTAAATTTCATGTTTTAACCAACTAATGTATTAACATATTATAAATACCTTTTAGTTAGCCCATAAATAGAAGTAAGTAAATACTAATCAAACAGATTTACTAGCTCATTAAATAATATCACCCGTAATCATGATTTCAATAACACATCATGATTAAAAAAAACAATTTGTACTCAGTCAATGTACTATAGTCATAATGAAATCACATTATTAATTTCACATATTTAAAAAAAAAAAAAAAATCTCATAAATAAAGCACATAATTAACCAACCAAACATAATATGACATACTACAACTAACAATACGAACAATGCTTATAATGAGTGTCATCCATTGTGGTGTGTGCATGGGTTTCTAGTTATTCCTCTGTCTTTCCATAACATCTCCATCTAAACCATCATATCTGATGATGCTATCCCTATTTCATTCTTTGAGGGATGGATCTATCTTGCATCTAACTCATGATAAGAAGGTAGTTATTCCATCGTATATATATATATATATATATATATTCTAAAATATTGTTGTTGAAACTAATCACATGATCATAATGCAAAGAATATACAAGTGCAACTAACTCATATAAATGTAATCATGCAATCAAAGCAATATACAATTATCATGTAACAACATCTGACTCATTGGTTAACTAAATAGTAATTAATAAATTTGATAACCAAAATAATCTATGAATAATTAGGTAAATTAGCTTAGTGAGAAATTGAGAGGTGACAAAATGGCCCCTACTATTACCATAGGCAGTCAATTTTATGTCCTAATAATGATGAATAAAATGATTATATGTATCATGTACCATATTCTAGTTCATTTTGAAGTTTAATGTATGGTATGGTATATACAACGCTGAACATTTCACATGTAGTTAGAGTTGTTAGTAGATATATGGAAAATCTATGTAAAGATCATTAGGTAGCATTGAAGTGGATGTTTCTATACATGAGAGTCACAATGATTAATACATCACCTAAAATAATAATGGTTATTTTATTTGTGGATATGTTGATTCATATTTTGCAGGTGATTTAGATAAAAGAAGATCAACTTTTGGTTAAATTTTTACACATGTAGGTGGACCTATTAGTTGAATGTCAAAGCTTCAAAATATGCTTGATGCATCAAATACCAAGGTATAATATGTGGCTTCCTATCATGCTTGTCAGAAGAAAATTTGGATAAAGTGGATATTGGGTGATTTTGAAAGAGAGCAATCCAAAATGAAGGTATTTTGTTATAGTGATAGTGAAATATATCCGGCCAAGAATCTAGCTTATCAAAATAAGATAAAACATATTTTTGTAAAGTGTAATCTTGTCATATAGGTGATATATGAGTAAAAGTAGCACTTGAAAAGGTTCATAAATATGAAAATAATGCTATTATGTTCACAAAACTAACATTTTTTGAGAAATTAAATTGGTGTTTGGATTCTCTTGGCTTATAGAAAAGGTGATGAGTTGGTTGGTAAGATATCAAGCATAAATTATTGTCAAGGTGGAGATTGTTAGGTATGTGACAATAAAGTTAAATTATGGATACATTTGTGGCATAGTTTGTATCCCACATTATGACAAGGGAGGTGTGTGGGGAAACTCCTCCCCTGCTCCCCCCACTATTTTTGTAGTGGGCTCCATAGGACTAAAAAGATTTTATGGAGCCCCCTATTTTGGGGAATTGCCATGAAATTAAAAAATCAAGGAGTCAAATCCATATTTCTAAGAAGACAAAATACACCAAATTCTATTTTGAGAAGGAAATTCCTAATGGAATTTTCCAGTCTATTTTTAGGAGGAATCCTAACAGTGCTTTGCTAATTATGCATATTTATCTTTATGGAGTTTTCATGTAATATGTTCATTTTAAAATTAATAAAGCTTGATATCTTGCACTTTAGATGTTTCCTTATATTTATAAGGTTTTAACACATAAATACACTATTTTATCTCTTGTATGTTTATTTTTTATACTATTATAGAGTGTGTAGGTTCCTAACATTTAAGACTCTAAATATTGTTTTGAAAAATGCATTTTCAAATCATGGCATCCTCCTCTTCTTCATCTAAGCATAAAGATGAAATAGATGAGAAAATATTATATGGGATGGTACTTACTACATATCCAACTCTTATCCATGACGATCCATATTTTAAATTATACAACGTATTTATTAATCATCAAAGTTGAGATGTCAAAACAAATCTAGCCAACATCCTTTACTAGTTTCTACAGTATTTAGGATTGAAATTTTTCATGGACTATTAGAATTACAATATGGGTATTTATTACCATTGACCATCAAACATGTTATTCAAAAATCTAGTGTTCTTATAACTTTTTTTTTCCCAAGGCTATGCTTCCTTGCCCTTGTGTTTGACTAAACTTTCTCTCATGATAAAAATAGGGTCCAAAATTGTTCCCATCTCAAAACTCACAAAATTGGTGCATTGGCATGAAATTTCAAAAATTAAATTTAAATAAAAATGGGAACACTCCCATAAACACAAATCCTTTGAATACGTATTATCTAAAATTGGACTTAAGTCTGTAGTTTCCTTTTAAAGATTAACAATTTTTATTTTTGAGAGCACACATTTTTTCTATATTCCTAATCTCACATGAAGACAACTATCAGTCTTATTGAAGAAAAATTGAAGCTTTAAAATGTGGTAGTGAATTGGAGAGTTTTATTCAATTGATTATATATCTCAAGAACTTCCACATGCCACAATAAGTGTGAGGTTATATTATACAATGGCTCTCATAACCTTGACATTCTTGCTACTTGGAATCTAGGTATGGATAATTAATTCATTATAACAATGTCTGTTAATGAATAAAATGTGTTTTTCGCTACAATTAAGTCATAGGTGTCCCCAAAGTAATGATCTTAAATTTTTAGTCATCTCAAGATGTTATCAACACTTGGGAAGAGTTTTTTACATCTTTTTAAGACATTTTTTATCCATGAAATTACCTATAATACTTAGGTATTAAATCAATTTGAATGTATCAAAGAGCTAACATGATCATACAACATTACATTTACTAGTTCAACTACTTAAAAATTATGTTTAGTGTGACTAGTAAATCATTAAATATTATTCTTAAAATCAAAATCAGCTTATTAAAATAATTTTTTTAGAAGTTTCAATATAACAACATTGAAACATTTGATATTGTAAACAATCAAGCATAATTAGTTAAGGAAATATTTTATACTAGGTAAAAAGTTTTGTAACCTTGTTTTTCATCTGACACTTCTAGTCTAGCCATTTCAATACCCACATGCACTTCTATAGAAGAATATAATATTTCTCTTCTTTATATTCTTGTCTAACTTCTTGATCTCTTCCTATTGATGACAATAAATAAGGAGAATTATGTAGGTATCATAATAAACATATGCATGATAAGTCTAAATGTTATAAATTGAATAAGAAAACTCTATTTGTATCATCTAATGATGAGGAAATAATTGATGTTAACATTGAGATTCATAGTGATGGTAGGACCTATGATGATTTGAAAGGTTGAAAATAAAAAGGTTCACATTGATACAAAATAACACAACTCAAGGGGGTGGTGAAAATTTTCTCATCACTTGTGCCAACATCACATAGGATTTACCAATGGATTATGTCATCTAAAATGGCTCGTAGAAAAAATAACCATAATATCACTTGTCATGAAGCTACTCATAGTGGTGGAAGCCCATATCCTCATATGTATGCACTTAGGTGGAAGCATAATGACTCATATACATAGTTCAAATGTCCTTACACTATGTATTTTTTATTTTAGTGTTAAGCTTGTGGATAAGGTCACTATTATGGCTTGTTTATTCACAAACATTATTAATATGACATGAAGTCTTATTATAATTCCCATAATAACACCTACACATTGGAAAAATATTAAAATAAATAAATAAACAAGACCACTAGTAAAAAAATAAATTTGGTACCCACTTAAAAAAAATCATATAAAGTTTTCAATCAAAAAACAAAACTATCATTAAATTTCATAATACCATAATTTAATACAAAGAAAAAAATAATCAAATTTCCCACATATGTAGGTATTGGTCCAAAAAAATTTAGTCTTATTGAAATGTTGTTCAAGGGCTTGTAATAATTCCATTAAACAAACCAATCATTCATGTAGGTGACCTTATTCCTAGAGTTTCTTTTTATAATACACCATTATATCAGAGGTGAATGGTATAAAATGATTAAATCAAATGGTACACTAAATAGTTATTAATCAAATATATATTTAACCAAAGTACATCCCCATGTGCTTCTTCAATATTTCATTTACTAAATAAAGACATGTAATTATGATTTTATCTTGATTTTTGCCATTGAATAAAATGATCATAAAAATTTGATATCCATAGTCCCACAATGATGACCTATATATCAAATTCAAGGTGATAATTTATTCTTAGAACTTGATCTTAAAAGTGGATATGACCAAGTTAGAGTTTAGATAGAAGAGAAATGGAAGATAAATTTCCAAACAAAAATTGGTCTTTTTGAGTTACTCAAAATGCCTTTAAATCCTACCACCTTCATGGAGTTGAGGAATGATGTATTCAATGATTTTATTGACTATTTTTTTAATCATTTATTTATATTATATATATTTGTATTATCCAAAACCTATAAGGCACATCTCAAATGCTTGGAAGAAGTTATTCACATACTTCAACAACAAAAAATTTATTGTAAACTACCAAAGGTATATCATTATTTAAAATAAATATCTTACATTATATTGCCTATTTATTCATGTGTACTTAAATTGGATCTTTCCAATGTATATATTATTATACAATGGAAGACTCTTGCTATTGTCATTGAGTTACAAAGATTTCTTGGTCTTTCAAATTTCTATTGTAAGTTTATATTTGGATATTTAGAAATTGATTTTATTTTTTAGTAGTTTAAAAAGGATGATGTTTTTAATTTAGTGGATAAAGGATCATTAAAGTGTATTAAACACATTGAAATAAAAAAATGTGTTCTACACTTGTAATTGTATTGTCTGCTCTCTCACAAACATTATAAGGATTGAGATAGAAACCTCATATTTTGGATTTGGAATAAATTTTAACTAATAATGGCCATCCAATATCATATCATTTATAAAAATTCCCATTTCCAATAAGAACTAATATACTTATGATAAATATTTGAATGGATTCATCTAAGCTATCAAATTCTAGAGACACTAAGTTTTTTATAAAGAAATAATTTTACATGTTGATAAATCAGCTTTAGGATTTCTTTACTCCTAAAATAAAATTGAAAAACTTAGGAATATAAATTTGGAATCATAAATACAACAATTTCATTTTATCATTACATGAAAGAAGAGGAACACAAATAATGTTGCATTTTTTTTGACTCACCATCCTCCAATTGAATGATGCTTTGAATGACGTTACCACTTCAAACCTTAAACTAAAAACATGAGACAATCCATATATAAATTATGCATATTTATCAAAATTATTAAAAATGTCCCCAACATCCAACACCTTCAAACTTAACATCCTTTAAATATTTTCACATTAAAGGAAAATTATTATATAAATTTGATAAGTTATATGGGCCCCATAATTACCACACTTCTCTTCTAGTGGAGGAATAATCTACTCCCTATGATCGTAATTTTGATAATAATAAGGCACTTCATCATTTTTTCACTTTTCCCCTCTAAGTCTCAAATGCAACATGAAATCATTTACTAATTGAGGCATTGTGTAGTCTATTTATGCTCCAAAATAGCCAATTAAAATTTAGACTTGAGTAAATTCCTTTTTCAATACCCACTAATCTTCTAGAAATAATTTCAATCAACTTGGTCATTGGTTTTATGATGAGTGTATAACACCATGATTTTATTTTTGTGGTTTTCTATCACTTCAATCAAATTTATAAGTGTATGCTATTGCATAAGAAAACTTTTATTATGGACTTTACCTTTTTTTTTAAAAATCACTTCAGAGATACCTTAATCTTCCCACTAATTTTATCTTTAGGTATGACTCATGTTTTTTTGGACATTTTTGGAGTTCCCTATGAAAAAATTTAGGATCCTTTTTAAGTTTTTACACTATATTTTATCCACTAAGTTTACAAATCATAATCTTGTGAAAATTCTTAGGGTATATAATTAAACTCTCCTTCCATGTGGGATATGATCCTGAGACACATTGAGCATGCCTAAAAGTATGTAGTACACTCTCCCAAATTCCATTCACCTTTAGAAGTATGTTTTGATTTTTAGATATTAGATCCATATGTGTTTCCTTTATCTATGTCTTTCCTAGCTATTTCACGATTTAGAAAGAATATTCCAATGAATCCATTGCTCAAAATTTATTCAAAAGCATGTTCTCCCCTTGATCAAGAATTTTGGTCTTCATCAACAATGGTGGCCAAACTCCTCCAATGTCTTAAGAACACTTTGTAAAACCTAGGCTCATGATATGAATTATCTCATTTGCTTATCAAATGAAGCTAATACCAATATAAATGACACAATAATCAAAACACAAATGAGTTATGGATAGATTTTAGAATTATAGCATTACATAATTTTAGTTTAAAATATGATTGAAATACCCTCTATTTATATTTTTTCCAATTTGATTAGGATCAACCATGACCATCCATCTCAAGATTTAGATGTATGGTCATGCATAAATCTAATATTTGGAATTAAACCCATAAATATCTTCATAATAATTTTAGATAAAGAGGCATTAAAGAGGCATATTATCCTATAATCTAATATTTTATATATTTATGGCTTAATAGATGCCACCCCATATGATGGTGTCACTAGATGATATAGATATCATAAATCAATTTCCAATAATGAGATATTCAATAAGTTACATGGAATTCTTACTTAAGCTCTTAATTTGTATTAATTAGCTTAAACAAGGTTAATCAAGTTTAGTGCAATTCTTTGGAAATTGGTGCACAATTAATCAAAATGGTCAAAAAGTCACATTACTAGGTCATAATCTTACTAGAGAAGAATTGGAAGGTGATGTTAGATGCATACGAACCATGTTCCCATTTAGGATGTTATAGACACAAAATAACAAAGGTATATGATGTATGATAAATTATAAGAAAAAAGTGATCTAGAGCACAAAAAGAGAAATCATTATTTTGACTGAAAATGAATTGATCAAAGTTAGGTATCTCATAAAATGCATTGCCCTATTTAGGGATACATTTGCCTAAATCATAACTTTTATATGATAAGCTTGAACTATTTAGTATGTTTTATGAATTTGGGCCTAAAATGTGCATTTGAGTGAAATTTAATTAAGATTGATCATTTTAACACAAATGGTGTTAGGAATTGGATGTCTACATTTTACCCCTATTTGAGAAGGTGTAGTGAGACATTCAAGTGAAGTAATGTATTTTCAAAGAAAAGAGTTGTCAATAAGAAATTGTAAATGACCCATGATCCCCCCTCGAGAGGACATATTAGGATGAATGAGAAAAATGGACTTTCAAAAAGAGAGAGAAAGTGAGAGATTAACCAGTGGAATAGATCACATCCAGATGAGCTAATTATTTCACACATGGTAACCATCAGTGATCAAAATATAATTAGAGGTATAATGGGCCCCAAAGATGGGGGGAATGGGAAGGATTAAATCTATAAATGTAAGGGACACAAGTTAAACACATCTAATTTGAGAGTTTAAGTTGTGCATTTATGGCATTGATCAATCCCAAGATAAGTTGCACACAAAAATATTTCCATCATGGGAAGAAGTGTGGAGAGATTAGAATTAGAGGAATAAGATAATGTTGTCTCCAAATATAATGTAATACGAAGTGCTCAAGTAGATTAGATTTGATCAAGATAAAATAGTTTTGCCCCAGTCAGGGTAATTTTGATCATTGATAAAGAATAAATAATAGTTTTCTCCTATAGGAATTATTTGATTTTAACATTGCTTATATTTTGTGCCCCAACATGGGAAAATCAAAAAGTAAAATATCTCAAGTAAATGACCTATAAGATATATTAAAGTGAGTGGGTGCAAACATAGATGCAATTGTGTAATGGCTTAGAAACCCACAAGAAATCAATCATATGAGAATGCACAAAGTGATGAAAGAGATGAAAATAAGAATGAAATATAGATTAGTTGACCTCAATAAAACTTGAGCACAACTTACATAGTCTAGTAAGACCTCAAGCTGATGTAGTCCTCCCAAGAAGTGGGATAAAATAGAATGAGGGATGAAGAAAACTGACCAAAGTTTGATTAGACTCATAATGTATGTGAAGATTTGTATGTCTAAGCATAGATTCAAGTGCTAAAATTCATGATACCTAGATTATTATGTTCATATCATGAGCCTATATTATGTAAAGTGTTCTTGAGAACTATTCATTGGAGTTATGTTGATGTTAAGACTTTGAAACTAGAGCACAAAGTGCTTGCTATAACACAAGAAATTAGGTATCTTAAATATGAATAAATTAGAATGACATGCCATTTAAAATGCATGGGTATGGTTTAAATGTGAACATTTATAACTAAGGATAATGGTAAAATAATGACCAAAACTAGAGTTACAACTGTTTACATTTTTAAAACAAAAAGCAAATGCAAAGAAAATGATAAAGATAAATGAACCTAAATTAAAATCAAGATATGAACAATCAAGACTTAAGTAGGAACAAAATTTTTAAAAAAAGAAAAGAAATAATATCATAATTACATAGGATGAAAATATAAATAATCAAGATCTATGTGGTCCATCATGACATTCTTGAACATAAAAGAGAAAAGCAAAATCAATTAGAAAAACAAGACAACAACAATAGTCAAATAAATAAAAAGGTTTAAGAAAAAATTAATAATATGTGATCAAGATATAAATGATCAAGATCCATATGGATCATCAAAATGTTATTAAACACAAAAGAGACAAGAAAAAACATACAAGGAAACATAAGGCCAAGAAAGACAAGAAGTAGAAAATAGGAGAAAAGGAGATGAAATTAATGAAGAGTTGTGAAATCACAACAAAAACCCAAGAAAACACAACAAAACACCAATAAAACTCAAATAAACACACACTAATCTGATAAGGTATAAATATTAGTGTGGTTTGATAACAATTGTTTATATACATGTAATAGAGGTGTTACTTTCTACCACAATATAACAAAGATCAAGGACAAAAAAGTTTTTCCTATAATTAAAAAAGAATAATGATAGAATAAATGGGGGAAGAGAAGAAAAATAAGGGGTTGGCTGAGATGATTCAAAATATACAAGACAAATGGATGCTATGTACATAGTTCCATGGACTTATGTTCCAACATGAACTTCAGGCCAAATGTAGTTCCCCTAAGAAATGGGATAGAAGAAAAATGATGATCAGACTGATATGATTAATGTTGTATAAGAAGTGGAATATATGACAAATAGATGATAATGGCCTTACAAAAAAAAATCTAATGGGAAGAGAAAGAATGATCTTAGAAAATTGAAATTGTGTGGGACAAGAGGACTTATTCAACAAAAAGTCAGTTGGAAAAATGCTTAAAAAATGTTAAGAGTGTGATGATCAGAATATACATAATCAAAAGATAAGGTTTTTATTATTTTTTGGATTAGTTATCTAATATTACAAAGTTTTCCAAATGTTTTTGGTGTTTTGGGATAAAATATGCACAAGGTGGGACTATCTGGTCAAGGAGATGCTCATCTGAAAATAGAAGTTCCAATGAAATAGCTAAGCCAACTGTAATGGCCCATGCTAACAAATTGGTGAGAGTGAGGATCCTAAAAATGTAAAAATGCCTAAAAAGAGTATAAAATTTAATATATAATAGTTTGAAACTTGAAATCAATCTAAAAAACTATGTGGCAGGCAAAGAGACTGAGCAAAAATGGTGTTCTTGTTCACTTATCTATAGTAGAAGCTTTAAAATACTATCCTAGTTAAACTGATTCATAGAAGTGGTGTTGAATGCATTCATAAGACATAATTAGTATTGAATGGGATGTTATGAACATATAATTTCAACTATGGAAGTAGGCGATTAAATAAATAGTCATACAATGATATGCTCAAACAAACCAATTTCACAAAATAAGATGAGGGCCAAAGGAAGAGACACACAAAGATACACTCAATTAAAGAATAGTTAAATGTATGTAACAAACCCTCATTTTTTTATTTTTATTTTTTGTGTAGATTCCAAGCTCTTATCTTCACGTATTCTACTGGTAGATTTTAGGCCACTTGAATTATTGTACTAGGATCTACAGGAGCATGAGAAATTCAATAGGAAAAATATAAGAACACCCCACCACAGAAAGCACATCTAAAGAAAAGTAGAATGTGGTCATTAGTATCCTTATTTACAAATACATAGTTAGTTACTTGTCAAGTAGAGAATTTTAAACCATGTAGCACTCAAAAAAATAAATAAAAGACAATCTCAAGGCCTATCAACAAACACATTTTGTGCTTATGTAATCACAACATCCCACAAGGCTACGTCTCATTAAGGTATTTTGACAAACAATTTGTGTAAGTTATATACACATTATTTATTGTCGTCACCTTTGTTTTATGGAAGGAAATATGTCTAACGATGTTTAACTTTTTGAAAAAAATTAGTTGAGCAATTGTATTGAGTTTCCTCTCACTTGGATTGTTACAAAATTTAACTCTGTGTTTTAGAGTAGGTATTCGCTATTATAAAACACCCTAATTTGGATTGGTATGCCATAGCATTATAGATACAATTTGTTGTATCCTAATCAATGATAGTAAAGGGTATTGGCTTTTCATATGCTGAAAGGGTATATGCAGATTTTATGACTTATGAGTCTACACTACGGATTTGGATGATTACTAAAATAACTTCCCTATTTAAGTTAATTATTGAAAGAGATAATCTTTAAGTTATTCTAATTTAAGTGTCAAAAGAAATCATGTTTACATGGACTATTTCTTCTTAAAACTTAAGATTGGTATCCTTGAGAAATTATACATCATAGAACCTATGTTGCTAATGATATTTTATAGAGTCTTATCATTTTAATTTGAAAAAATTAACCTTACGTGAAAATGGATTATGATCTTAACTATGGAAATTACTTTAACTAGGCTTAGTGTGATCCTCTATAATCAACTACTTCTATAAAAATTGGCATCTTCTTGAATTCTGATATGTTTTGATATGAGACTTTAAAAAACAAGAAAAAGGTGTGTGTTGTGGGCATGCTTTAAAACATATGTTGCAAAGACATGTACATGTCTCTTGTTGAATAAGACCTTTTTAGAAGACCTTTTTTATTTTTATTTGTAAATTTTCCATCGAATAATGAACATGTCATAAATACACATACATCGCCCTTATCGAACAAGATGATTTTATACATTTTATGCTTTCACACTCTACAGTTCATGAGATGATTTATTTTGATTTTAATTTTATTTGGTGATTTGAAATATTTTGAATGCTACCAACTGTCGATCTTCGTTAATACCTTTTTCTTATCAAGTCCTCTAGTACCTTCACCTAGGTTATTATCCTATCAGTAATGTAAGGCCATGATATGTAAGGGTAATATACAAGCAACTACCTCAATGATGCTTTGTTATAGGGCCTCTAGTACCTTCACCTAGGATTTTAGCGAGTTGATAATGTAGGGCCATGGTACGTAATGGTAATATATTATCAGTTACTTCAATGATGCAAAGAGTGTTGGGAAGGATTTGTTTTTATCTTTATTTTTTGTTTTTTTAAATTAAGTGTTATGAGTGTGATGCAGGGGTGGAGTAGTAAATATATAAAAAATTAGTAGGTATTTTTATATATTTATTGATAAAATCTACATTGGTAATAACACCAGAAGGGATGTAACTTTTTATTTTTAGGGGTTAATATATTGAAAATATGGATGAACAGAAGCAACAAGATAGATAGACTCTAGAACCTCAATGTCTTCTCCTCACATTAGTAACATTGCATCGTTGATTCAAGTAGCACATCATGCATGAAATCATGTTGCAATAAAATTAGATCTCATGACATCCTTATCTGCCCCCAATAATAAAAAATGAAAAACCAAAGATGTCACCACCTTGAAAACTATGGACCCCTTTGCAATGGGTGTTGTAGGTCATGTGAATCTAACCACTACCCTGAATCCAAGTTTGGTGTATAATGTTAGGCCTATAGCATATGGTATAATTTGAAATACACTATTATTATCACTTAAAATCACCTCCTCATGCACATTAAAATAATTAACCACTTGCATGTTCTTTGCCACCTTGCTCTTTCCTCTATGGTTTTGAGTTTGATGTTTTTGTATGTTGTTAATCTTGATTTAATTTCTTTATATGTTAATATATTTATAACATTGATGAATATAAGCTATAATATATACTTTGCATGTCAATGTCTTATTTGCACATAAATAACATTGTAATGTAGATTCAAGCCACTCCTTAGAGGAGGATCCCTTCCATAATCAAATCAACACTCATGATGTCCTCATCCACCTTAACAATTAAAAATGACCCAATAAATATGTTGCCATCGTTCAAGTTACATACCCCTTTTCAGTGTGTGTAAGTCAAGTAAATCCAATATTTGACTTAAATTTGGGTTTGATGTACGATATGGGATCTATGTTGTTTGATATAACATAAAATATCCTATCATTTCCTCTCACCATCACCACCCAGGTCACCTTCAATTATTTTATCACTTTCATGTTTTGTATTTCCTATCCCTTCCCCACCAATTTTCCATTACTCAAGCTATTTGAGAAATAAAAATTCTCTTCCCTTCATAGTGCATTGCCATATTATGTGACATAAAAAAAAATCTCATTATATACCATCACCTACTCGATAAATAAATGATTATTGTTGCTTACTATTGTCTGCACAAAAGGTGAGAAGGGGGTAGTGGTTATGGGTTTTAGGTGAGGTATGACTACCAATTTGCACTCTTATGCTTTACAAACTACATATTACCAAAACACAAAATTACATCTTGTATGTTATATCTTATATTAATACTATAATATAATATTAATGTATAAATTTGTATTTTAATATTATAATATTCATTATTATTTAATATATATTCTAAAAAAATAAATTTGAAAGAGATATAACATAATGAGCAATCAAATCACTAATGAATGAATAATCTGGTGATGTTTTCATTCACATTTTAGAATAACACTTGAAAGATTTCATTCAGACTCACCGTCACCACTCAACACATGTTAAAATATTTCAACACTTGCATGTCCTTTATTTCCTTGCCCTTTCTTATAAGGATCTATGTTTGGTGTTTTTGTATGTTGTTAATCCTAATTTAATTTATCTAGATCTTAATATATTTATAGTATGGATGACATAAGCTACAAGATATAGTCTAGTCCTTTAATGTCTTGTCCCCACATAAAAAACATTTTAATGCATATTCGATCCCCTCATCTAACATAGATCCTTGTCATAATAAAATTAGCACTCATGTTATCTTTGTCCCCTTAACAATATAAAATAACCAATCAAATATGTTTCCACCTTACAAGCTACATACCCCTTTGCAATGTGTGCAAGTGATCTAAATCCAACATCTACCCTAAATCTAAATCTAGTATATGGTATGGGATTTGTAGTGTATGATATCACATGAAATACCCTATCATTTCCCCTCATTGTCACCACCTACTTCACCTTGAAATATTTTACCACTTGAATGTTTTTTATTGCCTAGCCTTTATCTAACTTCTTAATTGCTCAAGATATTAGTGAAACAAAACATCTCTTCCCCACACAACTCATTGTGACATTGTATGACGGAATAAATAATGTCATTTTATATTATCACCTCCACCAAAAATATCTGATTATTATTACTTTTCATTTTGTGCACAAAAGGTGAGATGGGGTTGGTGGTCTGGGTTTCAAGTGAATTATGACTACCAATTTGCATGCTTTAACTTTACAAAACCATGCTTTACCTAAACAAAAAATTGCACATTATATGTTATATATTGTATTAATACTATACTATAATATTAATTTATAATACAATATTATAATAATATTGTATTTATTAATTTTTAGTATAGCTATTTTAAAAAATAAATTTTCAGGAGATATAATATAATGAGAAACCAAGCCACTAAGACAACAATGGTATGGTGTTATTGGCAATCACATTTTATTACAACACTTGAAGTCTTTCATTGCCATTCACCATCATCACCAAACACATGTTGAAATATTTCAACACTTGCATGTCCCTAATCTCCTTGATCTTTTTTCCAGGGATCTAAATTTGGTGTTTACATATGTTGTTAAGCCTAATTTGATTTCACTAAATGTTAATATATTTGTATCATGGATGAACATAATATACAATATAATATTTGGTACCTCAATGTCTTATCCCCAAATAATAAACATTTTAATGTAGATTCAAGCCACTCATTAGACATGAAGCCCTATCATAATCAAATTAGTTCTCATGACATATTTATCCTCTTAACAACATAAACAACCAATTAAAGATGTTGCCACTTTACAAACCAAATACCCCTTTGTAATGTTTGCAACTCATGTAAATTTAATAAATTCCTAAATATAAGTCTAGTTTATTATATGGCATTTTTGGTGCATGATATCACATGAAATACCTTATCATTTCCCCATATCATCACCACCTAGCTTAGCTTGAAATGTTTTACCACTTTCATGTTTTGTATTCCCTATCCCTTTCACACCATTTCACCATTACTCAATCTATTTCTAAAACAAAATGTCTCCTTCTTGCATAACTCATTGCAATGTCATATCAAGAAATACACAATCTCATTGTATACCATCAACTCTAGAAGAAATATATGATTATTGTTGATTATGACTGTGTACAAAAAAGGTGAGATGATGCTAGCAATCTTGGGTTTTAAGAGAGGTATGACTACTGATTTACACTCTTTCTCTTTACGAAACAGTGTTTTACCAAAATAGAAAATAAAATTTTGTATTTTATATATTATATTAATACTATAATATAATATTAATGTATAATGTTATATTATAATATTATTTTATTTGTTACTATTTAGTATAACCATTCTAAAAAATAAATTTATAATAGATATAACATAACCCCTTGAAATAATTTGTCATTTCCCCTCATCATCATCACCCAAGTCACCTTGATTTATTTCACCATTCTCATGCTCTATATTTCCTTGTCCTTCCCAACCACTTCACTATTGTTCAATCTCATTGTGAAATGCATGTCTCCTCCTAGCACACAACATTATCTTATGAAGGAATACATAACCTCATTCTCTACCATTACCTCCATGAGAAGGTTCAGCTTATTTTTTCTTTCTTCATGCATAAAAGGTGATATGAATAAAAAACAATGAGGTATGACTACCAATTTGCACTCTTCTACTTTAAAATACTCTATTTTTATAAAATAATAAATACATCCCTTATAGTGAAACAAAACATCTCCTCCCCTCACAACACATTGCCACCCTGTATGAATGAACACACATCCTCATTTTAATACCACAACCTCTATTAAAATATCATATTAATGTTTCTTATTGTTTTTTACATAAAAGATGAGACATGGCCAATGATCATGAGTTTCAATAGACATGGGATTGTCAATTTACATTTATTCTTTACAAGACACCATTTGATCAACACAGGAAATCATATCCCTTCTCACATAACCTGTACCTTTAAAATAAATACTAATTTGTGCATGTGTATATATAGATAATTATATAATAATTGTATATAAATTATATAAGCAATAAATTCAATCCTATCTATAATAACACATTAATTGTGGTGACATCTTAACATATTTTGATTCACATACGAATCTAGAGAGGCTTCATGTAAATATAATTCGTTCGACATAATAATTGATTCACATCATAAATATTATGTGTAATTTGTGAAAACATTTATGTACTAATATTATAAATTTATAAGAATTATTTTGTATTATAAAAATACTAACATTTAGGGATGTTGGAAAAAATTGAAAAAATTGTGAAATGTAATAGGAAAATAAAAACACAATAAAATATATATAGAGAGGTTAATACAATACATTTATCCACACTTTAACCACCAAAAGATGCATAGTGAGAGTGAGTTGTTATTTAATATATATATAAAAATTTAGGTGCTCTATAATCTTACAACTTGTACACCCCATTAGAATAAAAAATTATCCATTAGATAAAACAAATGACAATGCAAAGAAAAGGGAAATAAAATAGTGATTATCACGCATTGTAGTTGGTGCTTTTACTTATTTTAACCAATGATGGTGTTACATTTGGTAATAAGGTTAGTGACTGTAGTATCATAATTCTTTCTATTGATGGCATTGCTTTTACTTATTTTAACCTATGATGGTGTTGCATTTGGTTGGAACATTATCGACTATAGTATTGATGACATTGGGAAAATTGTTAATCTATGATTTGAAACATGTGAATATTTATCAATTAACAAGGGAGGATGTGGCCATTCTAACCAGCGTCTTTACATCATTGTAACACTATGATGAGGGATAACTATTCCCACATGACTATAAATATGACAAACATTGAGCCACAAAGCTATTTAAATTGATGTTATGATCACCAACACTATAAACGTGCACACTAATAAGGATTTATACACACTACTCATTTTATTCTCCTCATGCATAAATCTAACCTTTACTCTCAAATATTCAAAATCATTTCACAATATTCCTAACAAGGTCAAAGGGAGAAGTGTAAATAGGAAAGTTTGTCCAAAAAATATTAACTACCATGCACTATGGAAGGCTAATGTCAACATAATAACCCATGTATAACTTGTTTACTACATATGTTTATGGCTTTTTATAAATTACAATTGTATGGAATCCAAAAGAATAATAGTTGTATGGCATTGAAAATAAGTACAATTATATTACCCTATGGAAGGTAGAATGGCAAGAATTATATCAAGGATTATAGTAGAGGTCTAATCATGTGAATAATGAAAACAAGATTGAAATGATAAAGTTGATTGATAATGGGAGTGAGTCGGGGCTTAATGGGAATGATATGAAAGGAATGTCATCATCTAGTGTGCCTTCCTACCTGTGAGATGCCTTCCTTCTTGTCAGAAGCTTCCTCGAATGTCTTTCATGTTTAGTGTTAGTTTTACATAGATCATCCCATTTCTTTGTTATATTCAAAGCCAATCCAATGTTAGATATGTGACAACAAAGTTAAATTTTGGATCCATTTGTAACACAGGTTTTGGCCCACCTTGCAATAAGGGACGTGTTGGAGGTAATGTGTAACATCCCCACTGAGATTTATTAGAAAAACATATTAAATTATTTTTAAATTTAGTATCCACATATTCAACATTAAAATTCACCATGATAATATAATTAGTGATCCATCTAAAACATACATAATATGCTAACCATAAATATAGGGATGTAACAATCCATTTGGGTGCTAATCACTAAGAAATAATTAAGTAAAATATATCAATATATATTCCGTAAAGTAATCACATAATTCTAGCCATGGTTGGTACAATATTTCAACCACTACTATCAATATACTTATGAATAAATATTACATTTTCATTAAGTATAAAGTCATAATTTCAATACAATACAAGATAAAAGGCTCCGTGGACCATGAATCTCATGAACTCCAGTATCTGTGGTAATCTAAAGTGTAGTATCCAAATAAGTGATTTTATGTGGAGGGAGAGCATCATCTAAGTAGTTTTACACACCAACCATGGACCATCAATCCCTCGTACAATCCACCAATCAGGGAATGACCCTCCCATTTATGGATGGGTAGATAGTGATGGCGTGGAAATATAAAGAGACAAACTATTACTCGTGCATTATAAGATATTTAATTTATGATGTGTATCATAAATAAAATATGTTTTAACATGATATCACACAAACATATAAATCATACATATGAAATGACAATGTTTAACTAAACATTATTTTGGCCAAAGTTTTCACTTAGCTAATTATCTCTAGGATTAGTCAAATTCATACACACCACTTAATCAGATTAACTTCATCTGGTATTGGAGATGATAATTAAGCTATTTAAGTCTTTTTGCTACTTATTTAGTACCAACAATGTGAGATTTGGTTAAATACATTTATAACCAACAGATTCATATGGATTACTTCCTATCAAAAATAATAAAATATGCTAAGAACATAAATAATCCAAATGCATACATTTAGTCCATCAAAAGTATGCAATAATTCCCAAACATATTATTTACATTAAAAATAATACATGTAAACAAGTACAATCCACATAAAACATACCACCCGAGTATAATTATACTTAGTTAACAAGTTACTAATCATCAAAGTAATTTAAATATAGAACTATCAAGATAACAACATCTATTTTGGTCCTTTTCCATATGTAAAACTTAAAACATACAATAATTAGTCATCAATCCATTCAAAGCTTTGAATTAATCAATGATCTAGTTTGCATGTTAACCTTTTATACATATTTGAGTTGTATGCATTTAGCTATGGTAATCAGTATCTCAAATAGGATAACTAGTTTTACAAATATATTATTGCCCATATTTACAAGCATATATCATATATAGAATATATTTACAATATATATGTATAATACATAATTTATTCATATAGGTATAACTATATACAAGTTTGAGTACTAAATGGATTTTATACCTATATATTTTACATAATTGTACTCACTCAAAAATTCTCATTAATTTTCAAACATATTTAATATCACAGTCATGTTGGTTGAATACATCAACATTAATTTCTATATTGATCATCTGTGAATGAATGTATAAACATAGTGTTGACATATGCTACTCTATTGGTGGCTCATTACATAATGTAATCTTACACATACATACATACATACATATATACATACATACATACATATACATATACATACATACATACATATATATATATATATATATATATATATATATATATATATATATATATATATATATATATATATATATATATATATATATATATATATATATATATATACACTTATATCAAAAATAGTAAAGACATGTATGGAATATGACACACTTTTACTAATTTTGCCTTCTAATTTAAAAAAAAGTAAATACTTTGTGAATCAAATGTGTATTTAAATCTCTAAAATATCCCATCAACCATTTTATAAAAATTAAACATATAGATAATGTAATTGACACATTTAACTATCTATACTATTTCATTTTATTGTCAAGTTCTGAATTTGTCAGTATGCTATCCTCACATATATACTTCTTAACTTGCAGTCTCTTTTATCTAATTTGAGTATATTATGTGAATTTTAATATGCAGAGGGCTTACATATATATGAATTCTTAAGATTACTGTCATACTTATTTTCTCATTTTTACTAAAGTATATATTACCCATATTCATATGAAACTAAAAAATCTGAATCATATGAAAACTAATAATAATTCAACCCAAAAGTCTAATAATGATTTGAAATTGGATAATAAACCCCCCAAAATAGTAGGTAGATTACCTAGTCTCATTTTATATTGTTGATGGTTAAAATTGTGCTTATTTCTAACACCAACAATGGGAAGTTTCAAGATGTGGGACTTGCGACTTAAAACAACCTCCAGATTTTTAAGAAGTTGGTCTCTTCTTTATATTGAGCATGTACTAGGAAAAGGGATAAGAATTTTAATAGAAACACAAATGTGAAGAAATAAAATATAACTATGGTGATGCACCTAAATGTAATTCGATCCTTAATCTGAGCACAATGAAGCTATATGTAAGATTCAATTACATTTAAGAGCAAACAAGGCATGATCAATGTAAAAGATGAAAATAATAGAAATAGAGGCTCACGTCTTAGACTACTTTTGTAGTGACACAAAAAGTATCAACAAAGGCAAAAGATTCAATATTCTTATTAATTCTCCAGTCACATAAGAGGCACATAAACATGCACAGTTATATAAACTTTCCAACTCAAGAAAATAGAACAAAGGCAAATGATATTCCTAATCACAGCTCTAGAAAGCCTAAAACCCTTGACAACACAGCTTAGACTAATTTTGCAATGACATAGAAAATATCAACAAAGGCATAGGATTCAATCTTCTTATTAATTCTCTAGTCACATAAGAGGCACAGAAACATGCACAGTTACATAAACTTTCCAACTTAAGAAAATAGAACAAAGGCAAATGATATTGCTAATCATAGCTCTAGAAAGTCTAAACTCTTGACAATAATTCTCTCAAAAAATTCTAAGTATCTCCTTTTTCAGGTGATCTCTGCACCTCTATTTATAGCCTTGGATTCACTCTGGATTATCTGTATGTTCCCAATCTAATAGCCCAACTGAAATCTAACCGATCTGGAAGTGCCTAATAGAAGATATTTCTTAGATTCTGAAATGCTCTATCTTCTGATAGTTCATTAGCTAAAACAGATTACAAGATGCTCCCTTCTTTTAAATGGAAGAGGACACTTGGCCAATTCCTTGAAAACCTTCTTATTACTAGAGAATGACACTTGGTGTGTTCTGCAACACTCACCGAAGACACGTGGCACTTTCCACTTTACCTATACTCTTACTATATCTTTGCTTAGGAACGTTCCACCTTTGACACCTATCACAATCCCCTTCTTCAAAACTTTAACAACTTAACAAAAATAAGACCCATAGAATTTCTTTCTTGAGCAACTTTAAAAAGGGGCTTAGGGACAGGTGGCAATCTCTGCTTGCCTCAACAAAGGACACATGGTAATCTCTACTTTACTTAACTAGGGATATGTGGCAATCACTGTTTCTTTTATCCACCTTTTGAGAAACCTACGGAAGGTGACATGTGCTGGTCTCTACATTATTTTGTTTATATTATAGAAATAATCGGGCCTTATTTCATATTTACATGGACATCGACACTTGGCAGCTTTTGCTTGCTTCAAAAACAAAACTTGAGACCCACCACAATCTTTGCTATATCGATAAAGAAAAATGAAGATAATTCAGATCTTGACATGTGGTGGCTTCCGCTCTCTTTAGCTAGGATACGTGGCATATTTCATTGCTTTTAGAAAAGTAAATTGAAACCTTCCATGATTTCCACTTGGTGCTTTCTACTTGATCTTGATATTTAGCTTGTTGAAAACTTCTACTAAAAAGATTTGAAATGCGGGTGCCGATATGAAACGTGGATGCCAACACTTGTCACATTCCACTAAGTTGTTATGAGATACATGGCACATTTTGACCAACTTATAAAATTTATGAAAGGTGCCTCAGCCATTGACACTTGGCAACTTCTTCTCAATTTTGACACTTAGACAAAAATGAATTAAAAGGAAATCAAGCCTGCGCTCTATTTCAAAACTTTGCCATCACGAACCAAAGTATGCAGGAACAAAATTTTGCAGTGGGCAACTAAAAATTAGAATGAAACATAGAGAATTTTTTTACTCTACAGCTATTAGTGACCCTAAGGACTTTTGAGCCTGCTAAAAAAGAAACTACAACTACCGCTAGATCAAAATTTCAAAATCACAGATTCAACAATGTTGTTTGGTAGGTGGACCACTCATCATTAGATAACCCCTATTTATTCTACAATTCATTGAAGGCTAAATCAAGGTTAATAATATCCTTGTGTGAAAAATTTTGCAAAATTTGAATTGTAGCCTTCAATTTGAATTCGATCTGGGAAATAAGAACCAAGACAACTTCTACTTTAGGGACCGATGAATCATCCCTTAAATCTTGAAAAATTGTGTGATCATTCTATTTGGCCAACAGCAAAGATTCAATTTCATCAACCATTAGCATGGTGTTGTCATCAAGAAATGGAGAAGGAAGACCTAATTGCACTAGATCTTCAATATGTTGTTTCATTTCATTGATTCCTTCTTTCATGACATCTAGGAGCTCTCTGCAACTTATGGCTGCAGAATTGCAACTAAGAACCTCATTCACTCGCTCAGTAGTGACCATTCTATTCTCAATTCCTACTACTAACAATGTTAGATCTGTTGCATCATAAAGCTTTTGCAACAATGTTTCAGAGTCCATTACTCTCCCAAAAATTGTATCCAAAGTGTTTGTAACTAAATTCTCCACCTTTTTGCATAATTTTTATGCATTTAGTAGGAAGGTGAGAGAAGGCCTGAGCTAAATAATCTCTGAGGAGATTCTTTTCCACATGGATTCATAGAGCTCCTTCACCAGACTTAACACTCTAACATTCTTTGGCCTATTGGCCAGCTCCAGTGTCAATTGTGTTGCTCTCTGTTGCTCAGCTTAAAATTGGGCTTGTATAGCCACAATATTATTCTATTTAGCCAGTAGCTTTTGTAGTAATTGGGTAACCTATAGCAGGTATTCCTCACATTTTTCTTGTAATGCTTACTTTTTCCCACCTTAGGGTCATCAGTACATCTTTTACCTGTGTTAACCCTGCTTTTAAGGAACCATTTTGGGCCTAGACTGCTCGATGAGTCTGAAGAGAAATAGTATCTTGCAATTGTTTATTCAGATTCTCTATCTCATTGTCTTTTCTATTGATTTCTATGGTCAAACTATTACAGTTTGCCTTTTCCTTGGCTAAATCAGTCTCCATCTTTTGTAGCCTTCTTGATGTCTTCAAGTAGTCTTTAGCAATTATAGAAGTGGATTCAGTTAGCAGCTCAATTTTGTCTTGTGGCCTAAACAGGGACATATCTATGGCCACTGCATTCATTGTGTAGTCCTCCAACTGCATCTGCTCAATTGGCTTGATTACATTTGGTGACAAATGAGTCACCGTCAATTACTGTTGAATGGGGTCAAATTATGACCATAGATGGGGCATAGCCAAAGCTTTATTTTCCTTAATCTTCTTCTTCTCTCTTCAGGCTTCCCTTGCCTTCCTAGCAGCATCTGCTTGGGTATGGAAGGTAGAAAGAGAGGCATTGTGCCCACCTGCAAAAGGATGTCCCTATGACAAACCATATTGAATAGCTAATTGTTGGCTATGGGTAATCTGAGGGGAAAGTTTCTTGGGAATAGAAGGGGAAAAGTGAGGTAATGTTAAAGCCTGAGGTGGTATATACCGGGCAAAGTGAGAAATGGGAATGGAAGAGGTGGCAGGTGATACCATCTAGCTAGATGAAATCATCATGCCAATAGGAGAAGAAAGAGATTGAGAAGGAGGAGGAATAATACTTACTTGAGGGGAAATTACAGTACTCTGTAATTGGATTTATGGGGGGTTTGCCTCCTCTTCTGAATCAAACTAAAATTTCACCCTCTTTTATTTCTTGGGTGTCTCTTATTTTAGCTATGTTTCTTTTCCTATCGTCAGTGATGCTTGTGGAGAACTAGAAATTTCAATAACTGATGCCGATGGGGAAGCTTTTGGTGATGAAGGCACTACACTCTTTTGCTTTTCCATGATGCTAAGAGATTGAGGCCAAACTGATATAGTTACTATAGCTATAATTTGCCCTGAGGCCTATGGCTCTTGGCTGGACCCTGCTCTGGCTTCAAGCTCTACACCTAGTGTCGGCAAATTGCTTGTCTTTGGACTAGATACAAGGGAGAGATGGCACTCATCCAAGAGTTCTTCCCATCTCTCATCTGAGTCCATGTTCTCGAAAGAATGGGTTATTTGACAAATTTCTTGCCTATATTTCCAATAGGCTTCTATTTTCTCAGCATCCCAATCTTTATTCTTTAGTGTCCTTCTTAAGCTAGAAGTCATTCTAACTTTAGGATCATAATCCCTCTGCTTAACATAGAATGTTTCCCAGGGTCTATTTTGTGGAAGGGGCAAGTCTGTTAATTTAACATAAAATCTAGGAGCATCTTCTCTAGGATTTTTCTTGTTTTCCCAAAAATGGCAGCCTTCATGTGTAATTCTAGTTGTAACCCTATTAGTTCTTATCTAGGAAGCTATGAAACCATTTGGGTCATATACCTATTTTTCTTCTATTAAAAGGAAACCCAAACAGGCTAGCTTTCTGAGTAACACAACTTCGACATCTCTGGTTTCTAGTACCATGATGTTTGTCATCCATGGGAGGTCATACATTTTTATGTTCCTCTTCCTAGAGCCATATTCATTGTCGACTGTAGATACCTACCTGGCGACCTCTAATAATGCTAACCTAAGAGTCAAAATCTTAGGTAGCAACATTGGTTCCCCACAAAAACCATGGACTCTTATAATTGTATGGTGTGATAAAAAATAGAAATCACAAGGAATTGAGAAATTGGCCAGAAGGTTTGAAACACTTGGGAATAGTCTATTTATAACTAGTTCAGGGCCGAGGTGACGAAAATTAGGGGTAACAAATAATTCCTAGAATTCATATGGGTCACTAATCTTTGACAAAATATGTGTCCATGCAGACACATGAATGGTCCTTTGGAGATCAAAACTTCGGTCATACATATCAAGATACATATGTTGGACAAAGAGGTCAAAGTTCTGAAACAAAATGAGGTGAAACAAATAAGAAGAGTACTTAAAAACTCCTTTTGATTTAAACTGGGGTAGTTGTTCCACCATTGAGAAAGCAATTTGTTCAAAAACGTCAAGCCTATACTCTTGAGTTTTATCAATGGTCTTCAGCCTGAAGAGGATAGCCATTTGTTCTCCATAAACTACTATATCATCTTTCATGCTAAAGATGAAAGCCATCATAGACAGTGTGTCTTGACTAGATTGGGTGAATTAGGCTCTTGTTGTAGGGAGTGTAGGTACAGTAGTGTCATCATCACCCATTTGCAATTCGGATCTCAAGAACCTCAACTGAGTATTGATGTTTGCCCACATTCTTTGCATTTTAGCAATAATGGGAAACGTAGTTGTCTTATCGTGATATACGGCTAACATGTCTTTAATAGCCTGCAGTGTGATTTGCACCGAGAATGGACCCTATTGAATGGTGCTTGAAGGTGCATGGAACAAGTTTATGCATAATTCATCCAAGTTAGGGCATGGATGTACAACTGGGACAATGAATTATGCCAGTTGTGAAGTCCATATCCTCATGGCAAATGTCTCATATTGCCCTACTCTGGCCCTCTGTAGACACCTTTGATGTGCCCCTTCTCTAAGAGTTTTGATACTAGCTCTCTAAATAATTGGGTCCATGACTCCATCTACATAATCTTTTATCTTTACTGGGTCACTTGTTTGACCAACTTCAGGGATTCTGGTCTGTGGATAGGTCTTCAATGGTTGCGCAGGAGTTGAAGCATATGACTTGCTCACAAGAAACTTGTCAAGGGATTCATACATCCTAGCTCCTTGTTGTGAAGACTGTGCTCCATCCATCTTTATATCTTTTATATGATAACTGGTATGAACTTTTAAAAAATAGAAACACTTTCACTAAAGCAAGTTTACTAGGCACTGAAAATGCAAGTAGCAAGATATTTTTTCACAGATGTGGGAATTTTTGAGAAACTGTAAGTTTTAACTCCTGCTAAGTGGTATTTATTAACCTATCAAGTCTCAAAATGGCATTAAACTTAGATAACCATTAGAAAATCTTACTCAATCTTTATGGGATAGTGAGATAGACACGTTATGCAAGTGGCAGTGCAAGGTACCTTGGGGATTTCTAAAGATTTGGGAGACATTCAATGTATTGATAAATTTTTAAAATTTTGAAAAACTCTCTGAGCTGTGGACTACGTGTTCAAAGAACACTTATTTAAAAGAAAAGTGGGAAAATAAAAAATGGGAAAACAAAATAATATGGAAAGGGGAAACTATCTAATTATAATACATAGTAGCTTTATCTCCCTCCTGGATCAAAAGAAGAATTTCTAAAGTCTCCTTCATGACAAGATGGCTTATATTGCCAGACAAGTGGTTGAATTGTATATAGCTCTGGTGACTTTCTCTCTTTATATGCCACATTGATTTCCTTGCATTTGAGTGAGTCTGAGTCAAACATGCTTCCAACATATATAAACTCTTCTTGTCTTTGGAAGCTTTTCAAATGCCGGTTCTTGATATTGGCATGTCTTATCAAGAAATCAATGACTATTTGCTCATCAATAGAAGCCCTTTGATATATATCATTTATTTGCATATCTTCTTTTACCTCAAACTCAGGTTCTATTGCATGATCATCCTCTTTAATGACTTCAAAATTACCAATCTCTCGAAAGGATAATTCTAAAATTTTGCAATAATTTTGCATATGCGATTGAGTCTCAATGTTGTTTTGTTCTTCTACAACCAACTCACAGCCTCCTTGAAAAATAGTATAGCCTAACCCAATGATTTCAAATAAGTCATTTAAATCATGATCAAGGAAATATCCATGCTCCTCCACATCATCTTGCAAAGTAAGAAGAAAGTCATAAATTATCTCTTCATCAAATATTAAGTCATACACTTGTGACTTCTCACTCGAAATATGGAATTCATGTTGAGAGACCCGAGGATTAATAGAAGAGGTATCTTGAGTTTTCATCCCTTAAAAGATTTGTGATTTTATGATCTTCCTCAAATATGATGTAAGTACCTAGACCCATGGATTCATAATTTCCATATGGGTCACTTTGCATTATAGCTAATAAATGATCATTTTCCTCCTCTTGATAATGTTTAGTCCATTCAACTAACTCCTCAACTAAAACCCTTTCTTCTTTATTCATCATAGCATGAGTTGCCTCTAACTTTGTAATTGGTTCATTGGTGATGTGATCCTTATATAATGGATCAGATAATATCTTCATCTTTGAATCATACTTGGTTCTTAGGATGAGATGAGACCAATCAAGGGACATATATCCTCCTATCTTGGCTATAAAGTCTCTGGATAAGCATAGACCAAATATAGGAGGTGTATCTATGACTACTACATCTTGATTTATAGTTATATTGGGACAACTATATAATTGTAATGGGAGTTGTTTAATTCTCCCTATTGTTTGTACTGCTTTGCCATCTAGCTACGTGACCCCTTTAGTGAGTGGATCATATTTTATCTTTAAAGCATCAGCTATCTACTTAGGCATTACTATAGTACTAGCCCTTGAATCTATCATTTCATTATGCAGTAGTTTCTTGTCAACTATCAAAGTTAAATAGAAGGGATCTGGTTTGGATTTGCTTACCTCTAGTCCATTGTTCACTAGGGTTGTTGTCTATAGATGAATTATGTCTTTGAGCTTTTATTTTTTAACAGGTCCTTCTTTGATAATAATACATTTGGGCACTGCTTGGCCTTGTATAGCTTCTTGTAGTAGTGTCTTCTATTCAGGAATAGCCAATATGTCCCATATTGATACTTGTGTTGGAGTCTTCTTCAAATGATCTACCACATTTATTGGTCCCAGAGTCTGAGTTCTTTGAAAATAAAGATATCTTGTTTTTTCTTGAATTTGTGTAGGAATCACTTGATTCTATACTAGCTAAGACACTTCTTGTCTGATAGTTTTATTTCTTTGTCCTTGAAATGGAGGATTCTCCATGACTTTACTATTTACAACTTTAGGCTATTCCACCATCCTTCTCTTTGATCTAGTATAATAATCAGATTGCACCACTAGTTTCTTAGAAATGGAAGCTTCGTTCAAGAAAATTGATTCTTCATCTTCAACCCATGAGAACAAGGCATGTTCCAGGGCTATTTCTTCCTCTTGTTGCAAAGACATCCCTTGCATCTAAGCCATTAAGACTAAATTTTGCATACCAAAAGACTGGTAGGCTTAATTGTCACTGGAACTTGCAAATTATCCATCCATTCTTCTTTGCTCTACCACCTTTTGTTGTAGATTACCCATGGGACAATCCCTAGGCATATGAGAATTATTTTAATCAAAACACTAGGCATTAGTGTTATCCACATAATTATTTTGTCTTGGAACAATCTCCTTATTTGAATTGGGGGGAATAGTTTGTGAGGGTGTAGGGACTACAACTAATTGATTTTTTGGCTGAGGGTTATTTTGCCTTTGAGGACCCTAGTATTGGTTTGGCTATGATGAGAATATATTTCTTTGATAGCCTTGATATGGAGTCCTAAGGAAAGGATTCTGTTGTCTCTTTATATTAATCAGCTCATTAGAAAATGTCCTTAAGATATTCTTGATATCATCCAGCTTAGATGACTGGGCAATGATAATTTCTTTATCAAGTGGTTGAGGATATGTGTACATAGACACAAGTGGGGCTATGGATTTAGGGGCTTCTTGAGGTAATGGCAAGGAAACATCTGGAAACATGGGCATGGGAGGCCTTGGAGGCAACTTTCCAGCATCTATCAAATTATTTTCTGCTCTGACTGCATAGTCATAAGCCTCTGGCAGAGTCTGACCTCCAAGTGACTGAATCATAATAGATATGTCTAAATTTAAAGCCTTAAGATAAAACACTATAGCCATACCTGGTAATGGTCTAGCTGTAGCAGGGATTCTTTCCTAAGTCTTTTGAAATCTGGAATTAAATTCAGTCATCACTTCTTGTGGTTCCCTTTGGATGGTAATCAATTATTTTAATAAAGAAGACTGATCACCCTTCTCTTCAAATCTTTCAAAGAAAATATCTCTGAGCTAATCCCATGTAGATATGGTATTTGGGGTCAAGGACCGATACCATTCTAGAGCTTTTCCTTTGAAAGAATCTACTAATAATCTTATGGCCACATTTTGTTGTGTGACAACATGTATAGCATAAACATCTGATACATCTTGCAGATGTTCTTTAGGTGTTTTGAAGTCTTGCCCACTAAATTTGGGCATAGCTTTTAGGGCATTCACTAGGATAGGGTCCCAAGTGGCTGGTGGTATTGGGAGAATCAAAGGACTACCAGTGTACCAACTTACATAATTTCTTGGGGGTATAGGGGCTCCCATATTTGCTCTTAGTATTGGTATAAACTGGTTGAATCTTCTTCTAGGACTAGTTACCAAAGGTGGCAAAAGAATACCTAGATTTATAACAAACTGTGATCTACTTACTGGTCTGTAGCTTTGACTCCTTGTAGCTCTGTGGTTCATATGTTCTTGAAAGAAACTTTAAGAAATTGTCCCACTGGGCGTGCCAAAAACTATTGATGGTTAAAATTGTGCTTGTTTCTAACACCAACAATGGGAAGTTTCAAGATGTGGGACTTGCAACTTGAAATAACCTCCATATTTTTAAGAAGTTGGTCTCTTCTTTATATTGAGCATATACTGAGAAAAGGGATAAGAAATTTAACAGAAACACAAATGCAAAGAAAGAAAATCTAACTATGGCGATGTGCCTAAATGTAATTCAATCCTTAATCTGAGCACAATGAAGCTATATGTAAGATTCAATTACATTTAAGAGCAAACAAGGCATGATCAATGTAAAAGATGAAAATAATAGAAACAGAGGCTCACAGCTTAGACTACTTTTGTAATGACACAAAAAGTATCAACAAAGGCACAAGATTCAATCTTCTTATTAATTCTCCAATCACATAATAGGCACAAAAACATGCACAGTTATATAAACTTTCCAACTCAAGAAAATAGAACAAAGGAAAATGATATTCCTAATCACAGCTCTAGAAAGCCTAAAACCCTTAACAACATAGCTTAGACTACTTTTACAATGACACATAAAATATCAACAAACGCAAAAGATTCAATCTTCTTATTAATTCTCTAGTCACATAAGAGGCATAGAAACATGCACAATTACATAAAATTTCCAACTTAAGAAAATAGAACAAAAGGCAAATGATATTCCTAATCACAGCTCTAGAAAGTCTAAACTCTTGACAATAATTCTCTCAAAAAATGCTCTCTAAGTATCTCCTTTTTTGGTGATCTATGCACCTCTATTTATAGCTTTGGATTCACTTTGAATTGTCTGTATGTTCCCAATCTAACAGCCCAACTAAAATCTAACTGAACTAGAAGTGCCTAACAGAAGATATTTCTTAGATTTTGAAATTCTCTGTCTTTTGATAGTTCATTAGATGAAATAGATTGTAGGATGCTCCCTTCTTTTAAATGGAAGAGGACACTTGGCCAATTTCTTGAAAACCTTCTTTTTACTAGAAAATGACACTTGGTGTGTTCTGCAACACTCACCGAAGACACATGGCACTTTCCACTTTACCTATACTCTTACTATATCTTTGCTCAGGAATGTTTTGCCTTTGACACCTGTCACAATCTGCTTGTTTGAAACTTTAAAAACTTAATAGAAATAAGACCCACAACATTTATTACTCGAGAAACTTTAAAAAGGGGCATAAGGACAGGTGGCAATCTCTGCTTGCCTCAATAAAGGACACGTGGCAATCTTTGCTTTACTTAACTAGGGATATGTGCCAATCTTTGCTACTTTTAGCCACCTTTTAAGAAACCTACGGAAGGTGACATGTGTTGGTCTCTACGTCACTTTGTTTATAATATAGAAATAATTGGGCTTTATTTCATATTTACATAGACATCAACACTTGGCGACTTCTGTTTGCTTCAGAAACATAACCTGAGACCCACCACAATCTTTGCTATATCGGTGAAGCAAAATGAAGATAATTCAAATCTCAACACGTGGTGGCTTTCGCTCTCTTCAGCTAGGATACGTGGTGTCTTCCGTTTGTTTTAGAAAAGCAAATTGAAAACTTCCATGATTGCCACTTAGTACTTTCTACCTGATCTTGATATTTAGCTTGTTGAAAACTTCTGTTGAAAAGATTTGAAATGTGGGTGCTGATATGAGATGTATATGCCAACACTTGTTATGTTCTGCTGAGTTGCTATGAGATACATGGCAAATTCTGACCAACTTATAAAATTTATGAAAGGTGCCTTGGTGTTGACACTTGGCAGCTTCTGCTCGATTTTGACACTTAGACAAAAATGAATCAAAAGGAAATCAAGCCTGTGCTCTGTTTCAAAACTTTTCCATCACAAACCAAAGTATGCGGGAACAAAATTTTGTAGTGTACAGCTGAAAATCAAAATGAAATGTAAAGTAATTTTTTACTCTACATATATATTTTCTATTTTTTTTATATGACACCATAAAACATAGGTTACTATCATAGAGACATGTTCCCAATGTCCATTCACAAGTTTATAACCAATAAACAATCATATATTGTTCTCTATTACACAATACTCAATCTATAAAAATATTAAAGCATAACTTCATATATACATAGAACATACCACAAAAATCCCATAGTTTAACTTAGGCACAACCATGAATTTCATAATGTATACGAAATAGAATATATAAGATCAAAAAGTATACATTGGCACTCCCCTTTAACTAGGATTTGAAGCCTTTAACATTTGTAATTATACTTCAAATCAAACTGTTTGCATAGCTATATACTAAATTTTCATATTTTCATATATATATATATATATATATGTATGTATGTATGTATATATGTATATGTATATATATATATATATGTATATGAATATATATATGTATATATATACATATATATATATATATGTATGTATATATGTATATATGTATATATATACATATATATATGTATATATATGTCTACATATATACATATATATGTATGTATATATATATGTATATGTGTGTATATATATATGTATATATATACACATACACACACTAAAGTATATATATATGTGTGTGTGTGTGTGTGTGTATACTTTGGTGTGTGTATATATATACACTCCAAGTCAATAATGACATGGAGGGTGTATATATATACCTACCCATATATATATGCTCTTCCATTTTTTTAAAGACAACAATATAAGTTTATACAACTTAGTTTCATTCCACTTTGCCATACGACCTTTCTACATAGAGTTTAATTCACACTACAAAAATTGTATTTAAATCTAGGGTTTAGGTTTCAGGATTTATTAGTATATAGATTGGGTTATATAGATGGCTAAGCCATCCATAGGTACAAATCTTTATACATTTATTATTTTAACAAGTGTAACTACATTAAAACCCTTTTATGTAATATCACACACACATGAATTCAAATGCATCACCAACCTAGTAGAATTTATTCCAATTCTCTCTTTCTAACTTTATTGATCAGAGATCCTTTCTATTATTATTTCTATCCCATGTTCTCCAGTTTCCTCTCTAAAGCTTGTCCCTCTCTTTCCTTTTTATTTTTTCTCCCCTCAAGCTAGCTACCAATTTCTTCTTCATGTACCTCTTCTCCTCCCATCTTTCCTAAATCCATAATGCATAAATAAAGGGATAGAGTTATACATGGCAAATTCAATGCAACTATACACATAAAAAAACTATAGTTTGTCTCCATTATTCATGCAATCTACTTAATTTCAAAAATAGGTTAATATTGAAATGATGATTAACTCCAGTCAACTTAGGTTAGAAACCTTAAACATTCCCAAAATTTCTTAATGATTTTAATAATCATTTTTAATATCCAAATAAAAGATTCATGTTCATTGACATTCCCCCCATGCACCAACTTACCATTAACCAAGTTTTATTTTTCATAGAACTAATGTCTATGCATTCGAACATTAACTAGTTTTAGTTCATATAATACTTTAGTTAGTTATTTGATCATCTTAGCAAGTAATAGCATCTACATGAATGCTAATAACAAAGTAACTGATGTAAAGTTATAACAAGTTTTGATTGTAATAACAAATCAAACAATTGTTATACTACTATCAATCATAATGATATTATATATTATTCAGTTATTTGTCAATACCACTAAATAGACTATCCAAATACCTTTAATATATTTTATACACAAGGGTATTAAGCTAAAAAATTATATTTCTTAAAGATCATATTTTAACCAGCTACTATACTAAGATATTATAAAGACATTTTGGTTAGCCCATACATAGAAGTAAGTAAATACTAATCAAATAGATTTACTATCTCATTAAACAATATCACCTGCAATCATATATTAAATAACATGCCATGATCAAAAGAAAAAATATGCACTCAGTCAATGTACTATAGTCATAATGAATCACATGATTAAATTCAAATACTAAACAAAAGATAACTCATAACTAAATTAGTTAATTAACCAACCAAATATAATATGACATATTGCAACTAACAATTTAAACAATGCATATAATGAGTGATATCTACCATGGTGTGTGCATGGGTTTTTAGTTGTTCCTCTATCATCCCCAAACACCTACATTTATGACATCTTCTATTATGATGCTATCCCTCTGTCATGTTCTTAGGGATGGATCTATCCTACATCCAAATTATGACAAGAAGGTAGTTAGCCCATAGCATCAAGATATATATATTTAAAAATACTACTGTAAAAACTAATCACATGATCATAATGTAAAGAATATAAAAGTGAAGCTAACTCATAACAATGTAATCATGCAATCAAATCAACATGCAATTATCCTATAACAACATGTGAATCAATAGTTAATTAAATAGTAATTAGTCAATTTGGTTAAAATAATCTATGGATAATCAATTAAATTATCTTGTGAGAAATTGGGATGTGGCTTTATTCACAACTAAATCTAGTCATCATCCTAATGAAACCTATTCAAACACTAGTTCTAAATTAAAAGCATTATTAAATAGAAAAATAACATAGTATGAAGCATCAAATCAATCAAAGAAATGTGTAAATAGTTTGTAAAAATTATCATAGTCCTTCTAAGTAGCACTATCCTCATAGTATTGGTCCCATAGGACCTTTCACTGTGACACTTCTCTATTATGTAAATGAAGTTTGAGAGTGTGAATTATTCTAATTAGTTCTAACATGATTACCCCAAGATCTATAACCTACAAAGCATTCCAATCCAGCACATGTGAAGAATCATCTATATACTTTTTAAGATAAGATACATGGAAGACATTATGTAATAGAGCTAGGATTGGTGTCAATGCAAGTCTATTCAATATATAATTGACCACTTCCAAAACCTCCAAAGGTCCCACATATCTTAATGAAAATTTTGTTGACTTCTCAAATTTAATAAAGCTCTTCTGCAGTTTAAGCCACAAGAACACTTTATCACCTACCAAAAATTGCCTAATCATTCTCTTTAAATCGTCACACCTCTTTTGTATATAATTGGACTTGTAAAATATCTTCCTAATTAATCTAACTTGATCTTGAATTTTTGAAAGCATTTTAGCTCCAAAGACTACCTTGTCTTCTAACATGTCCTCACTAATTGATGTTTTGCACCTTCTTCCATATAATGCTTGAAACAGTGTCATATTCAAAGTTGATTGGTATTAGTTATGGTAATCAAACTCAACCAATGGAAGGTAATCCTCCCACTTGTATTATTGATCCATGTAATAAATATGAAGGATATCCTCTAACACTTGATTAACTCACTTATTATAACCATTAGTCTATGCATGATATGTAGTGTATAAGTTTAGTTGTGTATCCAAGGTTGAATTCATATTTAACCAAAACCTAAAATTCATCCTTAGATCATGATCCAAAAGGATCTTCTCTATAAATCCATGCAATCAATACACTTCCTTTATGAATATGTTCACAAGATTAGGTGTATCATCAGTCAAATGCTTGGTATAAATTGAGGTACCTTGGTTAGTTTATCAACTATAACCAGAATCATTTCATGCTTATTCCATAACAATGGTAAACATTGGATAAAGTCCATACTAATCACATTCCACTTCCATTCTTTTATCTTATGTGGATATGACAATCCATCTAGATGCACATGTTCATCTTTCACACGTTGACACTCTAGATAACGAGACAAAATTTACTACTTGTTTCTTGATTCCCGTCTAAAAATAAAGTGGTCTAAGCTCTACTATGAGATTGGTTACACCTAGACGTCTTGAATATGGGGCATTATGCAATTAATCCAACTTGTATAAATAACTTATTTAGAATTTTAGGAGCAATAAAACATTTTTTAGCCTCTATATCTATCAAAATGGAAACTAGATGTTCAAATAAAATACCTAATAGTTTTATGTATGAAGCTTAGAATTTGGCTTGCCAATTATCAACTACCACATAATACATTGTTGAAACATTTCTTGTTGAGGAGTAGAACCTTTATTCCTTGACTTATCCTGGGTACACTCACAATCAAAATGGTCACCCCCACAAATGAAACAATCCTCAGGTGTTCCTTTCCTATCAAACTATTGATTTCCCTTAAAACCACCTTTAAAACCATTGCCTAGTTTTTTGTAACCTACCCCACTATTTATTCTACTATTCTTAATTTTGAACTAAATATTGGAGTATCCACTCCTCTACTTCTAATTTTTCTTTTCCAAATTTGGTTTAGAACTTGTAAACTTTTTATTAAAATTATCTCTAACTAGAGCAAGAGATTTCAACTTCTATTCCCATTTGACTACCTTCGTGAAGACCTAGTCCATGGTAGATGACCCATGAACATCCACATCTCCATCACTATGGGGTTTTAATACCATGATGAACTTCCTAATTTTGAACCTCTCATCAGCCTGATACTGAAGTACATACTTCAAAACTTTGGTGAATTGTTTCTAATACTCATTCATTGATAGGTCTCCTTGCTTAAGATTATAAAAATCGATAATATTTTGGTCAAAGTATAACTATGGAATCCATAATGACCTGAATAGTGTCATGAATTGTTCTCATATGGTTGTGGTTGAGTTAAGATTCATTTCCAACTCTTTTTTGGTCCATCATGTAGCTCGTTCAGTAGCCAATTGGTACACTCCCCAAACTACATTAGTGACTTCAAAGTAATTTTGAATATGAAAATACTTGTCCATCTCAATAAACAATGCTTAAATTCTATCTCCCATAATGGTTCCATCAAACTTAGGTGGATTCACCTTTTTCATATATCTATGAAATTTTGTAGCTACAAGTGCTCTCGTGTCTCGAGGTACTTTCTCATATCTTTGCTCTTGAGGAATTTCATGCTCAGTAAGATTATATTTAGGCATATCCTGATGGGATTCCTCCTCATGTCCATAAATTTCTTATTCAGGGATAAAATGCGGTCCCTAATTTCATTCATGGTTACAACAATCCGATCCAACTTTGTTGTTTGCTCCATGGTAAATAGATTAGGATCAAATAGAGGTTTATTATCACTGATTTTCGAAGGACTCTCACCAAATTCTCTATCTCATACCTTTCACCTTTTTTTGAAATGGAAAATATGAGAACATTAACAGACTCATTAATTCATAGAGTTTGAGATACAACTCTGATACTATAATGTAACATCTCAACTTGGATTTTCTAAAATAACACTAATTATTTTTTAAGTTTAATTTCCATGTATTCAACATTAGAATTCACCATGAAAATCTAATT
>JARHVA010003087.1:2042500-2147500 GCA_037957365.1 Torreya grandis
TAAACATACAACTATCACATAACAACATCTTAATCATTGATTAATTAAATAGTAATTAATAAGTTTGATAACCAAAATAATCTATGAATAACAAGGTAAATTATCTTAGTGAGAAATTGAGAGGTGACATAATGGCCCCTACTATTACCATAGGGAGTCAATTTTATGTCATTATAATGGATGAATAAAATTATTATATGTATCATGTACCATATTCTAGTGAATTATGAAGTTTAATGTATTTTATGGTATATACAAGGCTAAGCATTTCACATGTAGTTAGAGTTCTTAGTAGATATATGGAAAATCTATGTAAAGAACATTAGGTAGCATTGAAGTGGGTGTTTCTATACATGAGAGTCACAATGATTAATACATCAACTACAATAACAATGGTTATTCTATTTTTGGATATGTTGATTCAGATTTTGTAGTTGATTTAGATAAAAGAAGATCAACTTTTGGTTAAGTTTTTACACTTGTAGGTGGACCTATTAGTTGGATGTCAAAGCTTCAAAAGATGCTTGCTGCATCAAATACCAAGGTAGAATATGTGGCTTCCTATCATGCTTTTAAGGAGAAAATTTGGCTAAAGTGGATATTGGGTGATTTTGAAATAGATAAATCCAAAATTAAGGTATTTTACTATAGTCAGAGTGAAATTTATTTGGCCAAGATTCTAGCTTATCACAATAAGATAAAACATATTTTTGTAAAGTGCCATCTTGTCATATAGGTGATAGATGAAGGAAAAGTAGCACTTGAAAAGGTTGATAAATAGGAAAATAATGCTAGTATGTTCACAAAACTAACATTTTTAGAGAAATTAAATTGGTGTGTGGATTCTCTTGGCTTACAGAAAAGGTGATGAGTTGGTTGGTAGGATACCAAGCAAAAATTATTGTCAAGGTGGAGATTGTTAGGTATGTGAAAATAAAGTTAAATTATGGATTCATTTGTGGCATAGTTTGTATCCCACATTATGACAGGGGAGGTGTGGGGGGAAACTTCCTCCCCCCCCCCCCCCCCCCCCCCCATTATTTTGTAGAGGGATCCATAAGACTAACAATATTTTATGGAACCCCCTATTTTGTGGCAGTGCCCTGAAATTCAAAAATCAAGGAGTCAAATCCCTATTTCTAAGAAGACAAAATACACCAAATTCTATTTTGAGAAGGAAATTCCTAATGGAATTTTATAGTCTATTTTTAGGAGGAATCCTAACATTGCTTTGCCAATTATGCATATTTATCTTTGTAGAGTTTGCATGTAATATGTCTATTTTAAAATTAATAAAGCTTGATATCTTACATTGTAGATGATTCCTTAGATTGATAAGGTTTTAACACATAAATATAATATTTTATCTCTTGTATGTTTAGTTTTAATATTATTATAGAGTGTGTGGTTTCTTAACATTTAAGACTCTAAATATTGTTCTAAAAATGCAATTTCAAATCATGGCATCCTCCTCTTCATCATCTAAGCATAAACATGAAATGGATGAGAACATATTATATGGGATGGTATTTGAAATTACATATCCAAATCTTATCCATGATGATCCATGTTTTAAATGATACAACATATTTATTATTCATCAAAGTCGAGTTGAGTTACAATAGGGGTATTTATTACCATTGACCATCAAACATGTTATTCACAAATCTAGTGTTCATATAAATTTTTTCCCCAAGGCTATGCTTCCTTGCCCTGGTGTTGGAATAAACTTTCTCTCATGCTAAAAATAGGGTCCAAAATTTTTCCCATCTGAAAGTTCACAAAATTAGTGCATTGGCATGAAATTTCAAAATTTAAATTTAAATAAAAATGGGGACACTCCCATAAACCCAACTCCTTGAATAAGTAGTATCTAAAATTGGACTTAAGTCTATAGTTTCCTTTTAAATATGAACAATTTTTATATTTGAGAGTACACATGTTTTCTATATTCCTAAACTCACATGAATACAACTATCACTCTTATTGAAAAATTTGTTAAGCTTTAAAATGTGGTAGTAAATTGGAGAGTTTTATTCAATTGATTATATATGTCAAGAACTTCCACCTACCACAATACTTAGAATGTAGGTATGGATAATTAATTCATTATAGCAATGTCTCTTAATGCATAAAATGTGTTTTCCCCTACAATTAAGCTAGTAGGTGTCACCAAAGTAATGATCTTAAATTTGTAGTCATCTCAAGATGTTATCAACACTTGGGAAGAGTTTGTTACATCTTTTTGAGACAATTTTTATCCATAAAATTACCTATAAGACTTAGGCATCAAATGGATTTGAATGTATCAAAGAGCCAACATGATCATACAGGATTACATTTACTAGTTCAATTACTTAAAAATTATGTTTAATGCGACTGGTAAAGCATTAAATATCACTCTTAAATTCAAAATCAGCTTATTAAAATACATTTTTCAGAAGTTGATATATAACAACATTGAAACATTTGATATTTTATACAATCAATCATAATTAGTTGAGGAAATATTTTATATTACGTAAAAAGTTTTGTAACCTTATTTTCCATCTGACACTTCTAGTCTAGACATTTCAAGACCCACATGCACTTCTATAGAAGAATATAATCATTCTCTTCTATATATTCTTGCTAACTTCTTGTTCTCCTTGTGTTGATGACAATAAATAAGGAAAATTATGTAGGTATCATAAGAAACATATGCATGATAAGTCTAAATTTTTTAAATTGAATAAAAAAACTCTATTTGTATCATCTAATGATGAGGAAATAATTTATGTTAACATTGAGACTCATAGTGATGGTAGGACCTATGATTATTTTAAAGGTCAAAAATAAAAGGGTTCACATTGATACAAAATAACACAACTCAAGGGGGTGGTGAAAATTTGCTCATCACTTGTGCCAACATCACATAGGATTTGCTAATGGATTATGTCATCTAAAATGGCTCATAGAAAAAATAATCATAATATCACTTGTCGTGAAGCTACTCATAGTGGTGGAAGTCCCATATCCTCATATGTATGCACTTAGGTGGAAGCATAATGACTCATATACATAGATCAAATGTTCTTACACTATATATTTTTATTTTAGTGCAAAGCTTGTGGATAAGGTCACTATTATGGTTTGTTTATTCAAAAACATTAGTAATATGACATGAAGTCATATTATAATTCTTATAAGAGCACATACACATTGTAAAAATATTAAAATATATAAAAAGTCAATACCACTAGTAGAAAAATAAATTTGGTAACCACTTAAGAAAAATCGTTTAAAGTTTTCAATCAAAAAACAAAACTATCATTAAATTTCATAATACCATAATTTAATACAAAGAAAAAAAGAATCTAATTTCCCACACATGTAGGTATTGGTCCAATTTTTTTTAGTCTTGTTGAAACATTTTTCAAGGGATTGTAATAATTCCATTAAATAACCCAATCATTCATGTAGGTGACCTTATTCCTAGAGTTTCTTTTTATAATACACCATTATATTAGAGGTCAATGGTATAAAATGATGAAATTAAATGGTAAACTAAATAATTATTAATCAAATCTATATTTAACCAAATTACATCCCCATGTGCTTCTTTGATATTGCATTTACTAAATAAAGATAGAAATTATGATTATATCTTCATTTTTGCCATTGAATAAAATGGTCATTAAAATTTGATATCCATAGTCCCACATTGATGACCTATAGATCAACTTCAAGGTGATAATTTATTCTTTAAACTTGATCTTAAAAGTGGATATGACCAAGTCAGAGTTTAGATAGAAGAGAAATGGAAGATAAATTTCAAAACTAAAATTGGTCTTTTTGAGTTACTCAAAATGCCTTTAAATCCTACAACCTTCATAGAGTTGAGGAATAATGTATTCAATGATTTTATTGACTATTTTTATAATCATGTATTTATATTATATATATTTGTATTATCCAAAACCTATAAGGCACATCTCCAATGCTTGGAACAAGTTATTCACATAATTCAACAACAAACAATTTATTGTAAACTACCAAAGGTTTATCATTATTTGAAATCAATATCCTACATTAGATTACCTATTTATTCATGTATACTTAAATTGGATCCTTCCAATGTATATATTTTTATACAATGGAAGACTCTTTATATTGTCATTGAGTTACAAAGATTTCTTGATCTTTCAAATTTCTATCGTATGTTTATATTTGGATATTTATAAATTGATTTTATGTTGCACTAGTTTGAAAAGGATAATGTTTTTAAATTAGTGGATAAAGGAACATTCAAGTGCATTGAACAAATTAAAATAGAAAATGTGTTCTACACTTGTAATTGTATTGTCTACTCTCTCACAAACATTAGGGATTGAGATAGAAGCCTCATATTTTGGATTTGGATAAATTTTAACTGATAATGGCCATCCAATATCCTATAATTTATAAAAATTCCCATTTCCAATAAAAAATAAAATAATTATGATAAATATTTGTATGGATTCATCTAAGCTATCAGATTCTAGAGACACTAAGCTTTTTATAAAGAAATAATTTTACATGTTGATAAATCAGCTTTAGGATTTCTTTACTCCCAAAATAAAATTGAAAAATCTAGGAATATAAAGTTGGAATCATAATTAAAACAATTTCATTTTATCATTAATTGAAAGAAGAGGAGCACAAATAATGTTGTAATTTTTTTGACTCACCATCCTCCAATCAAATGATTCTTTGAGTGAGGTTACCACTTCAAACCTTAAACTAGAAGCATGAGACACTCTATATATAAATTACACTTATTTCTCAAAATTATTAAAAATGTCCCCAACATCCAATGCCTTCAAACTTAACATCCTGTAAATATTTTCACATTAAGGGAAAATTATTATATAAATTTGATAAGTTATATGGGCCCCATAGTTACCACACTTCTCTTCTAGTGGAGGAATAATTTTCTCCCTATGATGGTAATTTTGATAATAATATGGCACTTCATCATTTTTTTAGTTTTCCCTCTAAGTCTCAAATGCAACATGAAATCATTTACTAATTGAGAAATTGTGTAGTCTATTTATGCTCTAAACTAGCCAACTAAAATTTAGACTTGAGTAAATTCATTTTTCAATACCCACTAATCCTCTATAAATAATTTCAAATAACTTGGTCATTGGTTTTATGATGAGTGTATGACACCATGATTCTATTTTCATGGTTTTCTATCACTTTAATCAAAATTTTAAGTGTATGTTATTGCATAAGACCACTTTTATTATGGACTTTCCCTTATTTTTTTAAAAATCACTTCAGAGATTCCTTAATATTCCCACTAATTTTATCTTTGACTATGACTCATATTTTGTTGGACATTTTTGGAGTTCCCTATGAAAATATTTATGATCCTCTTAAAGTTTTTACACTGTATTTTATCCACAGTAAGATGGTTACACTAAGGTTACAAATCATAATATTATGAAATTTCTTAGGGTATATAATTAAACTATCCTTCCATGTGGGATATGATCCTTAGACACATTGAGCATGCCTAAAAGTATGTAGTAAAATATCCCAAATGCCATTCACCTTTAGAATTATGTTTTGATTTTTAGTTATCAGATCCATATGTGTTTCTTTTATCTATGTCTTTCCTAGATATTTCACTATTTAGAAAGAATATGAAAAGATTTAATCATTTTTCCATCAAAAGTAATCTCTCTATTCTAATTTTTTTCATATTATTTAGGATACATAAGAGAAGTAGAAGCAACTCACTGGCAGGAAATAAATATATAATAAATAAAATATGTTGGACGGTAACCATAATATGAAATACAAACTAGAATAGAATCAATACCATTTGAGTTAGGGAAACACCTTGAAACATTGCTTAAGAATTTAAGAATAAACTAATTATATATACCAACATGGCAATGCCACTTCAAGTGGGAAAACTTACTTCATGTCCATCATATATGTGTGTGTGTGCATGTGTGTGTGTGTGTGCGTGTGCATGTGTGCGTGCGTGCGTGCATGCGTGTGTGCATGTGTGCATGTGCGTGTGTGTGTGTGCGTGTGTGTGTGTGTGCGTGTGTGTGTGTGCATGTGCGCACGCGCGCGCGCGCGCACGTGTGTGTGTGTGTGTGTGTGTGTGTGTGTGTGTGTGTGTGTGTGTGTGTGTGTGTGTGTGTGTGTGTGTGTGTGTGTGTGTGTGTGTGTGTGTGTGTGTGTGTGTGTGTGTGTGTGTGTGTGTACCACCTAAATCATTTCTCAATATAACCCATTATACTTTAGTTCACATTTGATAAAATATAAATAATGGGATGTGCATCACATTTAAACATCTCTATTAACCCATATACATCATAATATCAATACACTATTTGTAGAGTGGATTATGAGAAATTATAAGTCAAGCATTAGTCTGAGAAATCAAATAAAAAATCATAAAGAGCTCAACAAATCAAGCCAACCTATTTATGTAGGGTTTTGATAATGAAAACATAATACAAATGAAAGAAATTAAACCATTACATTTCCAAGTGACTCCATTGCTCAAAATTTGTTCAAAATCATGTTCTCCCCTTGATCAAGCATTCTTGTCTTCATCAACAATGGTGGCCAAACTCCTCCAATGTCTCAAGAACACTTTGTAAAACCTAGGTTCATGATAGTAATTATCTCATTTGCTTATCAAATGAATCTAATACCAATATAAATAGCACAATAATAAAAAAACAAATGAGTTATGGATAGATTTTAACATTACATAATTTTAGCTTAAAATATGATTGAAAGACCATCTATTTATAATTTTTCTAATTTTAATAGGATTAACCATGATCATCCATCTCAATATTGAGATGTGTGGTCAAGAATAAATCTAATATTTGGAATTAAACCCATAAATATATTCATAATGATTTCGGATAAATAGGCATTAAAGAGGCATAGTATCCCATAATCTAATATTTTATATATTATGGCTTAATGGATGCCACCCCATATGATGATGCCACTAGATTATATATATATATATATATATATATATATATATATATATATATATATATATATATATATATATATATATATATATCAAAAATTAATTTCCAATAATGAAATATTCAATAAGTTACATGTAATTCTTACTTAAGCTCTTAATTTGGATTAATTAGATTAAACAAGGTTAATCAAGTTTAGTGTAATTCTTTGGAAATTGGTGCACAATTAATCAAAATGGTCAAAAAGTCACATTACTAGATCATAATTTTACTAAATAAGAATTAGAAGGTGATGTTAGATGCATATGGACCGTGTTCCCATTTAGGATGTTATCAACACAAAATAACAAAGGTATATGATGTATACTAATGAATTAGAAGAAAAAAGTGATATAGAGAATAAAAAATTGAAATCATTATTTTGACTAGAAATGAATTGATCAAAGTTAAGTATCTCATAAAATGCATTACCCTATTTAGGGACACACTAGCCTAAATCATAACTTTTATATGACAAGCTTGAACCATTTAGTACGTTTTATGGATTTTGGCCTAAAATGTGCATTTGAGTGAAATTTAATTAAGATTGATAATTTCAACATAAATGGTGTTAGGAATTGGATGTCTACATTTTACCCCTATTTGAGAAGGCATAGTGAGACATTCAAGTGAAGTAATGTATTTTCAAATAAAAGAGTTATCAAGAAGAAATTGGAAATGACCCATGATGTCCCCTCGAGAGGACATATTAGGATGAAAGAGAAAAATGGACTCTCAAAAAGAGAGAGAAAGTGAGATTAACTAGTGGAATAGATCACATCCAGAAGAGTTAATGTTTTCACACATGGTCACCATCAGTGATCAAAATATAATTAGAGGTATAATGGTCCCCAAAGATGGGGGGAATGGGAAGGATTCAATCTATAAATGTAAGGGACACACTTTAAACACACCTAATTTGAGAGTTCAAGTTGTGCATTTATGGCATTGATCAATCCCAAGATAAGTTACACATAAAAATATTTCCATCATGGGAAAAAGTGTGGAGAGATTAGAAATAGAGGAATAGGAGAATGTGGTCTCCAAAGATAATGTAATAAGAAGTTCTCAAGTAGAGCAGATTTGATCAAGATAAAATACCTTTGACCCAGTAGGGGTAATTTTGATCATTGATATTGAATTAATAATAGTTTTATCCTGTAGGGCTTATTTGATACTAACATTATTTAGATGTTGTGCCCTAACATGGGCAAATCAGCAAGTAAAATAGATCAATTAAATGACCTATAAGATATATTAAAATGAGTGGGTGTAAACATAGATGCGATGGTGTAATGGCTTGGAAAGCCACAAGAAACCAATCATATTAGAATGCACAAAGTGATGAAAGAGATGAAAATAAGAATGAAAGATAGTTGATTTGACCTCAATAAAAATTGAGCACTACCAACATAGTCTAGTAGGACCTCAAGCTAATGTATTCCTCCCAAGAAGTGGGATAAAATAGAATGTGGGATGAAGAAAATTGACCAAAGTTTGATTATACTCATAACTTATGTGAAGAGGTACATGTCCAAGAATAGATTCAAGTGCTAAAATGCATGATACCTAGATGCTTATGTTCATATCATGAGCCTATATTATACAAAGTGTTCTTGATAACTATTCATTGGAGTTGTTTTGATGTTAAGACTTTGAAACTAGAGTACAAAGTGCTTGCTATAACACAAGAAATTAAGCATCATAAATATGAATAACCTAGAATGACATGCCATTTCAAATGCATGGGTCTAGTTTAAATGTTAACATTTATAGCTAAGGACAGTGGTAAAATAATGACCAAAACTAGAGTTACAACTATTTACATTTTTAAAAAAATCAAAAGCAAAGAAAAAGATAAGCATACATAACTTAAAATCAAGAATGAACAATCAAGACTTAAGTAGGAATAAAAATTTTAAAAAATGAAAAGCAAGAACATCATAATGACATAGGATGGTAATATAAATAATCAAGATCTATGTGGTCCATCAAGACATTCTTGAACATAAAAGAGAAAAGCAAAATCAAACAGAAAAACAAAACACCAACAACAATCAAATAAATAAAAAGGTTCAAGAAAAACTTAATAATATGCGATCAAGATATAAATGATCAAGATCCATATGGATCATCAAAATTTTCTTAAACACAGAAGAGACAAGCAAAAACATATAAGGAAACACAAAAATAAGAAAGACAAGAAGTAGAAAATAAGAGAAAAGGAGATGAAATTAATGAAGAGTTGTGAAATCACAACAAAACACCAATAAAATACAACAAAACACCAATAAAACTCAAATAAACACACATAAACCTGATTAAGGTATAAATATTAGTGTGGTTTTATAACTATTTTTTATATACATGTAATAGAGGTGTTACTTTCTACAACAACATAACAAAGATCAAGGACATAAAAGTTTTTCTATAATTAAAAAAGAATAATGATAGAAGAAATGGGGGAAGAGAAGAAAAAGAAGGGGTTGGCTGAGATGACTCCAAATGTACAAAACAAATGGACACTACCTACATTGTTCCATGGACTCATGTTCTAACATGAACTTTAGGCCAAATGTAGTTCTCCTGAGAAATGGGATAGAATAAAATTGATGATTAGACCGATATGATTAATGTTGTAGAAGAACAGGAAGATATGAAAAAAAAATGAGAATGGCCTTGAAAACAAAAAGCTAATGGGATGAGAAAGAATGATCTTACAAAATGGAAATTGTGTGGGATAAGAGGACTTGTTCAATAGAAAGTAAGTTGGAAAAATGCTTACAAAATGGTAAGAGTGTGATGATCAAAATACACATAAGCAAAAAACAAGGTTTTTATTATTTTGTGGATTAATTATCTAATGTTTTCATTATTTTCAAAGTTTTCCAAATGTTTTTGTTGTTTTGGGGATAAAATATGCACAAGGTGGGACTATCTAGTCAAGGAGATGCTCATCTGAGAATAGCAATTCTAATGAAATAGCTAAGCCAACTACAATGGCCCATGCTAAAAAATTGGTGAGAGTGAGGATCCTCAAAAGGTAGCAATGACTACAAAGAGCAAAAAATGTAATATATAATAGTGTGCAACATGAAATAAATCTGAAAAACTATGTGGTAGGCAAAGAGCTTGAGCGAAAATGGTGTTCTTGTTCACTTATCTATAGTAGAAGCTACAAAATACTATCCTTCATAAATTGATTTGTAAAAGTGGTGTTGAATGCATTCATAAGACATAATGAGTATCATAATTGGTCAAGGGATAAAATCATTTAAGATTACAACATGCCCAAGAAATAATAAAGAATATGGTTCTCAAAGATAATAGTCCAAGGTGATATAAAGAATATAGTTCCTAATGAGAATGGTAGAGAGTACCAAATGGTTCAAAGATTCAAATATTCAACATGATAAAAAGGATATGGCTTTTTATAAGAGAGTGGTTCAAATAATATGGTCCATCATAGGATGGTCTAGGGTAATATAAAATGGTGGGATACAGTTTCTTCAGCACATGTTGCCCCCAAGTCAAGGGTCTTGTTGATAATGGTTAGAATTTGTTCACACATAGAACCTCCTAATATGTATAATGTTCATGGGATTGGAATCTCTTCACCATTCAGAGTAGCCAAATTATATGTCCCTGATCCATATTTTTTTGTGATAACATATGGTCCTAACCAATTAGGTTTAAAGTTACCTTTATTTTTGTGTTCAACATTCATGTTCTTTTGGTTCTATTTTAAAACCAAATCACCAATCTCAAACTCTCAAGGGAGAATACGCTTATTGTAGCTTCTTCCAATCTATTATAATAGGCCTAAAAGTTTTCTAAGGAATCCAAATGCTTACCATCAAGAAGTTCTAGTTCTTTTAGCCTTGAGACTTTGTATTCTTCATCATCTTCAATGTGTTACAGTGATAATCAAAATAATGGTAACTCAATGTCGACCAGGATAATAGCTTCAATACCAAAAACAAGGGAGTATGGAGTGGCTCTTTTTAGGGTTCGATGATTGGTTCTATAATTTCATAGGATAGGAAAGAGTTACAAGTTCCAATTACTACTAACATCATTGACAATCTTCTTTAAGATGGATACAATGGTTTTGTTTGACACCTCAACTTGTTCATTTCCTTACAAATTATAGGGATTTTATTTCTTGTGCTTGATATTGAATTTTACACAAAGAGATTTTACATCTTGGTTGACAAAAGATCGACCATTATCAAATATAATACAAGCTGGGATTCCATATCGATAGATGATATGGTAATGGATGAATTTGTCTATCTACTTCATGGTAACATAAGTGATAAGAATGACCTCAATCCACTTAGTGAAATACTTGATTGCAGTTAAAATGTGCTTATGGCCATCTAAAGATGTTGGGTTAATTTTCTCAATTAGATTGAGGCCCCATGTTTATAATGGCCATGGTGTTATAATCGATTTTAGTGGTAAAGAAGGTCCATGTATCAAGTTACCATGTTGTTGATAAGGAACACACTTATTCACATAATTACAATATTTGATCTCCACTTTTGGCCAATAATAGCCTATTATAAAGAGCTTCTTTGGTAAGACTACACCATTAGTGTGGGCCCCACACATTCCTTCATGAACCTCCTTCAAAGCTAATTTGGATTTTCCTAAAGATAAACCATGAAAAAGTGTTCCAGTATAGCCTTTTAGATAGAGCATGTTTCTAGGGAGGGCATAACATGTTAAATGGTGAAGGAATAGTTTATGTTGGTTATTAGAAATATTGGTTGGGAATACATGATCGTGGAAGTAGTTATAAAAATCTTGGTACCATGGTAGATCAAGAAGGGGATTGTGACCAATAATGATGCATACCCTCTTTGAATCTGGTAAAACATGTGTAGGTTGTAGAATATTTTCAATTAGGAACTGATACTCTTTAGTGTTATAATCCATCTATAACATAGAACCAATCATTTCCATTATATTGATGGATCTATTATTTGCTCTTGCAACTTATTCAAACTACATAAATTTAAATTGTGTCTTGAGGTTATCGATAGTTTGTTGGTAAGAAGCCAATTTTTCATCTTTCATTTGATACTAATCAGTGGTCTGATTGATGATCAACTATGAAACACCATATACTTTTAAGCTTTAAATATTCCATTGTATGACAATGTAAATCCCTATGATCAATGCCTTATACTCAGCCATATTATTCATACAATGAAATTATATATGGAATTATTTGGGAATTAGATCCCCCTCTGGTGTAATAAATAATATGTTGGCTCTAGATCCATGGGATTGGAAGACTCCATCAAAATAGAGCTTCCACTATTTAGGTTCCTATGATGCTTGTTCTATTGTCATGATAGAATCATCTAAGAAGTCAAATTTGAGAGGTTGAGTATCTTCAATAGGATATTTTGTAAGTTGGTGAATAATTACCTGCCCTGTGATTGCCTTTTATTTATAGTACTCAATGTCAAACTCACTTAGGATCATAACCCATTTAGCCGTGTATCCTTGAAGAGATGATTTAGATAATAATAACTTGAGATGGTCCACCTTTGTGATGATAATATTTTTATTATTTAGCATATAATGACATAATTTTTGGGTTATAAACACCATAGTTAAACATGACTTCTCAATTGACATATAATTACATTCATAATCCACTAATGTGCAGTTTAAATGATAGACAATGTGCCATTTACCATGATCATCATGTTGGGCCAAAAGTGCCCCATTGCATGTTTTGTGGTTAAGATATAAAGAAGAAAGGCTTTCCTTGTGTTGGTAGTCTTAATATTGGTATATTGGCCAAGTATGTTTTAAGCTTTTTAAATTCTATATGACAATATTCATCCCATTGAAATGTCACCCCTTTCTTCAAAATATGGGTAAATGGATGGCACTTATCTACTAATTGATAAATGAACATGCATATTGATTAGATCTTTCCTTGTAGGCTTCACAACTATTTAAGATTATTTGGTGGAGACATTTCCATAATAGCTTTGACTTTTTAGGGTCAACTTTAATCCCTTTTTGTGATATAATGAACCCTATAAATTTCCCTAAAGTGACTCCCAAGACACACTTCTTAGGATTCAAATTGACTTTATATTCATGAATCTTCTCAAAAATTCTTCATAGAACATTAGGATGTCCAACTCTTGTTCTTTATTTTAGTATTATATCATCAACATAGTCCTCTATAATGTCATGCATCATGTCATGGAAGATGACAATTATTTGACATTGATATGTTGTTCTCATGTTCTTTAATCTAAATGGCATGACTTGGTAAGAGAATGTTTCCCATGGAGTGGTGAACGTAGTCTTGTGTTGGTCTTTACGAGATATTTTGATCTGATTGTACCCAAAAAATCCATTCATTAAGGAAATCATCTCATACCCAATAATTGAGTCAATGATCATGTTGATGTTGGGAAGAGGAAAATCATATTTGGGGAATGCTTTGTTGATATCTCAAAACTCAATACAAAGATGTATACTTGGGGTCTTATTAATAATTATGATTATGTTATAAATCCATTCAAATTAATCTAGTGGTTTAATAAAATTTGCTCCTAACAATGTTTCTATTTCTGCTTTGACTAATAAGGTAATGTGTGGATGCATCTTCCTTAGTTTCTACTTGACTAATTTGGCATTAGGATGGAAAACAAGGTGATGCACAACCAAATCAAGTTCCAAGCCTAGCATGTTAGAGTATGCCCATGCAAAGTTGTTAATGAAATATTTCAAGAGGGATATAATGTGCTCAAATTCTTATTTAGTAAGGGAAGATCTAAGATAAATAATTTTTAGATCCTCATAGGTTTCTAGGTTTACTTTTATTGTGTATTATATAAGAAGTGTTGATTCATCTTCTATAATTGTATGCAAAATATGATTATGATCATCTTATTATACTACATCTTATTACTATTCCTCCTAAAGATCTAGATAATATGATGAATTTGAGTCTACCATTTCAAGTACTAGCCAATTAGAAAATATTTTAAGAAAATCTAGAACAATACATTCAAATACCTATTGTTGTTATGACCCGATGCTCATGGTAGCTATAGAACTTGGGTTTTATGGACCTTCTATGTTCTGGGGGAATGAGCAAACTCTCTTGCTTGAAAGTGCCTGAGATAGGTTTTCACTCAAAAGCTTATCTTTATCTTTAATTTTTCCTTGATCAACAAATGCCTCAAAGAGGTTTTCACCCAAAGATCTTGATGCTTCATTTTTATTATGACCAAGAAAGTTTTCCTACTCTCCAAAGTAGGCATAATTATGTAATAAAAAAATCCTTATTTATGATCACTAGTGGGTAATCCATCTCTTATGCCCATGTATTCTGTAAGTGATTCTTCATTCTGAAACTCATCGAGGTGTATAACTGAATCTTGGTGGTTCCAATAAATGAGGTCAAGATGGTAAAGCCATAGGGAATGATGAATTTCTACTTCAATATGGGAAGCTCCAAGGTAAAAATATAGTGTTCTACTTTAGGAAAGGAAACACCAATAGAACAGGGTCTTTCTTCAAGATGGAAAGTTCTAATAGAATGGGTTTTTACTTCATGACAGGAAGCTTCAATAGTGGGATAAATTTTTGCTTCAATAAGGGAAGCTAAAATAGGTGTTATGGTTAAAATGGTATTAGAATCAAATAGGTTTGTGTCAGAAAGGTCATCAAAAAGGCTATAATTGGATGTTGTGTCACTGTTAGGAGTCTCATCGCTAGTCAATTTAGAAGAATCACTATCAGAAGTCACAGGTCATCCTCAAGTGGTATAAATATGTGACCATGATTACAATTAATATCTCCATCTAATAAGTTTTCTAAACTTCCTTGCATGCATGGGCCAAGGCCTTTCCCTATATAATCAAGATGATCCATTGTCTAGTTAGTGATAATATATTTTGGATTTTGAAAGCATTTGGTGAGACCTTTTAAATATAACTAGTCTCCCTCTATAAAATCCTCGTGGTCTTTCTTTTGTGTGATAGTAGGTACAAAAACCATAGGTGGTTATCACTATTTCTTTTTGTGTTGCCAAATCTGGTTGGGTCCATTAAGAATCTTAGAAGGTTTAGGCTTGTCATATGTTTTAGTGGATTTAGGAAACATTACAACATAGAAGGAATCCTTTATATGGTACTGTAAATTCCCACATCTTCAATGACAACCTACTTTTCAAGAGTGATGAGAAATAGACTAGTCAAGGTGGAAGTGAGATTACTAGGGTTGATATAATTATATGGAGATAGATGGGAAATTATGGTTTTGTTATTCTTCATAATGAATTCAAAACTTGGGAAATAGTTATAATTATAAAACTCAACCTCAAGATGTTTGTAATATTGATATGGATATTGATCAGTGGGAATAATAACCTTCATCCCATCATGGGAAAACTTAAGGCACTAGTGTAGTGTGGATGGAACTACCTATACTTCATGGATCCAAGGATGAATCATAAGTATGTTATAAGGAATTTCAATATCCACAATATAGAACAATTTATGGTGGGAAATGAATCCAACCATGACAAAAAACTAAGTTTTTCCCAAAGATTTCCTTTTAGCATTGTCGTAAGCCTTGATTGTAATTATTTCTAGCTAAATATATTTTTTTAGTATAGCCCAATCATTATACCAACTTAAGGGATATGATTTTTAATCTTGAACCATTGTCTATAAAAACTTGCTTGATCTTATGATTGGAAATGATTATCTCAATGTATAGTGGGTTATTATGGTTTGGGCCAAGAGTGGACATGTCTTTTTGGTTAAACATGATTTTCTAAAATGTAGACAAATGTCCAACTAGGTTCTAGAACTGTTCATGGTTTATATCATTAGGCACAATGGACGTCATATGTTCATAAAAGATCTAATATGGAGATCTACATAGGGGTTTTATTCAATTGAACTACTAAACTATAAGGCTTTTCAATTATGGGTTGAGTTGGCTTAGCCTTTATTGGCAGAATATTTGGCTTTGGGATTGTTGGCACAATGTTCTCATTGGGTTCAATGGAAGAAGTGGGTGAAGGGATCTGGATGGTGACTCATGGGCATCTAGTTTTGATTGCATAACCTAGAGGTGGCAAGGAGCTATTATAATCAAAAGAAGAAGGTAAAGGGCCTTAGATAATGACTCATAAGCATCTAGTTTTATTACTATAATTTTGAGTTGACAAGGAGTCTTTATAATTAGAAGAAGGGTGTTGTTTTTTAGAACTAGTAAATCATACAAATGGAATTACAACTATATTGCATGAACTTGATGTGGTATTACTAGAGGGAGAGGGAGATGACCCTATAATGATGGGTCCCATGTTATAAGGAGCACAATATTGTTTAAATGGTTCAATAGTAACAATGGAAATGTGGGTAGTAGAAATTTGCCCCACATTATTGTTATAGTCATAAGGCATGTTTTTATAAGCCACATTATTAGTATGGACATTATGATCATGATTATGCTCATTATGATTCTGACCCTGATGTTGGTTTTGATTTCACAACGATCCTTGATTTTTTCCTTGGTTTTGATTATTTCTTAGTGGTGGTGGACTATGTTGAGGAAATGGGTACTTGTAGATTCCCATATCTTGATTTATGTCTTGATTAGGGGATAATTTAATCTCTTGTTCACCATTTTCAATGAAATATTTAATAATATGTCATAATTGGTCATAATTGTATGCATCATGACCAACAACATGATGGAAGTTTCACCACTCATTCTCTTTGTACCAATCTAGTTTTGGTTTATCTTGAGGAAATGGCCTTGGTACTGGCCATACAATTAGGTTAGTTGCTATGAGCTTTTGAAGCACTATTTCAACCAGTTCTCCCATTTTAATAAAGATTTGAAAATTGTTAGGAAATGTCCATGGAGGTTGTCTTTGAAAATTAGGTGGTGTATTTTGGGGAGATAATTTTACATTTAGAAGAGGTAGAGCCTATACCATGTGTATGTGCCTTGTTTCAGTCACCCTATTTCTAACAATGTTCTAGTTCTTGTTAAAGTTCTTAAGCTTATTTTGCACAACATTTTGTGTAGATGGTTTGGTAATATTTTAAGTTTGACCCTATACATAAATCTTGACAAATCCCTTATCAATAAGATCATTCTCAATCTGTACCCCTTTATCTATAATTTATTTAAATGACTTAGGATAAGCTAATCATAGATTATGCATGACCTCAGGATGCAATTTTTATGCAAATATATCCACCAACTATTTGTCTAACAAGTTATGCTAAAATGGCTTGATAATGCTTTCCATATCTATAGATATGCCATGAAACTTTTACCATCATGTTGTTTGGCTTTGGATAAGTCAAAAATGGTCAATTCATGTTCTATGTTGTATGAGAAATGGTTGACAATTTTTTTTAATAAGTCATTCCAATCCACAACTGATCCTTTGGGTAGTTTAAGTAGCCAATCAAGAGCATGTCCTATTAAAATTCATGGAAATAGTCATAATAAGTAATCACTACTATAAGCAACCTCTTGTCATAAAATGACAAATGCCTATATGTGTTCCCATGGTTCTCCCTTTCCTTTATATTTATCAAATTTTGGTGCCTCAAAATGAGGTGAAAAGGGGGTTTAGAGAATTTATAAGTCAAATGGATATGGACATATCTCATAAAATTTATACTTCTCAACTCTATTAGTCATCTCCAATAATTTCACAATATCTTTCATAAAATTCCACTCTTGCATGTTTGGTACATTCATGGATTAGTTATGGTGTTGCTAGGGTGCTATGTGCCCCTGATTTTGATGTTATTAGGGTAGAATGTGCCATTAATAATTCTATTTTTTTGGGTAGAATGTGCCCCTATGACGCAGGAGCATCTCAAAAACATCTACAATGGCTACATGAAGACATGGTCAAAGTTAGAAATTCACAAGCATAAAAATCTCAAGCCATGTCTTAGTTTTGTATTTGAATTCATATTATTGTCTTTTCCCTCCAAAATGTTGTCAACGAGGAATAAATGTAAAAGTAAAAAGAGTTAAAATGGGTGAAATTTGGTTGAAAGGAATCCCCATGTTGGGATTTTTTTGATTAAAAGAGGAGGAGATGGTTGAAAGATTTCAACCATAAGATCTTAGTTGAGATTATCTCCCAACTTAGATATTAGTTTAGAAAAATCCTCCTTTCTTGTTTCAAAGCCCAAGTTGGTGTAGGAGACTCTTTCAAAGAGTAATAAATGTAATGAAAGAAAGAGGAGAGGAGTACATGGAAGGAAAGAGAGATAGGATATCTCATTTAGGGAGTGAAATAAGAATGATTAGAAGAATGTAAGGGAGCAAAAAGAAGGGGGAGACTATAGATGTGAAGAAAGAAGGTATGAAAGAGCAAATGAGGCCTTGTAAATCCATTTATTATTGAGTAGGAAACATTTATCATAGTTTATGTATTGTATGTTAAGTAATATTTTTTTATTAAGAAGGATAAATATAGACTGTAATGAGCAAGAGTTTTCCCTTGGTAGTATTTTGGTTTCAACAGTGATAGGTCTGTGCATGCATGTATATGGATCTATATAAAACATAGGTATGGAATGATCATTTTATGTCATGAATTACATGTGAATAATACTTTAACCTTGTTTTTAGAACACTATATGTCTTTTGTATTATGATAAAGAATTATAGAATGCATGTAAAGTTGTGGGAATGAAAGAGCAGGGTATATGAGAGTGTTTGAAACATGAACACACAATTCACTATTTGAGGTTAGAAATACATGATATTGTATGCATGGAATTGCATGAAAAATCTAAAAAAGTTTTTGAGTCCATTTAGATTCTATATGTTGAGAAAGGAAGACATAGATACCCTTAAATACCTTAAGATCCACAAAACCCTATTCTCAAGCTTGTAGGTGACATGGTATAGGTAGGTGTATAGAAATTATGTGTTTTGAGAAAAAATGAATGGATTAGACTCTTTTTTCATGAATACATGAGTGGGAAAGGTTTTATATTCTTAAAAATCTTAAAATCTTGTTCAAATTCTCTTGATAAAAGAAAAGGTGATGGAAACTCTAGGAACCATGTTCAATGTCAAGAAACACAAGTTAAACCCTCTTGTTTGAAGTGAATAGAGGATTATCTTGAAAAATTTGATGCATGGTAAAGATGAAAAATATCTAGATAGACCCAAAATATTAAACTATATCATTTTAAACCTTCTAAAATGTTCTCAATAGAATTATTAACTCTCAGCCTATAGAGGACTATGCACATGCAACTTTGAGGAATTTGTGTATTTTGTTTAGTGAATGGAATAAGAGACATTTTTTGGTTATACAAGTATATTATTGAATAAAGGAGAGAATTTTGGTAACTATTAACACTTATTAGAATCAAGGATTAATGAAAACCTTATACCCTATTGACTATCATGCATATACAATTAAAGGCAACTGAGATTTCTAGCTTAGAATGCATAAGAGGTTGGTATGATATAGAAAATGATTGGAGAAGGTTTAGGGTACCTTTTAAGACCATAATAAATAATTTATAACAATTTAAATAACTTTAAACACTCCTACATCCATTATTTATTATCTCAGCCTACGTAGGCATTTGGAAAGCCCTAAACTAGGGTTTAGGGGCTAGAAAGTGTTTTAACCCATAGAAATGCCTAAAAACTTGTAATAATACCCTTTTAGATGTTAATAAACTATTTTAAGTGGTTTTAAATGTATGAATTATGGATAAGTATGGAAAGGTTTAATTACAAAGTGAATTCGAGGTGCATGCAAGGTGAAAGGAGTAGGCTAAGATAGGAAAAGTGGTTTTCTCCAAAGAAGTGCACAAAAAAACATTTGATTCAACTATAAAGAGGTAATGGGTATCTAGAAAGATGATTTTTTGGCTTGGAAGTTTGTACAGTGATCAAGACAAGGAGGTTAACATGAAAGGAAGGTTATTTGGAGTAGAGGCTAAAGAAGGAAGTGTTAATCTGTACAAAGGAGCCTAATGTGATTCTCAAGTATGTTATAGAAATTATTAATGGGTATTTATAAATGTTTTTAAATTCATTATTGAGATAATATACAAGAAGTTATGGTCAATATATAGAGGAAATAGGGTTACACAGGGAGGTCTACAAGCAAACAGGTAAGATGAGAGTTTTGAGCATTCAAACTAGGAATGATGGATATTGATATGTTTTTTAAGGTGTATTAAAATGTATGGGATACCTAAAAGAGATTAGATCATGAAAATAGGACTATTTTATTTTAAAATGGATTTTGTAGTCTATAAGAGGATTCCTATATAGAAGATAGTCACCAATAATAACATTGGCGACTCAATAAATATCTTGGCCCTAGTGAAGGAGGTAAATTAAGGTGTAAAAAAGGTGGGGTTACACCAATTTTTGGTATCATATCTCAAAATACTAGCTACAATTAACTATATTTTAAGTTTTTTTTGCATTCTCTAGAGTTAATGGTGAAGATTTCTTTCTTTGGAGGTTCCTTACAAATGTTCATCTTTTACATAGAGAATGGAATGGAATATTTATTTAAGGTATTGATAGTGCATGAATTATATGAGCATTTGACAGGTTGGGTAACTTCAAGTTACAAGCATAAGTTGGCTTGAAGAGACAAAGATAAGATGGAAGCATTGTTGAAGGCATTACAGAGCAATAGAGTACATGAGGGTACTAAGAATAAAGAAAGAATATAAAAGGAGAGAGGTATGACTAGTAATGAAATTGATAAAGAGATTGCTTTTGAGAATATATTTTAAGTTTGTAGATAGATATTAATCTTTAATATAGATGAATAGGCAAGCATGGGTATGGCCTATCTCTTAATAAAGAGGAGACAAAAAAAGGAGAATGATAATAAGAGTAAAGCCCATATAGATAAGAGTGTGAATAAGTTTCCAAGTGAGCAACAAGAGGAAGAAGAGATTGTGAAGAAGGTTCTCATTATGGAGAACAAAAAGAGAGAAGAAAGTGAATTTGAAGTGCTAAGAGGAGCACTTGGTGAAGATAACACTCATAGGGACCTTGTGGTATCTTTTTTTTATAACTAATGTTGCCTATGCATGGGTAATTATAGGTATGAGCAGCCTTGAGAAGGTCAAGATAGAGGCCTTGAAGAATGAGAAGATTGGTATAAGAGAAGACAGTAAATGCACAAGTGAATGTGAAAGAGAGAGAAGAGATTTTTATGCTATTGATAAGGAAGGAGAGATGCATTGGTTAATTCATGATAAGGGTGTTGACAACCCCATACTATCAAGAGAAGAGACGGAAGAGGAAGATGAATTCCATGATGTTATGAATGCCAAAGAAAGGCAAGAGAACATCCATACACGAAGGAAGAAGAAGATTGCTCCACAGATGAGTCCTATAATCAGGTAAATGAATGTTTATGACCTGATTATGATTGCTTATATGAAGATAAGATTTTTGATATGCAGGTGTATGAAGAGAAAATAAAAATATAGCCATGGAAAATGGCTCAAGGACATGGTTATGTGATGCGTAAGAGGTGTAAGTAATCGACTGTTGGAGAGAGTAAGGTGAACCTCAAGAAAGAGGTCAATCGAGCAAAGAAAACAAGTAATAAGTAGCCGATACAAAGCAAAGTATGGGTCAATAAGAGTAAACAAGAAGTGTACAAGGCTCAAGATACAAGCATGCCTCAAGAGAACATAATAAAAGAGAAAAGTTGGAGGTTCAAGAAACTAATGGAGTCAAAATAAGATAAAATGATGATGATGCAACCAAGTCAAGTTAAATAACATGGATCAAGTATGTTGAAAGGTAAAGAGGTCATTTATGATGAATATGATGATAAATTGTTTGAGTCATGGAATGTTGTCATCATAAATGAGCATAGAGTATGCCAAGAATTAGTTTTGAGTGATAATGACCAGTCATGTGAAAGCTCTTATGCAAGAAAGCATATTAAAAGTGAAAAAAATAATGGAATATGGCTATGTGGATTAATATGGAGCAAGGAGAGAACTCCAAATGGATGGATTATGAGAAAAGGGATGAGCATGCATCAAGACAATGGTCCATTAAAGGCAAGAAGCAAACAAGATGGCTTCAAGGAGAGGTCAAAGAGAACAAGGAGGCACAAGGTAAGTGTGATTAAATTATATTTTATGAGTATACTAATGATGAATTTGTTTATGTGAAGACAATCCAAGAAAGGGTGAGATGAAGGGTAAAAGACAAGTAGTCCTCAAGGATGAAGAACCCAAGTTTGATGAAGAAGATGGTGAGGTAGATGAGACCTCACTAGAGGAAGAGTTAAGAATGTTATAAGAGCTATTTGGTCATTCAAAATAGATGAATGGAGGTAAAAGCCATGGTGAAGACACCATTGAGAAGAGTGAATTAAGACAAGAACAAATAAAAGAAGCAAGGGTAGTTTTGGTCCAAGAACTAGAAGGTGAAGGTAGCCAAGAGGATTCATGGCCTAAATATTATGATTCTAAGGTGGAATTTGATGTTATGTATGTAGATATGAAGGTTTATAATGTGAATGAAGTCCATAGTTCAATGGATAAGCACATGAAAAAAGAGGCCAAAGAAGATCTTGAAGACAAGTATGAATATGAAGAAACATGGATATGGGAGATTGCAGCTAGGAAAGAGATGAGGAGAAAACATACCAAAAGATAAAGATAAGTAAGATGAATGGAAAAGACTATTTCAAACAAAGACAAGCATTGGTATTGGCAACAAGACTTTGGGATCTATGTATAGAGTGAAGGCTAAAGCATGAAGGAACATCTCATTTGAATTAAGGTTCAAATTATTTATAGAGGGAGAATATGATGCAAGATAATCTCAAAAACATGTGCAATGGTTACATGAATAAATGGTCAAAGTTAGAAATTCTCAAGCATACAAAGCTCAAGTCATGTCTTAGTTTTGTATTTGAATTCATATTATTATCTTTTCCCTCCAAAATGTTGTTAAGGATGAATAAATTTAAATATTAAATGTAAAAGTAAATAGAGTGAAAAGGGGTTAAATTTGGTTGAAAGGAATCCCCACTTTGGGAGTTTGTATAGTAAAAGAGGAGGAGATGGTTGAAATATTTCAACAATAAGATATTATTTTAGAAAAATCCTCCTCTCTTGTTTTAAATCCCAAGTTGGCATAGGATAATTTTTCAAAGAGCAATAAATGTAATGAAAGAAAGAGGAGAGGAGTACATAGAAGGAAAGAGAGAGAGGATCTCTCATTTATGGAGAGAAAGAAGAATGATTAGAATAATGTAAGGGAGCAAAAGGAAGGTGGAGACTATAGATGTGAAGAAAGAAGGTATGAAAAAGCAAATAAGGCTTTGTAAATCCATTTATTATTGAGTAATAAACATTGATCATAGTTTATGTATTATATTTTAAGTAATATTGTTTGATTAAGAAGGATAAATATAGACTGTAATAAACAAGAGTTTTCCCTTGGTAGTATTCTAGTTTCAATAGTGGCAGGCCAGTGCATGCATATATATGGATCTCTATAAAATGTAGGTATGGAGTGATAATTTTATGGAATGAATTATGTGATAAGAATCTATTAGCCTTGTTTTGATAACACTAGAGATCTTGTGTATTGTGATAAAGAAGTATAGAATGCATGAAAAGTTGTGGGAATGAAAGATCGGGGTAAGAACATGATATATGAGAGTGTTTGAAACATGAACACACAGTTCATTATTTAAGGTTAAAACCACGTGATATTGTATGCATGGAATTGTAATAAAAATTATAAATGTATGTGAGTCCATTGAGAGTATATATGTTGATAAAGGAAGACACAGAGACCCTTAAATACCTTAAAATCCACAAAACCCTATTCTTAGGCCTGTAGGTGACAGGGTATAGGTAGGTGTATAGACATTATGTGTTTTGAGAAAAAATGAATGGATTAGACTATTTTTTCATGAATAAATGATTTTTAAATGTGTTATATGCTTTAAAATCTTAAAATATTGTTGAAAGTCTCTTGATAAAAGAAAAGGTGAGGGAAACTCTAGGAACCCTATTCACTATCAAGAAACACAAGCTAAACCCTCTTTTTTAGAGTGAAAAAGGATTATATTGACAAATTTGATGCATGTTAAAGATTAAAAATATCTATACATACCCCAAATACTAAACTATATCATTTTAAACCTTCTAAAATGTTCTCAAGATAATTATTAACTCTCAGCCTATAGAGGACTGTGCACATGTAACTTTAAAGAATTTATGTATTTTGTTTAGTGAATGGAATAAGAGAAAATTTTTGGGTATATAAGTATGTTATGGAAGAAAAGAGATAATTTTGGTAACTCTTAACACTTTTTATAATCAATTATTAATGAAAACCTTATACCCTGTTGACTGTCATGCATATACAGTTAAAAGCAACTGAAATTTCTTGCTTAGAATGCATAGGAGGTTGATATGATCTATATAATGATTGGAGAAGGTTTATGGTACCTTTTAAGACCCCAATAAATCATTTATAACCATTTAACTAACATAAAATACCCATAGCTCCATTATTTGTGCTCTCAACCTGTGTAGGCCTTTGGAAAGCCCTAAACTAGGGTTTAGGGGATAGAAAGAGTTTTAACCCATAGAAATGCCTAAAAAATTGTAATAATAGGATTTTATATGTTAATAAAATATTTAAAGTGGTTTAAAACCTATTAATTATAGATAATTATGTAAAATTTCAATTACAAAGTGAATTTTAGGTGCATGCAAGGTGAAGGGAGTAGGCTAAGATAGGAAAAGTGTTTTTATCCAAAGAAGTTCACTAAAAAACGTTTTATTAACCTATAAGGAGGTAATGGGTATCTAAAAAGGTGATTTTTTTGGATTTTAAGTTTGTACAGTGATCAGGACAAGGAGGTTTACATGAAAGGAAGGCTAATTAGAGCAGAGGCTAAAGAAGGAAGTGTTAATCCGTACAAAATAAACTTAGGTGATTATTAGGTATGTTATATAAGGGATTAATTGGTATTTATAAAAAAATTTACATTCATGATTGAGAACATATACAAGAATTTATGGTTAATATATAGAGGAAATAGGGCTACAAGGGGAGGTTTACAAGCAAATAGGTAAGATGAGAGTTTTGAGCATTCAAACCAGAAATGATGGATATTGATAGGTTTGTTAAGGTATATTAAAATGTATGGGATACCTCCAAGATATTAGATCATGAAAAGAGGACTATTTAATTTTAAAATGGATTTTGTAGTCTATAGGAGGATTCCTATATAGAAGATAGTCACTAATAATAACATTGGTGACTCAAAAAACATCTTGGCCTTGGTGAAGGAGGTAAATTAAGGTGTAAACAAGGTGGGGTTACACCACCCTAGATTTTTTGTTGTTTGGGTGGAATATGCCCTTGTTATTGTGAAGATCTATTAGTGTTGTATACCCTTTGATTTATGACTTAGTTTTGATTAAATCCTGGAGTTGAGTATATAAGTTATTGATTCTTAGATTGTAAAACATTCCTTGAATTTGATTGTCTTGAATGATTAGTGCTTTGTGTTGTAAATACTATCATTGATGTCAAATGTCTATCATTATTGGTGATAAAGGCCCCATTACATTTAATAATGTTTATAATATTTATATCTTGGCTAATGTGTGTTAATATTTATTTATTATTAATGAATATATATTTGGTTGAATATAAGACAAAAGAAGGGCCCATGGAGAAGTCAAAGAGTCATGGGGTAAAGACAAAAGAAGAATGGGACACATTTTCCCATGAAGAGTCATCTTGGGGAACTCCAAGATTCACCAAGTGAAGAAAAAAGAGGAAGGGCACAATTTCTCATGGACACTTTGAGGAATATGAAAAGTCACCAAGATAAGTATGAAAGAGTTAAGGCTGTTTTTGATTATGAAGGGTCACCAAATGAATTTTCAAATGCAAGGATACGAAGGGTCATGTAAGTTTGGCATCATTTTTCATGAGGATTGAAGGGTCACAAAGGGGGAAGGCCAAAGGTCATTTGGAAAGTTATAAATAAAGGCTTGAGAAGCCATTTGTAATATGTGAGAGAGTTTGATTGTGATATTGTAATATCTAGCTTAGAAGAGCAAAGGTGAGAGAGGAAAGAGATATTGTAATAAACTATCATTTGTTGAGATAGCAACATTGAGAGATAGTTGTGTGGTAGACATAAGGGGTTGGTGCTCCTATGGGTTGGTACTCACAAATTGTTGCGGTGTTGGTGCTTAACAAAGTGGTTGGTGCTCATGTGGATTGGTGCTCATGAATTGTTGATGTTTTGGTGCTCAACAAAGGGGTTGTTGCTCCTGTGAGTTGGTGCTCACAAATAGTTGTTGTGTTGGTGCTCAGCAAAGGGTTTGGGGCTCTTGCAAGTTTGTGCTTGTGAATATTATGTTTTGAGTTGGTGTTCATTCATATACTTGAGATTGTTCTCCATGATTTTTCCCACATTAGGTTTCTACATTAAATCTAGTGTCTCTCTCTATCTTGTGTGGTGTTTATTAATTCAATTGTATTGCATATCTTGAATGTATGTTAAAGTGGAATTTGATTAAGTGAAAGTTTATAAGATATATGATATACTGATTTACCCCCTCTTAACAATTGGTATTAGATTAGGTTCTTTATGAAAAAGTTTTACAGCTTAAAGGTAGATTTGGAAGTACAAGATGGCCATACATGAAGATGCCTCTGTAAGTAAAAGGATAGATGATCAATAAGAAGATGATGATGAAGCCAAAGTGAATCTGGATGGAGAACTCATTTGTGCCTTAGAAGAGTTAAAGGCTGTTGAAAAGAAAAATTAAAGATTGAAGCACCAGATCAAGAACAATGAAAAGGAGTCAAAGGAAATAATTGAAGATCTACAAGCACACTTCAAAAAAGCCAAGAAGAATGAAGAAGATATAATGACACAGTTTAAAATAGTAAGAAAATAATGTGAAAGGTATGTTATTGAAATTGCTTCTTTAAAAGTAGATCTTGATAAAACAAATAAAGCAATCAATGATAGAGTAGCCAATGATTCAAAATTTGAGAATAACAATAATATGTTGAATAAGATATTAGAAAGTGAAAAGTCAATATCAGATAAGACACGTATCAGATTTGAAAAGAAAAAGATCTATGTTGAAGCCCTTACAAAAGAAGAAACAAAAAGGGAAGAAGTGAAGTATACAAAGTACATCTCAAACAAAGAAGGCTGGAGGGAACAAAGCTACAAAAGGAAATTAGGTCAGAGATACACAAATAGATCCTATTTTTATGGTTATTATTTTTATTTTAATAGATATGGTCACATGAAATTAGAATGTATAAAAAGAGATAATAATCTCAGAAATAAGGAAAAGAAAAGTCATGTAGAGTCAAGCAAAAACTACAACTCTTTTGCTCCTCTATCAAGCTTGGATGAAGAGTCCATAATTTATTACAAGTGTAAGAAATTTGGACACATAAATTGGTACTATAGAAGCATGTTTGAGTTAGTCAAGAAGGACCAGAGTTTCAAGGCTTCGTTCATCAAGAAGAAGGTTCAGACATGGCAGAAGAAACAACCTAAAGATTCTATGTTGGTTCAGATAGTTTTGCATGCAAGAAATGAAGAAAAGCCATGGTTCATTGATAGTGGATATTCAAGGCACATGAAATGAGACAAGATAAAGTTCATAACCTTGAAGAAGATCAATGGTGGCATAGTGAAATTTGGAGACAATACTACTACCAGAATTGCCGAAAAAGGTGCACTAAGTTTGGATAATGGTAGAACTAAAACTAAAAATGTTTTATATGTAGAAGATCTTAAGCATAATATTTTGAGTGTAAGTAAAATTTTTGATTAAGGGCACACACTAAAGTTCTATGTATAAGGTTGTGATATTAGAAGAAAATATTCAAATTTATTGGTTGCAGATGCTCAGAGAATAGGAAATAACTTGTATATGCTATCAGAAATCAAAGGTCAAAAATGTTGTTTGAGTTAGATTTAAGAAAGTTGGTTATGGAATAGGGGAATGGGGCACATAAATTTTGACAATCTTGTTAAACTCAAAAAAAATAAAGTAGTAAAAAATCTTCTAAAGATTACAAAGCTATCTAACACGCTTTGTGAACCTTGTTAGCATGGGAAGCAGGCTAGAAGGTGATTCAAAACAAAAGAGTACTCAGCCACTCAGATGCTAGCGATTATTCACACTAACTAATGTGGACCTATGAGGACTCAAAGCACTCAAGGTGATAAATATTTCATGTTGCTTATTGATGATTTTTCATGTATGACTTGGGTAATGTTTTTAAAGAAAAAATTAGAAGCTTTTAGACATTTCAAAGAATTCAAAGCATTAGTTAAAAATGAAATTTGTTTGAAGATTAAGTGTCTAAGATCAGATCGAGGAGGAGAATTCATGTCAAACCAATTTATTTAGTTTTTTGAAGATCATGGAATAAAGAGACATTATTCAGCAGCCAAAACTCCATAGCAAAAAGGAGTAGTTAAATGAAAAAATAGAATAGTTCAAGAGATGGCAAGGACAATGCTAAATGAATCCAAGATAGTAGATAAATATTGGAGAGAGGTAGTTGGTACAATAGTGCATATTTAGAATAGATTATTACTAAGATTCAATAGTGACAAGACTCCTTATGAGCTATGGAAAGATAAACCAGCAATAGTTGAGTATTTTAGAGTTTTTGGTAGCAAATGCTTCATAAAGAGAATTGATGAAAAACTTGGTAAGTTTGAATCTAGACTAGATGAAGGTATATTTCTTGTTTATTCTTGAAAAAGTAAAGCTTATAAATGCTATAATAAAAGAACCAAGAAAATTTTTGAACGTGTAAGTGTCAGGATAGAAGAAGATGGAACACAAAGAGTCAGTGATACATTATACATTCCTAAAATCATTGAAGAGGAAGGCTTTGAAGAATTAGATGAAGATGAGGAGAAGGAGAAAAAGGGCACTAAAAATCCATCCAAATACATTTAGAGAAATCATAATGAAAGTGACATCATCGGGGACATAAATTAAGGAATTTACATGAAAAGAATGATGGTAAGTGAATTTGAACAAGTTAATTTCTCTTTGTTATCTAAAATTCAGCCTAGAACTTTTTCAGAAGCTAGTCATGATGAACATTGGGTTAAGGCTATGGATGAAGAATTAAATCAAATAGAAAAAAATGATACTTGGGAATTAGTGTCTAGATCAAAAGATCACAATGTGATAGGAACAAAATGGGTTTATAGAAATAAGTTGAATGAAAATGGAGAAGTGACCAGAAATAATGCAAGATTAGTATGTAAAAGATATGCTCAGATTGAGGGAATAGATTTTGAAGAAACATTTGTGCCAGTGGCAAGGTTAGAGCCTATTAGAATGTTTTTTGCATATGCAATGTTTAAAATTTTCAAAGTTTTTTAGATAGATGTCAAATCTACCTTTCTAAATGGGAATCTTGATGAAGAGGTCTACATTGAGTAGCTTGAGGGATATATTCTCTCAAATTTTAGTAACCATGTATGTAGATTGAAGAAAGCATTGTATGGATTGAAACAAGCTCCCAGAGTTTGCTATGCAAGACTTGATAAGTAACTACAAGATTAAGGATTCAAAAGAGGATTTGTTGATAGTAATATTTACATAAAAATAGAAGGTGAGCATCAATTGATTGTTGTGGTATATGTTGATGATATCATTTTTGGAGGAATATTGAAAAGATGACAAAATAATTATTTGATAGAATGCAAAAATAATTTGAGATGTCTATGCTTGGAGAATTATCATAATTTACTTAGGATTGCAAATATTTCAATCAAATTAAGGAATTTTCATATCTAAAAGTAAATATGCCAAGGAAATGTTGAATAAATTTGGTTTTGAGGATTGTGCACTAGTTAACACACCTATGTGTACACAAAATAAGGTGAGCAAGGATGAATATTCACCTATTATAGATCAATATTTGTATAGATCTATGATTGGTAGTCTTTTATATTTGAAAACATCAAGGCTAGACATCATGCATGTAATAGGTATTATTGCGATATATTAGTCATCTCCAAAAGATAGTCATGTTCAGTTGGTAAAGAGACTACTCAGATATATCAAGGGGACATTAGATTATGGATTATGGTATCCCATAGGTAGATATTTCACTTTGGTTGCTTATACATATTTAGATTGGGTAGGGTGTTTGGATGATATAAAAGTACAGGTGGAGGAGCTTTCTTCTTTGGTGATAGCTTAGTATCATGGCTAAGCAAGAAGTAGAATTCAGTATCACTTTCTATAGCTGAAGCAAAATATATTGCAATAGTATTATGTTGTAGTTAAGTGCTTTAGATGAAGCAAAATTTGTAATATATCAAGGTAAAGTATGATGAACCTATTTATATTTTTTGTGATAACACAAATGTTATAAATACTACAAAAAATCTAGTAATGCATTCAAGAACAAAACATATTCCCATTAGATATCACTTCTTGAGAGATTAGTTTGCATATCAATGAGTTAAGATGGAATATATCAGTACTATAGAGTAGATTGCAAATATTTTCACAAAGGCACTGCCAAAAGACACATTTGAATATCTATGAGAGAAGTTGGGAGTAACTTCTATTACTTTTTGCCATTGAGGTTCAGCATCAGTTGAGAGGGAGCTAAGTGTTAGTTCCATGAAGGCCCTTTGACATTGATGTCAAAGAGGGATAATAACAAGTATAGGTAAAAGTGAAGAAATAGGTATAGTGAATAGGTTCAGGTTACTACAGTAAGGGGGAGTTATTGTAGGTTTTTTAGATGATAGTATGTGCAAGATTTAGGATGTGGCAGTTTCAGGATTGAGGTTTCCATCAATGACAAAGGGGGAGATTGTTGGAAATATTGTCATTAATGTCAAAGGTCTAGCATTATTGGTGATAAAGGCCCCATTGCATTTAATAATATTTATAATATTTATATTTTGGCTAATGTGTGTTAATATTTATTTAATATTAACAAATATTTTTTTGGTTGCATATAAGACAAAAGAAGGGACCATGGAGAAGTCAAAGAGTCATGGGGTAAATATAAAAGAAGAATGGGATGCTTTTTCCCATGAAGATTCATCTTGGGTAATTCCAAGAGTCACCAAGTGAAGAAAAAAGAGGAAGGGCATAATTTATTATGAAGGGACACTTTGAGGAATACGAAAAGTCACCAAGATAAGGACAAAAGAGGAAAGGATGTTTTTGTTTATGAAGGGTCACCACATGACTTTTCAAATGAAAGGATATGAAGGGTCATGAAATTTTGGCACCATTTTCCATGAGGATTGAAGGGTCACAAAGGGGGAAGGCCAAAGGTCATTTGGAAAGCTATAAATAAAGGCTTGAGAAGCCATTTGTAATATGTGAGAGAGTTTTTGATTTTGATATTGTAATATCTATCTTAGAAGAGAAATTAGAGAGATAAGTATGATTTTTATTTTTTATATCTAGCTTAGAAGAGAAAAGATGAGAGAGGAAAGAGATATTCTAATGAACTATCATTTGTTGAGATAACAACATTGAGAGATAGTTGTGTTATATACACAAGGGGTTGGTGCTCCTATGGGTTAGTGCTCATTAATTGTCACTCTATTGGTACTCAACAAAGGGGTTGGTGCTCCTATGGGTTGGTGATCATGAATTTTTTCTATGTTGGTTCTTAGTAAAGGGGTTGGTGCTCATGAATTTTTGTTGTGTTGGTGCTCAACAAAGGGGTTGGTTCTCCTGTGAATTGGTGCTCATGAATAGTTGTTGTGTTGGTGCTCAGCAAAGAGTTGGTGCTCCTGCAAGTTGATTCTTTTGAATATTGTGTTCTAATTTGGTGCTCATTCATATACTTGAGATTGTTCTTCATGGTTTTTCCCACATTGGGTTTCCACGTTAAATCTGGTGTCTCTCTTTATCTTGTGTGGTGTTTATTACTTCAATTTTATTACATGTCTTGAATGTATGTTAAATTGGAATTTGATTAAGGGAAATTTGATAAGATATATGATATATTGATTCACCCCCCCCTCTCAGTATATCCTATGCTTAACACTTTTTTGATTTTGGGAATCTCTTTTTCTATTTACCAATTTCGATGTTGGTTGAGACAAACTAGCCAAATTGTCTTGAGGAATCTCCTCAATATGAATGGAATGTTTGGGTTTCTAATTTTGTAAAGTGACAAAAGGTTCATGATTATTAAATAATGTATTTTCATTTTCTAAAGGAACATTTTAAAATATCTCTTATGACTTTAATTGTTCATTTAGGTTACCTTGATCTACCAATGCTGTGTTCTCAAAAATATTTGTTGCATACTCTCAATTGCATTTTCATGTTATTCATAAGCATCATTGTGAATTAAATTATCAAAAAATGAGTTATTTAAGTCTATGATAAGCTGATCGACATATCGTTGACTTATTTTCTTGATTTTTACTATAAGATCTAGATTTGTGGGCATTGAATCTATAAGCATTTCTTTACCTTTGTTAGAGTAAGAGGTTATCTTTAGTTGTACAAAAGCTTGTTATTTCCATCATTTTTATCCTTCTCTAAATAAGGTATGTAATAATTCCATAAAAAAATCTGAAGGTAATCTAGCACTTGATTCTATCAACCTAAAAAGTGCTTTGTCTTGGTTCTCTTGGTGATGATATTCATTGTATTCTTTAGATCTTAATATTGTAGGAATATCCTCAAAGACAATGACATTGTCTTGACCATCATAATATTGCTCATCCTCATAGCTAAGGTTTTAAGACACCCCACTATAAGTGAACCTTTGAGTTGTGTCTTAAAAAGAGTTATTCTTATGTTTGACTAGATTTAGGACAATGTTTTACAAACATTATGAACAAGGTATGGATTTGGTCTTTTTTTTTCAATAAATGACTACGGTACCAAAGATACTATAAAAAGGAGGGTGGCTTGAAACCACACATAATTAGAATATTTGGTTCATGAATTTACTCAGACTTTGGTAAAGTTAAAATCATATAGACTAGAAGAGGGTATGATAACTCAAAAATCTAGAGTGTGACATGCACACTAAAACATAGAATTTTGTGATACATCAATACCGTAAAAACTAGTTCAACTTCGGTGAGTTGATAATAGAAAATTATAAGAAAGATATTTAGATTATGAAGAAGATAATGTGAACTAAGAAACTCATAATGTGAAAACATGCAAGAATTCCTATGTATAAAACTAAAACCAAATGGGTAACATAGTGCTGCCACATGGTGATAGGGGGTATTGTAAAATATGTCTTAGGAATTAAAGTGTGAGTGATGAATAAGATGATTTAAGTCCACCAAGATTATAAGTGTGATTTTGGGTCTATAAAATGGCCCTCAATTTATAATATAAAATTGAACCCAAGTTAAAATAAGTTTAATGTGCAATGGTGAACACAATTTAACACATCAACCCTTAGAACTTAAAATGGTTCAATTTCAAATTTGAATTATCAATGAAGTAATTAATCTAATTTGTAAAATTATTTATACTCAAAGGGGAAACATAAATACATTAATTATACCAATGATGACACAAAGTTTATGATGATAAATTGAATAAGGAAAAGATTAATTTCCACATGGATAATGTAATGTCTCCTTTGTTCAAGAAATTTGGGGACAATGTGTTTTGGTTATTTTCATTTTTTTAATAATTAATTTTGACACAAATCAAGAAAAAATAATCTAAGACAAAGACAAAATAACTAAGTAATCATCTTAGGCCCTAAACTGATAAGGTTGTATGATATTATTGGAGTCTGTATTTATACATTCACTTGAGAGAAAATTAATTGTTCATCCAAAAGTAAATGTGTATTAAATGGTAAGGTATTTTACAACCACCTTCTCTCAAGTGACAATATGATGATATGGACCTTGAGGTATACCTTTCACCAATAAAATTTATATGGAAAGTGAGGATTGTCTAAAAACTACAAGTTTTTTATCATCTAGATGGATCAAGTGCACAAGACTTTCATGTCCAATGTGCAAAAGAAGCTCACATCATTTAGGTCCACAACACTTGGCTTGTTGTAAAAATGTCTTGCTCTTTTTAAAACCACTACATCCAACACTCACTCAGTGTAGTGCAATGTCCAATATGCTCAAACATCTTGGGCTTATCCCAAATGATAGGAGATGGTTTAACTACTCAAACCATCGATCTTAGTGGGGTGATCCTAGTTTATATACCATCCATGGAGAAGGATTGAAGATGATGTTGGGAGGTGAATCCTCAAATCAAAGCTTCCCTAAATAACATGTGGGATGCAATGAATTCCACGTCATAAGCCAAAATGCAATGAAATAAATACTAAGTAAAAGATCTTTAAGGTTGTTTCTAGATCACCCAGGCCATGTAGGTCTTGGAGAAAGCCTTCATAACATATCTTTTATGCCTTTGGACTAAGGAAATTTGCAATGAAGGTGACACTTTTTATCCCTCAAGTTTCCTAAAAGGGATGGGTGGAAGAGCATACATGCACAATTTCCTCTTTGCATAAACAAAAATCTCAATAAATTTTTTAAGACAAGGATTAGACAAATAATATGCAATTGAATGAAACCAGGCAACTATGATTGGAAACATTTAAAAAGTTCAAAATCCTATTTCAAGATCTTGTGAAAAATATATGTAACTTGAAACTAAAATGATATCATATTCTTAAAATTTAGGATAAAACATGTGGTTTAAAAAAAAATCAAAAATAGAGTCCATATAACCCCAAACGAAGCTCCACAAAATGGCCTATTTAGCTTTTTATTTTATGACATGGGTTATCAAGCATAATTATGACCTGTAGTGAGTCTAGGCCATGGGTTTCACAGTCTAGGCTATGGATTTTCACATAGAAGTCTATGAATGGAATTTTGATTTTTTTTAAAACCTTTTTAAGCCTCAAAATCCAAGATTCTACATGAAATTGATTAGTAGGATGATTGTAGGAGAATTATGATCAAATTTATGGGGTGTGATCCCATTGGGCATGCCAAAATGTAGAGTGGATTATGAGAAATGATTAATCAAGTATTAGTCTAAGAAATCAAATAAAAATACATAAAGAGCTAATCAAATCAAGCCAATCTATTCATACAGTGTTTTACTTATGATAACAAGATATAAATAAAATAAAGTAAGCCATTACCTTCTCAACTGACTCCATTTATTAAAATAGGCTCAAAATCATGTTCTTCCCTTAATCAAGCATTCTTGTCTTCATCAACAATGGTGGCCAAACTCCTCCAATGTCTCAAGCACACTTTGTAAAACCTAGGCTCATGGTAAGAACTATCTAATTTTCCTATCAAATGAAGCTAATACCAATATAAATAACACAATAATAAAAACATAAATGAGTTTTGGAGAGACTTTAGCATTATAACGTTACACAATTTTAGCTTAAAAATCTAAGTGAAAGACCCTCTATTTATAGCTTTTCCAATTGGTTCAAGATCAACCATGATCATCTATCTCAAGATTGAGATGTTTGGTCATGAATAAATATACTATTTAGAATTAAACCCATACATATCCTCATAATGATTTAGGATAAAGAGTCATTAAATAGGCATGGTAATCCATAATCTGATATTTTATGCATTTATGGCTCAATGGATGGCACCCCATATGATGATGTCACTAGGTGATGTAGATATCAACAATCAATTTCAAATAATGAGATATTCAATAATTTCCATGGAATTATTACTTAATATCTTAATTTATTAATTATCTTAAATAAGATTAATCAAGTTTAGTGCAATTCTTTGGAAATTGGTGCATACTTAATCAAAATGGTTAAAAAATCACATTAATGGGTCATAATTTGACTAGAGAAGAATTGGAAGGTGATTTTAGATGAATATGAACCATGCTCCCATTTAGGATGTTACTGACACAAAATAATAAATGCACATGATGTATACTAATGAATTAGAAGAAAAGAGTGATCTAGAGCACAAAAAAGTGAAATCATCATTTTGACTTCAAATGAATTGATCAAAGTTAGGTATATCATAAAATTCATCACCCCATTTAGGGATACATTAGGCTACATCGACACTTGTATATGCCAGGCTTGAACCATTTAGTGCATTTTATGGATTTTGGTCTAAAATGTGCATTTGAGTGTAATTTGAGTCAGATTGACAATTTCAACACAAATGGTGGTAGGAATTGGATGTCTACACTATGTACATAATATGTCATCCTTCTTTGACATCTTTCATATATGTAAAATGATAAGAAACTAAGTAATGAGTGTTCATCAAATCATTAAGATAATTATTCCATGCTCAATCATGCAACCACTCATATGTGATCTTAGTATGTGATAATTATCAAAACCTATTTCTATATTTCACTATGATACTCTAATTTAATTCATGATAATAGTTTACTCTCCTTGGCTTCCCTACATAGTGAGAACTCTTATAATTTCATGTTCCATATTATGTTGCATAACACTGATTTTATTCATAGCCATATTAATTACTTTTGGATTCTATGCATAGACATATTTAATGCACCTCTCATTCCATGAATTTCAATATTTTTTACTCCTTTAACTCTCTATATATTTTAATTATTTTTTCTCTGATTCCTTGTATGCCCATACTTATTATTTTTTGGATGCATTGTAATAAACTTCCATGATTGTTCCCTTTCATGATGATTTCTTAAAACACCTTATTTTTTCATACTAACGAGTATTAGCATTCCTTAGAAATCCTTGTCAACACATGATAGTGTTGTAGTCTACATGTTGCTCAATGATTCACAAGATAAGAAATGATTTTTGATTTCATGTTTAGTGTTCCCATTGAAAGAATGCCTCACATCACACAAATATTTCTCATAGAATAACTTGCCTTAAATACAATTTTATTAATTAAATATTAAGCTTATATGTAGGTATTATAATCTTCCCATATTTTAAATTTGATATTATCAGCTCTTTGAACTAGTCCTTGGATCTGGGTCTCCATTTCCTTACTATGGAATCCTAAGATTGCCATTTGACCATGGTTTAGATCTTATCTTTGAACAAGATTTATTACCTTGTGATTTTATTCAAAAATAGGTTCTTACTTGTATTTGTAGCATTTTAAAGGCTTAGTATAAACCTATATATATATATATATATATATATATATATATATATATATATATATCCATTTTCACATAGTTACTTAGTGGATCTTTAAAATAATTTTTTAATAGTTCCAATTACTAGGTTACTAACTAGATATCTAGGCTCCATTAAAATCTTCAAGCCTACCCTATAAGTATCTTCCCCTCTTATGGACCTATATCCATGCATATATGATAATTTAAAAATCATATCCATGTTAGTAGATATCATTCTTAACTATCATGCATGAGTGCTACTACTATGGTTTGTTGTAAAGCAAACAAATAAAAAAATGTTTTTTTTAGTGAAATCAGGACTAATTAGAACTAGATATTTAGTAATGGTAGAATTAATATCTTGAAACACCTTATTGGATTCAACTATCCATTCCATTTTAGCATCCTACTTTAGAATGACATTTAGTGACTTGATAATCTATATAAATCTAGAAATGATTTTTCTCACAAATTTTATCTTTCCAAATAAAGACTCTAGTTCTTTCTTGTTGTTAGGAGGTATTATTCTTGAAATGGATTGAACTCATTTTTGGTAAATGGATATCTCATATTTGGTAATAATATGGCTTAACAATTTGCCTTATGTAACTCCAAATATGATCTTCTTTATATTTAGTGATATTTTATATCTCTTGCATCTATCGAAGACCTTTTTTGAATTATCTAAATGATTGTCTCTATCCTTTGATATTAATTATATTTTACATGAATATTATGATATAATCTTCAATAAATCCTTGAAAATAAAAGTTCATGGCATGTTGAACATTTTATTTTGCATTAATCAGGGCAAAAGGCATCCTTTTACATGCAAAAATTTCCCACTTGGTGGTAGTAGTCTTCATTATGTCTTCTGATTCCACCAAAACTTGGATTTACATAACAATTTGATATAGAAAGGACATGGTTTTAGACCAACTAACCATATATATTACCTTATCTAAGGAGGGAATAGGATAGTATCCTTTTATGATGCTCTATTCAGGTCCTTGAAGTTTTCACACATTGATTTATCCTTTATTTTTTTATAGGAATTAGGTTAGAAACCCATGTGTAATACATGATTGAAAATAAATATTAGTATCAAATATTTTCTAAACTTATTTTTGATTGACAGGATCTAAAATTATATTTATTAGCCTTTATCATTGCCTAAAGGGTTTGTGTTTGGGATTCAAAGGGATATTATGTGTGATGACCATAGGATCAAAGACTTTTAGATCTTCATACATACAATATATAACATTTATGATTTCAATGATTAGACCCTTCAAATTGTTTTTACTCACTTTTAGTGGAACTCATGCCAATATTGACATACTGAGATGTTCAGTGGTTCCTAGATTCTCCTTAACAAATTAGATTAATTTATCTTAGACTTCATCTTCTTTTTGGCCTATGCATTCATATAAAAGGTTTATTGTAATGATATCATTCCCTTATGTATATTATTATCCTTAAATTGTAAGATTCCATCTTGTCTTAGGTCTTTTATGTTCATCGGCTCAAAGTCATTTTCATCTATTATTTGAGATTCAAAGGCTCCTAAATTTATTATAAATAATATGAATTATTTATCATCATTAAAAAATTGTAATTAATCCACATTGTATTACACAGAGGGATAAAGAACCAACTCCCCCCAAAAAATTTACATCTTAGATTCCTGGAGCAGTACTAGGTTAGTAGCTAAAGTTACTATTGAATTTGTTGTTTGATTATGTTCTATTAAAATGGCTTTGATATTTAATGATTTGAATGACTCAATCAGATCCTATGATATGTGTTTATACTTTTTTAAGCAAGAAATATTACATTAATATTTTATTATAATTTGGTTGATAATTAGCTCTGAATCATCAAATATCTTTAGTTATTTGACATTATGTTAAGGCAAATTGTAAACCCAAAATTAAATATTTATACTCATATCGGTTATTAGTGGAATGGAATTACATCATGTATACCACAAGGTATTTCTTACCGTCTAGATCAATTAATTAAATACCAATGCCTGATCCTTTCTTAGATCTGGCTCCATGAAAATTAAGAGTCCATAATTTTGAAGGACCTTAAAATTTGTGTTCATGATGTTTATGCTCTATATTAAATGTGTAGACACATGCATGTGAGGATGAAAAATTGACCTTATATTTCTTTGAATTATATTACACAAAAATACACTTTATATTTATTTCCCAATCAACTTGAATCTAATTAGACACTCCTTTCTATGGTAGCTGCATGTGTGAGAAATTTGTTTCCATGTATCCATTTAGTGTCTTTGACCAATCATGGCTCAAAAACAAGCCATAGGATTTAGAAATGTTAATGAATAGAATATCTATATATTGTTTTATGTGTGGATCTTAATCTAGCTTTATGTGAACATTTGATAACTCTCCAACAATCAAAACTGTAGTCCTTCCAACTATAACACTAACGTTTTGGATTTGTCATGAGTCAACCTTAGATTATCAAAAATATCTATATGTATGATGTTGGATGAAGCATCTAAATCTACCAAAAAATTAAGCACATTTTTTAATGAAATTTATGATAGTCAACAGAAAAAGTGGTACTTTAGATTTTCATTTATGAATGACACATTGATATGTGCAACCTTAGATTATTAGTGGTTGGATTGTTGGTCCATGATTTCAATAATAGCTCTATTTATTTGATAAGTTGAGATAGCTCATGAAGAGTGATGTTTTCCTTAATATATGGATATCCTCAATTATGTTTTATTCATTCTTGTTTTGTATATTGAGACCTTATCGATGATGATTTCTCTTTGGAGGGGGTGGATTATTATTAGCTTTTGGATCTAGAGGAATCACTAAACTATTATTTGGATGTGTGAAATTCATAAGATTTTATTTTCCTTTACTTATTAAATTGTAATTTTTTATTTGGTACTAATGGAAAGCATATATCTCCTATGTATATCTTCTAGATCATTATCATCCTTGAATGGGAATGAGAATTCATATGCCTCAAAGATAATTATAGTGACGAAGGAATTAGAAGGATAATAGGAAGATGAATCTAATGGATTTGGAGGAGCTTCATACCTATCCATTTTTGTTTGGATGATCTCAAGGGAAGTGTAGAAATTTAAGTAATATAGCTCATCATGTTGTGTTGTGAACTTAGAACTAATTGTGCAATGTTACATCCAAAATATTTTTTTCAGGTAACTTGATAGGCAGATGTTATTCTGATTTATTTCTAAACCTATTGAAAGTCATGTTGTACCTCTAAAATGTAAATTTTTTATTTTTATTTTATCCCATGGTGTTCCCTATCCACTTATACATGCTCAGGAACTCATTTCTCAAATTCTATACCATCCACTAGATAACATCTAATTTTACTTTTATAGAATTAGAAGTAGTATTTTATGTAGCAGTAGTATTAACTAGTATCAAAGCTTGATTCTAATTTTTTTTATTAAGTGTAGACATATTATTATTTATAAATTTATGGTTATGTTTAGGTGGATCATGGGCCATAATAAACTCTTTACACCTTGTTCTGATTGTGAACCATAATATTATGATTATGGTTTGGAATAAGATTGAGGATTGAGAAGTTAGAACCAATTTTGGTCATGGTCAAAGCTTCTAATTGGTGGTTTAATTGCCTATTAATAATGATATATTAAACATAAGTGAGTGGTAGGGAGGTAATACTAGGAGATATATAGAGAAAGACAATTAGCATAGATTTCAAATCATTCTTATACATCTCAAGGGCTAATGCAACTTTGGGCCTATAATCATTGACAAATTGACTCCATATTTTTTTAACTTAGCATTAAAATATCTAATTGGATGATTGGTCTCAATCCTCACACTTTGAAAATGTCGGTATATGACACTTTGGCTAGTGACCTATCCAAATTGTACTAAAAAGTTATCTTGACACTAGTTCTAAGATGTAATTGAATATTCTTAGATATTTAAGATCCAATCATAAATAACATCCTAAATGTTAAAAGTTAAAAGTATTCATGGGTTACATTTAATATCCATAAGGTAGACTTGAAATCATTTATATGTTCTTCAACTATCCTACCTACTGAGGGAGAAAAGGAAGGAAGATACTTTTCTAGGTTTCTAAGTAAATCATATATGTCTCCAAGCATGGTGATCGTAGAACTAGCTAACCAAGCTAGGGATAAGTTAAGTGGAGGAATATGACCTCTTCTAATTGGATAATAAAATTGGTTCTAGGGTCCACTTAATATTCCTCTATCTAACCTCACTTTTCTATGGATCTACAAGGGTGGGATAGTAGGATAGTATTTGAGGTAGACCTTGTTAGTTTTATAGGTATATCTAGTATAATTCAAGTGATATTTATAAGAAATGGAGGTGGCATTCATTCTATAACCAATTAAATTCATCTTTATATGTTTATTTATACACACTAAAAAATATTATGAGGTAGCCTCTAACATTTTAGGGTTGGTGAAAAGATTCAATCCAAGGCAGGAGTTATAGGGTATTCAATTTTATAAACAACCTGGTCATGGATTAATTATGAGAATAATGGTTGTTTACTTTGGATGGTTAAAATATGGTGTGAGTATGAGATATATTTGAGATGTATGAATATATAAAAAATTTCTTAAGGATTAAAATAAAATCAAAAAAAGAGGGAGAGGTAGAGTAAAAGATAAGGTTTATAAACAAAAGATAGAGGAAACCTTTCCAGTCTGGATATTTCACTATGTGTTACACAAGTGATGGGGAACTAATGCTTACTATAATTTAATGTAACCAAATAAAAATATAAAAATTTAATTATGAGTCTAATGAAACTAAATAAATTAAACATTAGTGCTCATAATCAAAGGTTGTTATAGATGAATGATTACAATTACACACCTTCAAATGGATATTATGATTATTTAAACATAAAGGCATCTAAATTAGCTATTTCACAATATGAATAGTTGTATCAAAATACTTATACACAGCCCAAAGAATAAATAACATAATAATAGAACTTATTCAATGAATCATAGGTATGGAGAAGAACATAAAATGCACATTCAAACAAACTTATAGAACATTCCATGTAATTTATTATTTATATTCATAGCCATAATTTGCCTCCCTTTAGAATTAAAAGGATAGAATTATATATCGAATTATACTTCCTAGTTTAGGATCTGAGTACAAAAACTCATGTATATTATGCATGTATACAATATAATCATAAATAATAGACCTTCATAAAAATAACTCTAGATATAACACGGCTAAAAATGGACATAAATTACAACTTAGACATGAAACTTATATGAGATTCCATATATGATGTCGATGTGTCACCATTCAAGAATTAATCTTACATGTTGAAATCCCAAGTGAATATGACTATAGTTGAACTAAAGTAGCCATTGTAGTAGTTGTGCTAAATCAATGTGATGGATGAGTTATCATGGTCAAGTAACTAACTAAAATAATTATTGATGTAGCTTGGGGTTATGATAATGGTGTTCTTGCTATATATGTTGGTTCTTTTACCTCTTCCATTTGTAAATATAAATCAAAACTAGCCCAAAAATCAATACTGATGGTCCCAAAATCAAGGAGAGGTCTATTGAACATTTGTGGTATCTTATCCATCAAATTATTGATAAAAACAATTGTAGATCTTACTTATACATATAGACTATTTGTTCATGTGACCCTACCCATAGAAAAATGTATCAATTGTATAATTTATTCATTACAACTATATATCACCCCTTAATTTCATCTTGGAATTTGTCAAATGCATCTCAAAGTAGGCCATCAAAAATGTAGTTAACAACTAATTTCCAAGAGAAGTACTCACACATACAACTCTCATATCTTCCAAAATGGAGATAGATTTAACCTTTTGGTTCACAAACTATTGTACCAAAGTTTTGATTTCTCTATGCTAGTCATGCAAGCTATCTCTTTTTCTAGACACATGACTTTGTGACCATGTAAATTTTAGTGTTGTTATTGAATTTAGATGAGCATAGGCTTTGATTCTCATAGTTTTCCACAAGAATTTGAGCTTACCTTCAATATATATCATTTTATTATATATCATGGATAAATATCCCCACTTAGGTTGAGATTCATCCTTTTAAGACCATATTGAATTTATAATTTCATACAACTTATTATTTTCACTTTGTACATTATATAAGACTTCCATAAGTTTATCAATGGTATTTATTTCTTGAGTCCTTTGTCTATACTGTTAATATATTCTAAACATATTTTTTATGACTCCTCTAGTCACATACATAAAATAATAGGGATCATCTCTATACTCATATGGGTATAAAGGATTGATTTTCTTCTTCTTTGTTAGATAGAATATGTCTTCTCTCTGATCTATCTCAACATTCTCACCCTCTGTCAACATAATATTCCTATTAAATTTCATCAACATAGTATTTTTCTAGTTAAAATGGAATTTTACCTTTAGTTTCTCAATTACTATTAAGTTATGTCTATCTTCCTCCTCTTATTATAATTTTTGAATCATGAAATAATGTTCACTAAGCCTTGTTATTCTATGTGTTTCAAGGATATATAGGTAGTAGGAGGGGATTGACCTAGTGTGTGAATTACAATGAAATTAGGTTGGTTAGTAGGAGAGGGCACAACCAACTCTTGAAAATAAGGGATGATTTTTATAAACCCCATGACCTTATTCTATGGCAGCGTGTCAATGCCATACTTGGTCTTACCTAGTGCCCTATCCACTAAAGCTATGGAAGAATCTACCCAGATAAATTGAGAAATAGGCATACCTAATTGTGTTGATGTCTTGTGGGGTGTAATTTGTGTAGAAAAAATATAAGTGGACACTAGGTTCTCAAACTACATATGTTTAGTTCAATTAGTTGGATGGTTGATAATAAAATATATGCCACTTAATTGGGCCTTGTGTTATATTTAAAAAGAATAGAAATGTGAATGCCTAGGGCCTACTTATTATACTTAGAGAATAAAAAATGAAATAATTTGAATACTAAGTGGCTTATATTGTGTCAGTTGTAGTAGTAACAATAGAATGAGACACTAAATAAATAGGAACTTGTGAACTTACATTCTAAGGGGAAGTGGGAATGGTAGTTTTTGTTGCAGTGGTTTCCATTATAACTTCTATACTAAGTCTCATTATATGAATTTCAACACTCTTTACACTTTGAGGTATGTTTCTTGGAGGTGCAACTGATATTAACTCTTCAACTAGAGTTATTTTCTTAGACTCAACCTCATCCCTCATATCCTTTTATTCTTCTAATAATAACTCAACTAAAATAGATTCAACCTTTTCTTTCTAATTTTTTTTAGATTATTCACATATTTTTATCTCTTTTGATTTATTTTCACCCTCATTTGATTCTTTAAAAGGTGTTTTTTCCATAATTTCGATGTCTTCTTTAGACAATCACTCTTCATCTTCATTACTATCATAAATTTTGATTGGCTCAATTTCTTATTGTACTTTATCTCCTCCTTGTTAAATGCATTTATATTCTTCCTCAAACACCCCATTAAAATCATCATACAAAGGGCCTTCTATATCAAATAACATTTTAGTTGGCCTTTATTCTTATTTTATAATCTTGGAGGACACATGAGGAGTCTTAGGTTTTATTTGGCAGGTCTTTAATGGTTGCCTAGTAGGAATAATGGTTGGTTCTTAAGTGGTTAGAATGTAATGTGAGTGGGATATAAGAGTGGATTATGGAGGCAAAGTGGGGATCAAATTGACTCTAGTGGATCCATGGAAGGTATGGATGGTTGACCCATGGATTGGGGTGTTGTGGTATGAACTATTGATGTAGTAGCAATAAAAATAGGAAATTATAACAAGAAATAAGGGAGGCTTAATTGATGCACTAATGTTAGTGGAGGTATGGGAGTAATATAAAGGGGCCTTACTATTCCACTAGGACATATACATTCCATAAAAATAACTACAAGTTGAAAAAGGGTAGTATTAGGAGGTGTGGAGATATTTCTAGGGATATTAGATTATTCTTGTGTGTTTATGACACCATATTCTCCTATTTATTCAATAATTTTAGTGCTCTCAATTTATATATCTAGTTAGAAAGGAGGCCCTTGAATTAGTGTTTAAGTCTATTTTTCCCTATTTATTCTCCTTTAAATTTCATATGTGATTGTAGGAACATATTTGATCCTTTGAGAGACTATCATAGACATGTTGGCATTGTGTATTTTTATAAAAATGTCATTATCAACTTCAAAATTTATAAATATTAAATCATGATCATAATATTGGTTCCCATAAAACAAAATTACTTTCCTTTCATATTTATTTAGATGTTCCCTAACATTAACACTTGGATCCCAATATCTAAATGGTTCCCTATTCAAGCCATAATACATTCTAATTTTTGTAATAGAGTTGACATGATCTTATTTTTTTTATTTCATACAAACTATATTGAGAAGGTTCGGATTAAAATATATTTGTTTTGCATGTATGATTTGGATGTCTCTATTGTCAACCAATTATGTACCAATCTCTTGTTCAACTACCTTGACTTGAACATTTATGAGAAATATAAAGGCTGAGTTATTTTGCCCTAAATTATGATATTGTTGTAATCCAGGTAATACCAATAGTCACCCATTTTATTGATTCTTCTTTTAATGTGGTTTGATAATATGGGCATAGTCTTCCCATAGGTATATGTATATACCATAGGTTAAAATGTCTTTGAGATCCACTAAATTTGTTTTTTGAATCTATATATGTGATGTATATTGAGATCATTACACACTCTATTCTTAGGATATTCTATATAAGGATATCAAGGTTCTTTAAAAGAAGGGTTCACTATGGTAGTTATATCATCCACCATATAATACATCATGTAAACATTTCAATCATGCAAGTTGGTTGGGTTACCAATTGGATGTGTTAAATGAAAGCTGATGATTTATCCGTGTGTAATGATCTTGTCTAAACTTAAAATAGTATCTAATAATGGGTTATATCCCTCATGGACATATTAAATTATATTAAAACCATATAATTGATTGAATATATCCATAAAAATTATTATCCTTGGCCTGAAAGTGACTATGGGAAGAGAGGAGATTGTGCCCTTAATTTTAAAGTTACTTGGGTTATAAACTCATTACTATAATTTACCTATGATTGTATTGGAAAATAACCATGAATTTATCATAGTTTGTGCATAGCTTATTTATAGAACATGGATCTTAGAATACTTCTCAAAGGAATTACCATCAATGTAGGCCAAAAGAGTGTTATTAATCTTCAAATGCAATATCTACCCATAAATTTACCCATTTATAAATAAATCATAAAGTAAGTTAATTCAAGGAATTACCTTAATTTTTAATACTATGTTATGAAAGACTACTGAATTGATATCCAAATATTCACTTTTGTATTTATATGTGAATATTGATGGTTTATCTCTTGCTTCACATAGTTTAGTAATATTTTCTTCTTCTCATATGTCTAAATAGTGTTTGAATTTGTGTTACAATGTTGTTGAATTGAATAGTATATCCATGTACTCTATCATGATGAAATTGAATAATTAGAGGGAAGAGGTGTGTGAGATTATGAATCCATTATAACTATATAATTACTCAGTGATCTTTGAAAAAATGTGAAGTTGCTTAATTTCTAGGGAACTCGATTTCAAAGTTTGTAAAGAATAGTAAGAGGGAAATGAAATCAAATCAAGATTTGAAAACCAAATATATCTCTTATATTTTTAGGATACAAAAATTGAATGCATTTAATTCCCAAATCATGTTGATTAAATGAAACAAAGGCTTTCACTCCATTCCCCATCTACTCTATTTCTTATTTTAATTTTGATTCTGCATTATTAGCTTTTGTAGATTGAATTGTCATGTGTCATCTTTTTATTTCTTCTAGGTGACTTATCATATTATTGTGATAAGTGTCTTATTTTCTAGAGAGTTTTTGGATATGACCATGTATTAGTTTTTAGACCCTAATGATGGTTCATGGAGTTTGAACTGAAACATCAGTCTAAAAACTAATACATGATCATTTCCAAAAACTCTCTAGCAAACCAATGGACTATGGAAATACTCTCTTGTTAAATATCTTATTATCTCACTTTTGGAAATTTTATTTCCTATATTTACATTACATTTTTTGGTATTTAACATGTGGATACATGTAATTTATTTAATAGGTACCAAATTATGTTCCTCTATACTTTGCTTCTTCTGTCACAGGCTCTCAATGATTTGGGTGCCTGAAGTGCAAAAATCTCTTTTGTTGTGAAATTAATAGATTTTAATAGGATTATGATACATATAAAAATACCAGTGATCCATAGGATATTAAAAATCTTAATTTATACCTCATTATGTCATACTAAATGTTCTTAGGATGATGCCATTTGGATGGCTCTCACTACTTCACTCATCTAGATGATCAATATGATAAAATTTATTTAACATAATCCATGATTTAAAAAAAAATCATGAAATGTGGATAAATATTAGATAAAATTAATACTTTTTTATCTTAGTTGACTATTCAAAGATATTTTAGCCAATATGAGCATGATGATGAAACTTGGCATAGTCTTGATACTCTGGTTGCCTAAATGAATTCGTGGTGTGTGATTTCTCTTTGGGATTTTAGTTAGAGGCATGGTGAAACTTGTCACAATATAGGTGAATCAAATTCATTAATACTTGGTTAATCATTAAAGGCCACAAACCCTCAATAAAATGATGTCAAAAAATTGAATGAATCAGGACATGTCTCGAGATGAAATGGGAAAACTCGATCATGAAATTGCCTACATAGGATCAAATACAAGAAAACACGGAATAAAAAATAAAATGGTTAGTTGTATTATTCACTCAAAAGTATCATTTTATAAGTCAAATGATTTTACAAATAATATAAGACAACACTCAAAATAACTTTTTAACCTTAGAATTTATAAAACATGCTAAAATTTGGTCTTTATGTTTATATTTTCAATGGATCATGTCATTATAATTTAATTTTAATAATTTTCATAATATAAAAGGGTACCTATTTAAAATTATCAAAATAGGGTATGTTGGGGCACAACATATTCCTTAGTGTAATAGTGATTTGGTAAGTGAGTGTTATATTAATGTTAGATAGGAATAGGCTTAAGATTGATTATCTTATGTAACTCATTTTTGGGTGTAATTTCTCTCCAAAATGAAATGTGAAACATATGGACTAACCCAATAGATGAGTTTTATTTTTAAAAATATAGCTATTATAAAGTACTTAGATAGGTCTAACTAAGGAAACAACTCGGACTAGGACAAATGACTTTGACCAAGGCAAAGGGATTTAGAAATTGGAAACATATGAATATTGCCAAAGTTGAATAATAAATAGGAAACACAAAATTTAAGTCAATATATACTCTAAATAAGATAATAAATTATTCAAGTACATAATCTAGAAATGTTGTGTATGAAAAATGATAAATTAGGACGTACAGGACCATAGATTAGTGAATGTCTAAGAGAAAGCGTAAGTAAGCTTTATTTATGTGCACACAATTCATGTATAATAAGGCTTGATAAAAACTAACATTTTGAAACTTCTAATATAAAATTTGAGTCTATATTTTCCCACCCTTTATTATATTCAATGTAAGTTCTAGATTAAAAGGATAAAATTAAAAATTTGGTGCCTAAGTGTAACTATAGTAGTTTTCTTCAAGTAAATGTTTAGTGGTGGGAACCATGGTTAGTGTAACATCTCTATGTACATGAAATATGTTTCCCTCTATATATTAATTATAGAATAGGGTAAGTATGCCATATAGATATGCTAGTTATAAAATAATGACTTGAGTTTGATATACCCTGACCACAATGATAAATGAAGAAGTGTGTAGAAATTAAGTCATGTAGAAGCTCAACAACACTACTCATTATCATTTTTTGAGAATGGGACCCAAAACTAATTATAATAAACTTTAATAAAACCTAGGTATCCATTTAATTATTTTTAATCATCCACTACAATTGAATTTTATGATTCAACCCAAGTAATGCCTTAGTACACCTAATTATAATATAAATAAAACCTAATCAAATAATTAAATATACTATCTAACATATGCCTTGAATATGTCTCATATATAATAAGATAGGTAATTTGAGTCATATAAGATATTCCAAAATATCATAATATCTTTAAACTCTCAACATATGGCTCACATATTTCCCCAATCTAATAACCTTTGTATTTTGAGTCATGTATCTATGTATTAATGTCAATTAATTTGTGAACTATCACTCCTAATCTTATCAAATATTTGACATATGCCTTGCATATTGCCTTGCTTTATGACAAATAATATTTTAAATTATTTTGATGTTAATAACCATAATACCAAAATTCTTGCATGTTCTCTTGGATAAGATATTTTAATATATTTAAATGAAGAATAAGATCTGACATATGATGGAAAAGATGCATATGTTTTCATACAATTAAAATTTCATATAATTTTTTTTAATAAGACATTTTAATTGAATTGTTTGTTGGAAACTATTATATCGAGGAAGTATTATAGGTGGAATGGAAATTTCATGTCTAATACTTACACATATATTATTGATATTATTATGGATAAAATTCAATAATGTAGTGACTGTTCAATGATAGATTTTAAAATATTCACATATAAAAACAAGTAAAATTTAATCATAATGTGTCTAATTTATTTCAAAATGTGTTTGAAAATTAAATATCAATTTCAATTTATATGTACATTTATGTTTACAACTCATAGATCCCAAGGACTTACAATGAGTTTCCCCATATTTAATTCTCTAGGAGTCATGTATCATTTTTTGGGTTATACTACTTTATCTCATGTAAATATTATAGGGACTTCATATTTTCTATATTCATTAACAAAAATAAAATTAAGAATAAAATAAAAAACTTTATTGAAATGTATTATCTTAGATATGAGGTAAAATTACAATTGTAAATTTTATTTTTATTCACGCATTCCTCTTTCACAGCTAAAAACACGAAGTATTCAGTTACACAAAGATGATGTTGTTCAAGATCATAGTTTAATGAAATATGATATGATTTGTTTGCAATAAAATCATAAGTTTTTTTTGTTATAATGAACAATATGTTTCCTAATTATCTTTATATTGCTTAGATGGGATAATGATTTGTACAAAGAGAACATACACCTTTTGTACATATAATGAGTTTTGAAAGTATTAGAATAGAATCATTTTTTTCCACCATGCTCATGCATGGACAATTATATAAAAATTATAAATGTCTATGTATTTCCAAATGTAATATTGCGTTTTCACTCATAAAACATTGGAAAATTTTACTAAGATAAATTTGTTTACGTTTTTTGGAAATTTCAATATCATTATGCATAAATGTATAAAAATATATATTTTAAAAGATATTTTGGAAACTTCTAATTTTATTTTTTAATAAATAAATAAATAAAATTATTTAAAAATAAATTTTATCAATTAACTTCAATTTAGGATGAGTTTTTGTATTGTATATTCATAAGTTACACATATTTCATTGATCATCGTACAACTTGTATTCTCATTTCCATAGATAGTAAAATATGATATTTAGAATATCATAATGACAAAATTAACACTTATTTAATAGACATTACTTGAGCACATATGTAATTCCTAATTCACTAGTCTCTTACACTTGCATCCTATCTTATGAATTGAGCCTTTGATAATACTACTAAATACCTACACAAACCTTATTGTCTATTTAAAACTTGATAAATATCCTTATTATTGCATCTTTAGTGACCTGTGTAACATCCACCAAATGTTTTTGGAAAACACAAGGACTCCAACATATTTTCATACCTAATCTTACACAAGAAACCTTTACCCCTCCCATGATAATTATGCATTTTACATTACCATCCTTGCTTATTAATTGTTCCCTTGAGTATATAAAGTAAGGTTCATAAATGTCTAGTCATTCCATGGATTCACAAACCTTACTCCATAAGCCATTAGCCCCTGAGATAGTATCATATTCCTTACCAATAATTTTTTTATCTACCAAGTGTATACACATAATATTTTCAAGCTTTATCAATTACTTAGAGTCACCAATTAGTTAGCACTTACTTTTCAATTATTTCTCACTCATTAATCATTGTGTATTGTGTTGTAAAACTTTCATTAGCCAACATTAGTCCAAATTTTTTCTATGTGTTCCAATTAGATCAATCACATTTATCTAATTGTTTATATGTTTGATTTTATTCTTTCTTCAAATTATCTTGCAAAAAAATTCCCTTTTTTATAACATTGTCATTTTTGTTGATATAGTCTCTCACATACTATTTTTCATCTTCTTGTCTATAGTATAAAGTCCACCTATGTGACTATGTATTACTACCTCTCTGTTTTGTCCCTTGTGTAGTAGTACATAGTCGACCCATACAACTGTGAATCATTTTCAGCCTATATCTTAGTAATACCTTGTCAACCCAATTGACTATGTACCTATTGGTTGACTTTGTCCCTGATTTTTGTTCTTTTATAACATTTATATATTTCATGAAGCATCATGAAATCCCCTATCAAAATATTTTTGGACAACCTAAATCCATTTAGACACTATATGGGATGCTTTTCCTTCCTTTCTTTACCTCCTAAGAAACTCATCATTCTTGGAGTACTTCTTTCTCTCCCTCATCTTTAGATTGTAACATGGTTCAAATCATGCAACAAGATGAGATAGTTGGATCAAATCCTTTTCATAACTATAAAAACAATTCCCATATTCAATCATCTCATCACAATGTGGGGCAATCAACATAAATCTATCTAATAACTCCATAGGCAATCTACCTCCTAACAACCCTCCCCCTAATACCAATTTTGGGAGTCATCCTAAAAGAACCAATCCACTAATTGATATAACCCAAATTCTTGCATAGGTAGTGAAAAAAATGAATAGAATCCAAATATCAAACATCTCACAAATGATGCAATTACAACATCATTTGATCAATATCGCTAACTAGCCTCTCATTCTTCTCCCTCAAAATAAGCAAAATTTCATCCCTCCTCATCTTAGAGATGCCATAGGGAATATCACTCCTCAATCTATCATTAATGATAAGATGATCTAAAACATTCAAAATGATCCTTTATCTCCTTTCATTATTTATATTGACATTGGTAACATATCTCTAAATATTAAGTATGACAGGACTAAAGACCCTACATTTTTCTTTAAGGCATTAAAAAATATTTATAATGGATTCAAAGTAATACATCCATTACAACTAAACTCTTGGTTAAAACATTCACTAGTGATGTATTAGAATGGTACAACCAACTTCCCCAACATTCCATATGGAAAATTGAGGATATAGTCAATCCTTTAGTTAAAGAGTTTCAACACAATGATCTTCCCAACAATTACCTTTGCCCTTTGATCAATGATAAGCAATCTCCTATTGAATCGTTTCATGATTTTATCAAGCAATGGAAATATTTTTCCCACAAGGCTAATTAGAACATAATTGATGATAAATGTTTTTATTTTTTTATAACCTCCTTAATGCCTTCTCTTTGGTATAAGGTTCAAAAAAATTCTACTCAAATTCTTAGTGAAGATCTTGACCAAGCCAAGAATCAAGGCTTCTTAATGAAATAATTTGAACCTAATACCAAATTACTTAAATGATATTTTAAACATTCTACTAATGCAATAAGCAAAAATCCTACTCAAGCCAAGATGGGACTTACCAAAGCCAAAGATCCCCTATCTTCTCACACACCTTTCACTGTGAATAAAATGAAACAATTCATAAATCCCTATAAAACCATTTACTTATCCCAATAATCCTCCTAAATGGTGTGACACTAATCAAATTTATTGGTTCTACACCAACATCAATCACTCTCATGAAACATGTAGAGGGCTCACAAAATTTATTATTTCATATATTCTTGGTGATTCATTTAATCACTAAGTCATGACTCAACTCTATCATCAGGATTACAACATCACTTGTTAAAAATGACAAGATCCTAAAGAATCTTCTTCTAAAAACCAAAAATATTTTTCCACCTCTAATACTCAATATGATAACAAGGATGTTTATGCCATTAATGCTAACTATGACCAATATTAAAGTAATTCTCAATATTTTAATGCAAATAAGGTCAATTAATTATGAAAATTGGCTCACAAGGATCCTATTATGAAACTTACAAAAACATATTTGGAAGAGTAAATCCTTAAAGACACTACTACCACTCACCTTGTTTAAAAAACTAATGAGGAACCATATCCTCCTTCCAAACCCATAACTGATATTCTTCCTCCAAAATATAATTTACCTTCTAAGCCCCATGTTGGTTCTTCTTATAAAACCCATTAAAACTTTTTAAACGAACTCAACTCCATGCCTTAAAAAATTCCCCTCATGGAGTTTTTTGGCACCTCTCCTTATCATCACAAGTTCCTCATGAAACAACTTCAAGAAATTAAAGATCCATCTTCCCTAGACAAGGAACCATCTCCCCATGAGCCTTAACTAACTAAAGTTTATACCATTGAATTCATTTGTCTTTCTTTGAAATGCTTCATAGATTTCCTCAAAGAAGACATGATTAATGATGATATCCTCTTTTGAGCTGATGATCCACCCTTATTTATTAAAATAGCCATTAATACCATCCTTATTCATATTATATTAGTAGACAAATGATTTGTTATTAATGTGACATATGTATCACTCATCTAACAAATTGGCTATAATAAAGATCATCTCAAGGAAACCTACATAACATGTCATGGATTTTATAAAACTAATCAAAATCCACTTGGTTGTATTTGGCTCCCTCAATTGAACCTATGACCATCCAAACTAATATTATGGTCCTTGATTTACCATTATCCTACAACATACTCCTAGGATTCCCATAGACTCATAGAATGAGGGATATAGCCTCTTCCAATAGCCAATGTATCAAATTCCTTCATAGTGATAAAAGGTAAAATCTTTAGGTCGATCCCAACCCCTGGATTATTCAACTTCAAAATCATTATTATCAATATTTTATTCCAAACATTCCAATAATAAATAGTGATCCCTTACCTAAATTTATATATATGAATCTAGATTTACATGTCACTCTTGTTGATTTTAATGGTTCTTATCCTAATGATCTAAACAATACTTGAAACACTACCAAGATACCTCCTTACATCTCAGAGTGGCTTCCTCCTTCTCTATTACCTCATGATTGAATCATTCCTTTCACAGATGAGATCACTAATTTCCCCCTTCCATGTAATTCTCAAGAAGCATCTTACATAAAAGATGACTTCACGTATACTTATTATGGAGTGGCCAAATTATTTTAATATCCTTTATTTATGTCTCCACATAAATTCAGTGATCTAAGCATCTCTCCTTCTGAAATTCCTCCTAAATATCAATAATGTACAATTTCTCTAGCCTATGATGCTATTTACATCATGGCCCAAGCTCAATAAAGAGACTTGGATGTTCAACATTATCAAAAAACTCTATCTCAAATGCATTCTTTCAATTGTGATGTTCATATCATTTCCAAAGATTTTGAATTAGCACATGAAGGTCATGTACCTTTTGATAATTATTGACTTATCGATACTCCTTAGGTGGTAGAATAAATCTTACCTTCCAAACCTCTATAAATTCTTTCATCTTCTATACCTCCTACCAAATTAACCATTCCATCTTATTCTCTCCCCATTAATGATGCTAACGACAACCTAATTGAATATGTTCAACCTTCTTCACCTACTCCACCTATTCCTAAGATTATAATATATTATAAGGTGATATATGTATATCAAATACATTTTTAATATGGTCACCATGGTAAAAAATTATTGATCTCAAAGTAGATGTTGAGTATTATGGTCTTCTTCCAACTTTGCCTAGAAATGAAGCCATTTTTGAATTTCTTCATGCTTGAGAACCTCAACTTCCTCGATAAAATCACAAACTTGGGAATTTCAAGAAGGACCCTTAATTTTAAAACTTCATTATTATCATTGATCCTAAAATACATTATATTTCCTCTCTACCTAATGCACCATACCATTTCCAATATGGAAATGTTATGCTTATCAAGGAATCTACCTGAATTGAATATGGTACCTCATCATGCCCTCAACCTATCATAGTCTCTCAATAACTTACAGCAATTGAACATAACTTTAGCTTATTATTTTATAAATATCATGATACATTCACTTTTTCCTATAAGGAAATTCATGAAATTGATCCTAGCATCATGGTGCACAATATCATCACCTGTTTAGATGTCAAACACATGAAAGAAAGGCAGCTAAAATTTCCACTAGAAGTTCCAATTTATTCCATAAAGAAATAATTAAAATTTTTAATGCTAAATTTATCAAGCCTATGGACTATTAAAATTTTGTCTCAAAAATTGTCCCTATTTGGAATAAAGTCACCATGGTCATTCAAAATTTCATTATTTTTTGTAACCTTAATCTTATTTTTCCTAATGACAACTTTCCTTTTCCTTCCATAGATGCCATCGTCAATTCCACTATTGGATATGAAATTTTGTCCCTTGTGGATGGTTTTTTAGGTTATAATCAAATTCACATTTCCCCTAAATATTATCATAAGAGCACTTTCAACATGAAATGAGGCACCTATTGTTGTGTTAAAATGCCCTTTAGTCTTAAAAATGTTAGAACTACTTATCATTAGGCTATGACCCACATTTTCCATGAATTTATCTATAATATTATGGAAATCTATGTGGATGACCTCATTACCAAGTTTAAAATCTGAAAAAATCATCTTTCTAATCTTTCTATCATTTTTATTGCCTCATCAAAATATAGCTAGACTAAATCCCTTCAAATGTGTATTTAGTGTCACATCTAGAAAATTATTAGGATTCTTAGTCTATGTTTGCAACATTAATGTTGATCCCACTAATATCGATGTTACTGTAAAAATTATTATCCCTCATTACATTTCATATATTTTCACTTACCTTGGAAAACTTGGAGCAAGAAGATGCTATGTACCCAAAATGGCTTACCATATCTACTCAGTTAATTATCTTCTAAAGAAAGGTAATGCTCTTGAATGGATGTATCCTTGTCAAAAATAATTTGACAATATGAAATAATATTTTCTTCACCCAATCACTCTTCATCCACCTTTTAATGATCATGCTATAATCTTATATACTTCTTCCACACCCATATCAATTAGGGTAATGTTTACCCAACAAGATGATACTGAAAGAGATTATGACATCTATTATATCAGTTGAGGTCTCATTGAATTTGAAAAACATTATAAAAATTTAGAACATGATTTCCTCACCATATATTTTGTAGCTAAAAAGCTTTGGCATTATATGATTTATCAAACCACTTACGTTTTGTCTATTCCAATCCACTTCCTCACTTCTTATCCAAATCCTTTCTTATTAGAGATAGAATTGGAAAGTAGATGGTCCCTCTTATGGAATTTTATCTTCACATTATTAGGCAAAAAGTTTTCAAAGGACAACCTATTGTTGACCAACTCATAGTTGATCATATACCATATATTGACCACATTTATGCTAATATTCTCAATGAAAATATCATCTATATTGAAGGTATTAATCAAGCCTATCTCTTAAATATTACGTTCATAATTTCTCTATTTATCTTGAATAAAGTAATCTTTAATAATCCTCTATCCTCTCTGATACTACTAAATCAAAAGTAGTCATTGAAGAACATCCTAAAATTAATGTCAACTTATATGAAGATACTTGGACCCTTCTTTTTGATGGCACCAAGTGTCATCAAGGAGCTAGGGCAACTTGTATCTTCAATAGTCCTTTTAGTAAAATCATCCCTTTGGCATTTTTCCTTACATTAGATGTCACTAACAACATGGAAAAATATTAATCCTTAATCCTAGGCATGAGAGAGACCCTTGATTTAGATATTACATATCTACATGCTTTGGGCAACTCCCAAATCATTTGTTGATAACTTATTGGTGATTATCAATGAAAAAGTGAAAATCTCATTGCTTATCATCAAATCACCACTACCCTTACCAAAGAATTTACTTTGTTTACCATCGAGTCTATCCCCCAAGATTAAAATTATATTTATGATTCACTTGTTTCTTCAACATCTCTTTTTCATCCAAACCAAGTTTTTACCAATCCTACCTTTCTTATCATAATAATAAAGTCACCATCTTCCATTCAACCATTATATTTAATTATCTTCAACATTGAGGCTATTACCATTCAACAAAACTCATGGTATAAATACATCATTCAATTTTTTAAACATCAAACCTATCCTCCAAACATTGATTCTTGTAAAAAGACATGCATTCACAAAAAAACTTTGAAATATGTCTTTTGATATAAAATCCTTTATTATCACAATGCTAAAGGCACCTTGATCCACTATGTTATGAAAGAAGAGGTTCTTCCTATTTTTAAACAATAACATAGGGGAATTTTTAGTTTTCATTGTAACAAATATGTTACAACCTAAAAATTATTACATATGGGTTAATTTTGGCCCACTCTTGAAAAAGATGCCATTGAATTTTCTAAAAAGTGTAGTCCTTGCCAATTTCATGATGATTTAATTCATTTTCCTCCAGTTAATATCTAAACTATGGATTCTCCCTAGCCATTTTTAATGTGGGGATTATATCTCATAGGCAAAATACCTAGATATCAGTATAGTCATTTCTTCAATATCATAGCTATCGAGTATTATACCAAATGGGTAGAGGCCCTACCCCTCATCAATGCCACTGATACCACCATTTATAAATTCATTCTCAATAAATTCATTTATATCTTTGGTTTTCCTCATAATATCATTTCCAATAATGGTGTTAATTCTAATAATAAATATGTCAAATAATTATGTACTAAATTCAAAATCAATCACAAATTTTCCATGCCCTACCATTCACAACACAATGTTCAAGCCAAGGACACAAAAAAATTATTAATTAAATTATCCAAAATATAATATTTAAAACCTACATCGATTTACATCTTCATCTATAACCCACTCTTTTGGCCTATTGTACTAGCATCTGTATTCCCATTGGGGAAATGCCATTTTGGCTAGTTTATAGTTCTAAATCAGTTCTCCCATTAGAAGTTGAGCATCCCTCTCTAATTATCTCTCTTCATGGTATCATAATCGATAAATAATTATGTGAATCTCACCTTAATGATATTTATATTCTTGATGAACATCATCTTTCCACCCTAAAATAGAACTGTCAATATAAGGCCCATATTGCCAAACAACATAACAAAAGAGTTAAATTCTGCACTTTTAATGTTTGTGATCTTATCCTTAAACTAGACTAAACTCCTGGAAAATAAGGTAAATATGATAAAAAAATGGTGGGGACCTTATTTAGTCAAAGAAATCCTTGGTCCAAGAACCTATCACCTTCAAACTAATAAAGGCCATATTTCCAAAGAGCCCTCCATTGCATAATTCCTAAACAAGTATTTTTTCCTTATATCTTTCCCTTATTATCATTATTTCTATATGTTATAATTTTAACACTTTTTTAAGGATATCTAAATTTGTCTCACCCTCTAAAATAGTCTCTCTTTATCACAAACCTTAGTTCCTTCATTTTAGTCTTTTGATTTATTTTTTTCATGAGTTGCATTGTAAAATCATAGATAAGACCTAGTCTTCCTCATTTTTTCCTTTTTTCTTTTGTTTTCACTTGTTTCTTTCCAATAATATTTTCAACCCTTGGGTTTTTATTTTTTGAGTTGTAGTGTAAGACCATGGATAGGACTTAGCCTTCCTAAAAAATACCATCTTTATCACTTTATTTTTCCCATGATTTTTTCATCCTCTTGGGTTTCACTTTTATGAGTTACATTATAATACCATGGATAGGACTAGGCCTTCCTCATAAAATCACCATCTTTAATTTAGTGTTCCTTCTCTAGAATGTTTAGAAATGGCTACAATTTTTTGACTCCATGTTTTCAAATTTATATTTAGCTTTATTTTATAGATAAAATAGTCACAACAATAAAGTGTTAGAATGTTTCCTACACTTAACTCTTATGATAAGGAATCAAAATTCACTGTTATTGCACCCATTTTTCACCCTTTGTCACATTTTTTATGATTTGAAGCAATTAAAATTAATTTATGTTTCATTCCTCTTGATTCCTTTCCTTTCATTCCATATTGGATAAACCAAGTTTGAATTCAAGGTAGAACTCTTTTTTTCACCCAAATTAACAAGTCTCTTAAACACCATGCTCTCTATTATCAACCAAGTTCAAAGTCTTCAAATGATAGTCATATTTATCACTCATTTATGGTTTTTATGAATTCATATGGAGGAGGAATAGAAAAATCCATTAAAAATTTTAAAATCTAAATCATTTGAGACAAAATTCAATGATACAAAAGTTAAAATATAAAGTCAAAATCACACCAAAAGATGTGATTACCAACACATTTACTATCTCTAGTTGAATCTCAAGCTCCACATTTGGCTTCATGATAGATATAAGGTCCATTGGGGTGTGATGGTCCATTATATTAGAATAGAATTCAACAAAATCTATGGTTATACCTACTTTTTCACTCAATTATTCAATCTTTGTAGTAGAAAGGTAGCTCTGTAAGGGGTCCTAAGGAACTAGGAACACGATGTGGGAAGGTAAGTCTACTTTACATTTAATGCATATAGCCTTCATGGTATGATGTATATAATTCAATTTTTGACCTAACATTTGTGTGGTTAGGATAAGTTAATTATATTCCTTAATGTTGAAATTCCTCTTGTTTTGATAAAACTAATTTGAAGTGTCTTGAATTCGATAAAGAGTTCTTATACCTTGGTTTTTCATTCATTCTCCCTACACCCATTTCATTTCACTCTTTGACATGAAAGTGTGATTACAAATCTATTTTATAACTTCTATATTCCATCTTATTGACATCATAAAACATGATAACACTACCTTGTTTCAAGTTTTATCTATCTTTAGAACTAAAGAATATGCTTGAGTAACTAGGTATTATTTTCTTTATACCCTAGCTCTACATTCCTAGACTTATTTTGATTTCTTTTACAAATTTTATCATTTTTTACTTCCCTTTTTTCATAAACATAAGTTTTTATCTATTTTTATGTACTTTTCCATTTTTTAGGTTGGCTTGTTACTTCTCCCTCACCAATGTTGTTTTTCCTTTTATGTAATTTTTCCATTGATGATTAAGTAAGGATTTTTACTGCTCACTCATCAATGTTATTTTACAATTTGCTTTCCTATATTTTTTTATGTCAGGATTGTTATTGCTTTTACACTAATGTTTGATTATTATTTTGACATGTATCCTTGGTTAGAATTGGTGATTTTTCCTTTCTTACTTAAGATTTACTTGTTTGATTTTTTTAGCCTTTAGTAGCCTTAGTTTTTTGGTTACCTAATTTAATCCAAGTTTTAACCTAGTCATTTGGTATTGAATTAACATATATCACCCCAACTTGCCAAATTTACAATTACATCTCATCCACATAGTATCACCTATCTTGGCTTCCCTGCATTTGTTTATTTTTGCTCTTTATTTTTATATCCTTGGGTTTGTTGAAACCAAAATCTTTGCCCTCCATGATTAAAACTAAAAACACAAAAAATGACCATATAGCAATAAAGATAAGAAAAGGTATGAATATATTTAATTTTTAATTTTTTTCCATTTAATTTTAGTTATTTTATGTTTCAAATTACTACATTTTTTTAGCTTTAACTTTGTGTGTTTCTTTGTTATTTTGTTGAAGCACCATCCCCTATTGCACTTGAGTAACACGTGATGAGCCTCATGTGGGGAATATGTATACACAACATTTTCAAGCCTTATCCATTCTTAATGCTTTATATCTTTTAATAATGCATCAAGTCTCAATCTATTTGAGTGCATGCCTTAAGGGGTGTGTTGGGAAAGGGGTGGGTAAACCATTGTTGCTTCACAGGATTTTTGTCCCTATACTACCACTTATTATCAATCTAGCCTTATCTATAAACATTCTCCTAAGATTTGCCTTATTTTTTCACCCACTTTTAGTCATTTTCTACCTTCATTAACCCTTCCCTAGCCTAAATTCTTTTATGATGGTTTACGATACAATGTTGGCCCCATCAACCCTGTACATTAATTAATAAAATTCATTTAGGGTTTAGTTCAACCCCTATTTGACCTAAACCAAGACCTAATTTATTATTTCCAATAATGATACATAGTCAATTAGATTGACCCTATTGGAAAAACTTTTGGAAAACATTAGGGTTAGATTCAGCTATATATACACACTCATTTTTCCATTCTTAGAGAGACAAAAAGAGTTAATTATTTATTTATGCTTCTTTACATTATATTCTTCTACCTTTATACTTGAGGAGTTATAGCTTAGGGTTTTTATTTGGAGAATAATCTTTTCTTGTGGAAAAGTCTTGGATTCTTTGGTCTTTCTTAGTGATCCTTACAAACCATAACAACCTCTTATGAAGAACCTTTAGCTAAGGGATAAATTGAGTCTCAATGGGTTCATATTCAAGTTAAGTATCTCAAACTTTGATCCTATATTTTAGTAGATATAATTAGCATAAGTAATGGATTTTGAATATATTTATCTCTCCATGCATTAGGGTTGTACCTATACATAACGTAAATAGGATTATCTTATTCATGTTTACTTTTGTGTTTACTAATCCACACTTTGTGTCACAAGTTTTAGTGATGGCTAGATTAGAATTTTAATTTAATTTTGTTATTTACTTTTATGAATATGAAAGTATAAGACTTGGTTAGGGTTATTACATAGTTTTGATTTAAAAGATACTTTGGAACTCTCCCTAGTGATATTATTGTGGTAAGATATCCCTTGTCAAGGTCTAGCAGATCCATCTTGGTCATGACCTCAAATAGCTAATATATCAAAAAATGGAAGTGTATGTAGGATTTATCATCTCTCAGCTAGGGTTGTTTTATATATCAGTTGTATTTTATTTTGCATATACAAATATTCTATTATATGAAGATAAACATCATCTTAAGCAACACCTTAGACCATTCCATGCAACAATCTTGGACTATCCATGCACTGATAAACTATTGACCAAGTTATTACCAATATTTCTTAAAGAATATGAATTGTGATGGTTCTATGATCTCCCATCTAATTCATAAGATAATTCAACCCCTTAGTTGACCAATTTCTAACACATTTTAATAAATGTTGATGAGAATTTATCCTACAAAAAAATCACTAAATTAAAGAAAGGATCTATTCAACCAATCATTGATTTTATACTTTGGTAGAAGAATATACTAGCCAATATGAGTTATGTTTTGTAAAATAATGAATGAAAATTTATTTTCTATTAAATATTACTAAAAACACCCCATGAGTGAAATATATTCATTATTTTCAAATTAGTTGATGAGCTATGTCATACAATGAGGAGCGTATAAGTAAAATTAATAGCCTTTATCAAAATAAAATATGCATCTAGTCTTAAAAATACTAAAAAAATGAAGTTTAAAATAAATATGGGTAATATGGTCAAACCAAATGATAACAATAATGAGATGAAGATTACAGCTAATGCAGTGTCGTAACATAAAAACTAGTTACAATTGAAAACTCCATGAAATAGGAATTTCTCAAGATTACCATCACCTCATTATGTGATACTAAATAAGTGACTTGAGTAAAAAATTATTACACTCCTTACCCCATAATATCTTGATCTAAACATTTGTAAGTGAATGAACTATGATGATAGTGAATATAGGGATTATCATTAAATTAGGTGGCATTAATTAAATAGATGTTTCAAACTGAGACATAAGATACATGATCTATTATGTGAAAAAATTATTAATTTGGGCACTCCTATAGAATAATATAGATCATGACACAATGGTAATAAATTTTTGAATATATTTAATGATTTATTTTGTAAGCATGAGACAATGTAAACTAAAGAATTTAAAAGGTACATTGTGCATATAATATGCATCCTCCACTTATGACGTATGATGATCTAGTTGACATTAATATTGGTAGAATTAATCAAATTCACAACCATGGACTATGATCACATTCAATGAAATCAATATATTTTATGGTAGTTCATATTTCCATGCAATTTTCATATGAGAATATTGTTGAACAAATTTGACTTTTTAGTCAAATTGGGGCACCTATAGGTAAAAATATCTATTTTTGGGTATATATGGGGTATGATATATTTTAATGAGGTGAATTATAGGTTTATTGATGCCAATTAAAGTTTGTACTAGCCTTGGTCATTAGTTATTTTAGTCCTCATATCATGTTTGGGTCACTTTGAGGTCAAAAATAATGCATTTAATGCTTTTTATAGGTTTCTTCAGAAATGTGAAAGTGTAAATATGTGATTTCATGCCCCATGTTTCATTATAAGACTTAAATAACTATTTTTAACTAAAATATAGTAGGTTTTTTAAGAGAAAAGGCAATTTTCTTGGCAAGAAAGGAGAAAATGGCACTTCTATGGCCTCATTGGGAAGTGTGCCACTTTGAAAATATGTATACATGTCTCTCCAAATTCCACACACTCATCCCCATGATTTAATTGATCTGTAGGTTTCATATATTTCTCAAAACTATTTTGCTCTCTTTTCACCTTTCTAGACATGTAGAAGTGACTTGCAGGTTTTTACTTGGTACGGCCACCACAAGGAGTTTCAAGAAAAATTATCTTGGGGGAATATTATAAAATAATATATATTCAAATAAATATAATAAATTTTATAAATTTTTAAATGTGTTTTATGGACCATTTATTTGAAGTTGATTGTGCAAATTTATTTATCCATGTACGCTATTAGTTTTCCCTTAGTTTGAGTAATTCCATACAATCTAGATGCTAATATTGGTTATAAAGGATGTTTAATATTACCTATAATGTTTCCCATGATTGGTATCAAGTTACATGATGTTTTGATGAGCAAAATAGATTAGTTTTCAAGAGGAGATACTTTTCTGTGCAACAGGCAACTTCTTCACCATTTGAAGGATTTTCTTGTTTTGAAGGTAGTTTTGGAAGATGAAAATGTCTTGGTTAAAATTTTTATATGTTATTTTGGTCACTTTTTCCTTTAAACATCTTTTACAAAAGTAATCCATATGAAGTTGTAGTCATATGTTACTTATTAGTCAATCTGCCATGAAAATGCTTATCTACAAGTGTTTGGAGAATGAATGCACATTGAATGAGATGTATTGACACTATTTTAATATAATTATAGTGTGGGAAGTTAATTTTTAATCTTGGAAAAAATTTTACAACTCATGAATTATCAAAACCAATGCCCACTATCCATGATTGCATTTTCTACCTACATACTAGAATAGTCACCTACAGGGGGCTTAACAGAAAGATAAGGGATTATTTTGAAGTATTAAATCACTTGGAGAGGTTAAAATTGTATCCATAACATGTTATAATGATAATATCAGACTCATTTGGAGTGATATATTGGAAAAAGGTAGTAAGTAACTACCTTCTAAGGCCTAATGATCGAGTATTCTGCGACTAGTCCCTAAAAGGTGTTAACAAAAAACCAATTGGCCATATAGGAGGTTGTAATATGGGATGGAAACCTTTTTTATATCCTATTAGGTGTTTTAGGTCATTGTATCCTTATTTTAATGGCTAATTTGTCATTTTTAAGTGGATATTACCTCTGAAACACGATGCATCACTGTTCAGGGCTCTTTTCCCTGAAAGTATAAAACAAAGGTCAGAAGGTCTTTTACAACTAGCATGTAACATGGTTGAAATGAATTTTAGGAATATAGAGAGGTTCAAATTTTATCCATTTTTAAGGATAAGGACTATGGAAATAATGAGTAAAAGTGTATTGGTGAGGGTGACGTTTAGAGGGCTAAAAATTTCTTGGAAACACATTGAGAACCTACAGTAGACTCTATAAGGTTTGAGTTACAAAATGGCTTTATAACTTTAAGGATTAAATGAGACAAATTTCCATGTTAGAGACCTCATGAATTTAATAGTTTAACTTAATCATTAATGTCATCAAGAGAGTTGATAAACTATGCTCTAACCCCTAAACACATACCCTGTCTGTATAAGTTGCTCAAATAGACACCTACAGTAGGTAGGCAGTGACCTAATGGGGTGTGTCTAAGTATGGTAAATAGATATTTGGTATTTTAAATATTTAATGGATATAATTAATTATTTATAACCTTATGATGTTTTAATAAGGCCAAATATTTCTTCATCCTTCCTAAATGCACACCTATAGTCCTATGTGTGATTGTGTAGGACAGTGAGCTAGTTTTATATGTTTGAAATTTGTTTTATCCATTCATAATGATTCCAAAGTGAATTTAGTGAAAATTTTTATTCAAGTATATAGGTAGGTATTTTCACATCATTGACCAGTTCTAAATAAGCTAAAACAACCTACAGGTAGAAGTAAAAGGGATATCTTAGTTAACATGAGTGGCAGTGAGTAGGGTTAGGATCTCAAGTGGTGGTCTAATCCCAATTAAAGTGTTAAATAGGTAAAAAATAAATGTATGTGATTATTAAATAGTTAATAATGACATATAATCATTGATCTCAAACCTAAACATGTAAAAGAATAACCTATAGGTAGGGGTTACTGTGAAGGAGGAAACATAGTCCAAAAGGCAAGATGTTTGAAAGATTAAAGTGTATATGAAAGAATGAATGGGTCAATAAGAGTATACATGGTGTTTTTAAATTAAATGAGACCTTAAAAACCATTAAAATTTCCATATTTCATGTATTAATACTTCAAAGTGGACCCCTATTTCTACAAACACTATCATAGTCAATTTTTTTATAAGCAATTGGACCATTCAAGGAAATTAAAGAAGCAAAGAGAATTAGGGTGATAAAATGGTTATAATTCATTATTTAAGGTTTTTTAATAGTTTATAAACTCTAATTTATTTAAAAACAAGAAAAATTGATTCCCTAATCAAGCATACATAGTTCACAAAATGCAAACCATGCATGCTGTCTTATGGCTAGCAATATATTTTGGGTTTACGAGAGTTTGTAGGGTCAAATCATGTGATAAAAGGTTGAATTTTGGTATTTAATGTCATTATAACTTTGATAATAATTTAAATAACTATATTTCATGTGATAATATGGTAATTAACCCCTATTTTATCTCAGACAGGGGGTACTTCCCATTAAACATCAAACTTGCAGTCTTGAGTCTTGGAGATGCATGTATGGGTAAAGAGGTATGGAGGCCTCACAAGAAGGTTAGGAAAGATTGAATATATATATATATATATATATATATATGTAATAATGATGATGATGATGATGATATACCAATAAATATGGGATGAATATAAATAGGAAAACCCAAAATGAAAAAGGTTGTAGATAGGCTTATAGGCATGACTAAGCCTAGAGGCCAAACAAAAGGTCAACTTAAATTTTTACATGAGAAAGACATTAAAAATTATTGAATCATGTTTTCAAGGTTATTTTATATGTGTGGGATATATTTATTCAAGAATAATAATCATGAAACCATTTTGAGCCTCAAGGTACATCTAATCCTACTAGCCAAAGGTGAGGCTTAATGAGCAAATAGGAAGTCATTCAAAATTTTGGCATTGAAAATGCTTTGAAACCTATTGGAACATGTTTATAGAGATACTAAAGAGATTTTTAACCTCATATATTTTATAGGAAACCAAGATAAGGCCATTTTTGTCTTAGAAACCAACTCAGGCCTGTAAGAAGGAGAGAGACAAGATCGATAGGCCATATTTTAAAGTTCATATCTTTCATGAGGATCTACATCAGATCCAAGGAAGTTAGGGATGTTATTATGGGTTTTTAAGGCCAAATTTATGAAATTTTTTTAAGGTTTCACATGCAAACTTTATGAACCAACCTTAAGACCAAAAATAGGCCTAAAACCCTATTAAACCCTTACTAAGGACTAGTTTTGGGAAATGGAGTTGGATAGCTACTAAAATGAAATATTTTGTCTAGAATGATGATTGGAGGATTTATAGGACTCCCTCATACTACTTAACACAAATATTATTTATATAGTGTATAGATGGGGGTATAAACAAGGTTTTTATCACTATTTTGTGTGTTGTGCAAGCTAGAGGAAGAGTTAAGAGATGAAAAAAGTTTCCATAGAAGCTTAAGAATTAATATAAATATAAATATTCATTTAATTCCTTGATAAAACTTATAATTTCTCCAAACATGTGATTTAACTCAGCTAATCAAATCTGACATATTGGACAAGCTAGTGAAGAAGATGGAAAACTTCAAGTGAGATGAATTTAAGGTATCCATGAAATTTATAAATTCATGGAGGGAATTTAAAATTTAAATTTACTCCTTCTAATGTATTTTCATGGATAAATGATTTTAATTTTGAGGCCTAGTGTGTAGGGTGCATGGAAGGGAAGTTTTCTGGACAATAGATGATGGCTCACTTCAAAGTGATTCAAAAAGATTAGGCATGAAAAAAATACATGGAGAGGAATATATTATGTCTATACCTTCCATTAAAATAATTGGGACTGATCCTCATCAGTTATAGGATGTTCAAATAGAGGCAACCATGAAGGCAATGTTTCTATACAAAATGAGAGTTTTATGCCACTTTTCATGAATTTTATGTCTTGAATTGACACTTTTAGCTCCTTACCTTGCATTTTTATTACCTTAACCTATCCACATGCACAATTAACTACCTCTCAGCTTTACATGTTTCCTTGTGATCCTTGGACTTCTCTTCTCCTCTCTCCCTCTCAAACTCTATAAGAGTTAGCCATTTTGGCATTGTATTGGATGCTCCACCTAAGTATGGTGAGTCCCTTATCATTTTTATACCTTTTGATAAATTAAATGACTAAGTGTTACCTCTTAATGAATATTCATAAGTTTTCTCCACTTGAATGATGAATCTTGTTTAGTAAAGACTATAGATTCCTAGCATGTGGTCTCATTGTTACACCTTGTTTGCAGTTGGACAAATTTTCTTTTAGGGAATGTGAAGTGTTTTAGGAGATTTAAAATTTTGAGTGAGTTATTATTTTCATTAGTTCTATTCAAGGCCTCTTGTATAGTCCTCCTATATTTGTACATTCATCCATGACCTCACAATGTAACATTTATGTGAGAAGATGAAGATTGAAGGAGTGTATGTTCTAGTTTATTTATTCATCTCAAGTGTAGAATGCAATTAGTTGGAATTCATAAATAAATTTGGTGTATCACCTCCATTATTTAAGCTTTTATTTTAGTTTATTTCTCCCTTTTCACCCCCTAATTTAGTTATAAATTCAATCCTAAGTGGTATATCAATGGAGATAGCCATATCTAGACAATCACCTCATTCCTTAGGCTACCCACAAGCCTAGAGGTGCTTCCATTGTGCCACTTGGATGAGGAGAGATTTGAATATCCTAAAAGGGTGCATATTCAAGTGACAAAAAATACATTTATGAACATCCCATACACATTGTAAATATTTACAATGGTTCATGTGAGAATGTTTTGCCAATGAAACTTCTCCACTCCCTTGGGTACACACAAAAAGATTTACTAGATATATTAGAAGAAACTAAGGGATTATATTGAAAGAAATATAATAACTTTAGATGAATATTTTTACCTCTTTAAGTAGGCTCAACCATATAATAACCACACCATTCCTATTTATATAAATTCATGAGGATTTTGAAATGTCTTTAGGGTGTTCCTGGATGTAAACATTTCATTTTGTACCATATACATCACACTAATGTCTAAAGTACATACACAATAATAGGGTAGTCATAACTACATGTGTACAATATCATTACCCTTTATAGTTAGTGGGATATCCTCCTCCATCACCACCATAAATATTACTTTTTTACACTTATTCAAAATAATTCTACAAATATGGTTGATACACCTATTCATGAGCATTACATACATATGATTGATACACATGTTCAAAACCATTATTTAAATATGGTTGGTATAACTATTCAATATCATTATACATATTAATTTATTACACATATATAATATCTATAAATATAACTACTTCAAAGGAACATAATTGGGCCCACTAGATAACCAACCATGTAGTGTTGATGACATAAGAGATTCACTTAGAGACCATATAGGCCATAATATTCAATAAAACATATTTAGTTAGCATTGTATATAGTTAAACAAGTCCCATAATAAACATAAGTAGTGAGACACCCTCCTACTATAAAATACACCCCACACAGTCCTTAAAGATATATATATATATATATATATATATATATATATATATATATATATATATATATATATATATATATATAATTATTGATATTAAACTGAGTTCTATGATAATTTATCATCATAATTATGGCACACTACATAACTTCCTAATAGATTCAAATACACCTATAATTGGTATTTCCTATCCATAAGACAAAACACTTACACTATTTGATACACATACATCCTAATATCCTCCCATTCATAGGATTATTGAGTGGTGTACCTTCTAGACCTCCACCAACCTAGTTATAGATTAAATTCATACCTAAGGTACAACGTGAGAAAAGGCTAGAGGAGACAAGGCTTGGTGAAATTGCATCTTCCTCAACTCAAGCAGAGGAGTAGGGATTACCAGTGGAGAAAATACATGCGGTAGCACTAGACCCTAATGAAATAATTGAAGATGCTCTAAAATTACTATCATTAACCTATGAGTCTGAGGATGAAAAAGTGGAGGTATCCAAAGAATAAAAGGGGAAAGAAGTATTGGACATAGTCCATATATACCCCCAAAAAGAAGAGATACGTTGGCCATTATCTCAGTGAAGGATAGGAAGCCCAAGGTGACCTTTACTCATCCTTTGAGTGAAGTTAATCTCTTTAGTGAGGAGAACTTTATTTAGAGTCCAACCATTCATGAATGGTTTATCTATGTATAATTAAAAAAGGTATATACCATGCACCATCCTTGGGCATTGGTACAAGCAACCAATATTTCAATTCATGAAAAAACCAAACCATGGATAGTTAAATTGTAGAAGGAGGAAGAGAAAATAATGATTGCTCCAAGAGAATCAAGTGGAACACAAATGGAGACCCCAACTCCCAAAGTGATATAATATTTAGTTGGTGTCAAATTTGACCCAACTACTACTTTTTTACAAAGGGTGACTAAGAATAAATCCATGATTGTTGGAGAGGAATTCACTTTCTAAAAAGTGGAACCTTTTGTGGGATTGACTCTAGTTGGAGGACAAAGGCCTAATGAAGATACAATGTTTGAAGAACATGTCCTTGAAGTGACTTAGGCTTAGCTAGATCAATTATAGATAATGATCAATGACATCCTATAGTAGAATAAGAACGTAAAGGAATAATCCATATTGTCTATTTAATAAAATAGGTTCAAATAATTTGAAGACACCATGACTAATTTATTCAATTCTCTAAAGTCAGTCTGAACCAAATAGACAAAACACTAAGGTTACAAACCAAGTTGGCCAATGGCAAGCTTTGAACTACCAAGTAAAGGATTTGATCAAGGTCTTAGCTAAAAATAAAATCCATGAATTCAAGATAGTTAGCCTAGCCCACTTGAATATGGCTATGGTCATATTAATTTATAAAATCAAAGCCCTGAGTAGCTGGTCCAAGTAAATAGAAGACATTTCCAAGGACCTCAAGCAACATGAAGATAAAATGTTGCACGTTTTGGATATATTGGTAAAATATCCTACCACACTTATTCATTTGTATCTAATAGTTGATGATGAGTTCAATCATAGAACTACTCAATTCACACAAGAAGTAAGGAACCAATGATAATGGAAAGTAGGGGTTGATAATAAGAAGGTCATGGGATTTCTTTTATCATCAAAGGAGAAGATGGGAATTTTTAAGATAATTAAGCAAGCTTTGGAAAGGGCTTAGAATGATCTCAAGAAAAAGAGTTGTTGATGAGACCCTATCATTTATCTCTAGTTTATCAATGAGCAACATTATAGAATGAAGATCCTATAGGGGAAGCAAAAAACTACATCAGCACAAGGGCCTCTTAGTTAAGATAAGAATATTATTTTTTGTAATTATGCTTGTATACTTTTTAAAAAGGAACACTCTTTTGTAAAGGCATGTGTAATTTGTAAATCACATTGCCTATAGGTCAATCCATTGGGGAAAGTCTAGTGTATTTTAGAACATTTTTGGAAAGGATAATTATCTTAACACTTGTACTTTTATAATTGGATGTAACTAACCAACATGCTTCCTTGCATCCTATAAAAGGAGAATTGTCATTTATAAAAAGGGGGGAGAATTCTTAGAGACAAGAACTAATTATAACTTTTAAGAAATTAATATAAGCAAGGAATTCTTCAAGGTTTGTCTAGATTTACTTATCTTTTATTATCTTGGCTTATTTCTTATTTGTTTGTTCTAATTTCCATATTTGATGTGTTCTTATGAAATTTTTATGTGTACATTTTGAACTCTAGGCACCTATGATACATAATCAAGCATTAGAATATCCCATATAAAGTAATCTCATAGGATAATATATACTTTAAGTATGGTATAATACATTGGTTTTGTTGCCAAGGATCATGTATATGTGCCAAATTTAGATCTAGAGAATATATAATACTCTTTATATACCTCATAGGAATATGTGATCATGAAGAAGTAGTAAAAGTTAAGGTGATTCAAGGAACCCATTGTTTAATTCTCTATTATTTCCTTGGTGTGATATTGGGTCTTTTTACCAGTTGTAAAAAATGGTGCTCTATTGTCAATAACTAGCTAAGCTATGGAGGTGTAATGAGAACCTCATAGAATCCACTATATATCTTTGATAAAATGACCTCTCAAGTAATGGTCACCTAGGAAATAGGATTACCTTTTTATTACCCTTTATGTCATGATTAACCTTAGTGGGTTACATAATTAGCTATTGTGAAACATTTTTTCTTGTTACAATGGATATTCATGTTGAATCCCTAAAACTATAATTACCATGTTGGCATGAATATAATTGAGATAAATATGTAGCTTTGAAGGTATTGCATGGATCTTGTTAATCCAAAGTCATCCTAATAACATATCAAATAAAATTGTACATGGTATAATAAAAAATGTTGTTATCACATGCATTGGACCAACTTGTATATGTAAATCAATCTCACCAAAAACTTATTGTATCTTACCATCTAATGATTTGACCATTTTCATCAAATTAAATAAATAATCCTGTGTGTATCTAGAATATGTGAGTAATATTATGGTACAAACATTTTCATTATTACCATTGTCAACCATAACATTATGTATACGTTGATGATCAACATGTGCTCTGATACATAGAGAATGAAGATCTAAGTCATTATCCACAATCTCACTATCATAAAATGAAATGGAAGGCCTCTAAGCCATATGAGGTATCTCACATGTAAGTGTACCAATAATACCATCTATTGGTTGCCTATAATGTGGTGGAGGAGGTTGTACATGATATGTCATTTGCACTTCTAGTGTTTCCTTATAATGATCTCATAATGGATTGTTGAATGTCTTTCTATTTTGGTAACCATTACATTGTGATCCTAAATCCTTGGGAGAATCCTCAAAGGTGAGTTTATCATTATCAATAAGGTCCTACATTTGATGCTTGAATTTAAAACATATGTTTTATAATGTTGAACACATTGGTGGTTGTCACAATAGGCATTTGTCACATATACTTTTGATATAGGTCTACTCATATCAACCACCATAGGAGGAAAGAGAGATATGAGATGACACTTCAGTAGCTTTGGAAGGAGTGAAGTTATACTTTGGTAATCATGTAAATTATCCTTTAGGTTCATTTGATAAGATGCATTTATTAGGTTATTGTGACACTGTATTAACTATTAGAGTTTCTTCCTTTTTAGCCTCGATAAGTTTTATCTTACAACTTGGTTTGATATGAAACTTGGTATTGGATTTAGTTAGTGTTTTTGATATAGTTAAGATTGTTCAATGAAATAAATTTCATTTATCTATCTCAAATAATATGAAATAATTCATCAAAAGATTTAAACTTCTTGAAAACCATAGACTCATGTAAGGGAGAAAGAATTTTTTTTATTAAAGATATGTTTAAGCTCTTTATCTAGCATTATATTTGTCATTTTGGATAACATTGTCTTGTACCTCAAGACATATTAATTAATAGGATCATTTTTTTTTTTTTAATATTTAAAATTTGTGCATATGACATATTTTTTCTAATATTGATTGAAAAATGTGCTGAAAATTGATCCACTAAAGGCTTGAATGCTCTTATTAATTATATTGGTAGATCGTAGAACCATGTAAACACATATCCCTTTAGACTTATTGGAAATAATTTGGTCAAAATTTTATTATTGGAAGAATAATCAAGGGATGCTACATATAGATATTGAAGATGGTTTTTAAGGTCACCCTTACCATCATAAAGTGTGAATTTGGGTACTATAAAACTAGTTGGCAAAGGGTGAAATGGTATCTCAGGTGTAAGAACATTATGTAATACATATTTTGAATCAATATAATGATTTTATTTCAAATCATTTTTATCAATTATAGTAACCTTATCTTCCAAATCTTGAATAATTTGGAGTATAATTTTCACAATATACCCATTGATATTAAGTTTTGAATATTGAGGAGTCACCAAAGGGGATGAAAACATCATTTGTGTTGAGTGGGCATTAAAATTGGTAATTGATTTGAAGTATTAATTGTTCCCATGGAGGATTTAGTAATATTAATACCATTTAAGGGCTCAACATTATTGGATGTGGATGTACTAGACTTATCATGTTTATTGATTTCATCTTGTGTAAGATATAAAAATGCATCAACTAATTCATGATTTATTTTTAGATGATTGATGAATATTTATTTGTCTTCAGTATAAAAATGATATGTCTTAACATTTTCCATATTTTATAAATGAAAATAATCATGTCAAAATTAATTTAAAAAATTATATATGCAAATTACTTAAATTAGAAACCCTAGAAAGCAAAAAATCCTAGAGCAAGCTAGGATTTGTATAAGAAAAAGTTAGAGTTTAGGTTTACTAGATTCCTAACCCATTTTAGATTTAAGGGTTGGAGAGTGGCCTAATAAAACAAGAAGTGAGCCAATTTAAAAGGTAATCCATTTAATAAATTTGGAATCTATTGATATAATGATAAGATATATTGTATTTAAGCATATGCCAAATATAAACTATAAAAAATTCAATATTCTAATGATAGTGTTACAAAGGAGAAATTATACTTATATTTTACAATATTGAGCATGTATATATAGTTATCATAGGTGAATAATTGGAATGTCTAAATATTTTTATCATGTCATCAGATTTTCAATATTTACCTTTTGTCAGCTTAAACATTTTCATCACCATGTAGACACTAGTATCGATGCAATTATCCTAATTTTACAGTTAGTGTCCTATACAAAATATTGAATCTTTATGAAACTTACTCTTATACCTATTAGGGTTTTACTATCACATTTTAGATTATATGTTCATATTGTTTACATAGGTTCTTGATGTCAGTATTTTTCTCAAACCCCTAGATCCTCCAAATAAGGCATTCCACCTTACAAAAAGGGGCTTATTTGGCTCAAGTGAAGTTTATCTAACCTAAAAGACCAAATTATTAGTGAAAATTGTCTACATAAACATATAATCCAAAGAGGGACTTAAAATTATGTATTTATTCTCTTGTTTGGGCTTGTGTGTGAATAATTATGTAATATGTTATATATGAGTGCATGCAGTGATATAGCTTGTAACTTAGAAAATATTTCTCATGGGTTTATATTTGAACTATTTAGCCCTATAATATGACTATTCCTATGATTTATTTGGAAATAGGAAAGAATAAGTCATAATAGCTTAGTTATGAAATTTATTTTCAGTAGTCTAGTGTAAGTTTGAGAGGTGCTTATTATATGAATAATGAGTGGGATTAAAATTGCATTTATACCACACCTTTTAAAATGTTACTCATGGAAGGGTAAAATGAAATAAAAATTCCAACTCATAAATATTGAAAGATTTTAAAATTTGAGTGTTTTTACGTACAAACATATCTACTAAATCAGGAACACTAGCATCGGTGCTAGTGTCCAAGTCTAAACACAAGTGTCCAGAAAGATATAAAGTATTTAAAGCTATAAAACTGAAAATGAAGGATATATATAAGGTTTTAAGTGTATTATGGGTGACATGTGATCTATGTAATTAGAATATGAAGGTCAAACCATAAGATAAAAATTTAATCACAATGAGATGATGAATGTGAGCATTTCAGTTGAGTCAAGTCAAGAAATGAAGGGTAGATCCATGACTAATATTTGACATGTACATAATATTAGTTTAACATATATATACATATTTTAGTACCTACAATAATGTGATCATATCCTATAAAATAGCATATTTATGAATAAAATATAAAATAGATAAATTATAAAGATATTTGTAAAGAGTATATAAATAAAATAGTATAGGGGTTATAGAATGGTATCACATGAATATTGTATCTTTAGCATAAGAATCTACCATGGCTGGCCATTATGTATATGAAAGTACATCATATAATTCCATCTAAATTTTAATGTCTTGCACAACACTCATAAATTATAGTGAAATGCATGTGTGATAGAAAAAGATTATGCTATCTACCAATCATGGCATAGATAACATATAAAAATGATGAAGAGCAGATGTCTAATCTTTTTCAAGTCTTGATTTTGTATTTTTAAAATATTTAAAATATTTTATATTTTTACATATTTGAATTTTTTGTAATTGTTTAAATTTTGAAACAAGAACAAAATTAGAAGAAAGGGAAGGAATCTAAACAATTGGTAACATGTGTCAAGGTAAAGTATACACTAGATATGTTGGCATGGACATGCATGAGTAGGATGGTCCTATTATATATGTTATTTGTAGTTGAAATTTATGTCATACATAGAAAATATGTGGAAGAATGATTGTACATCCTTGTTTCATCAAATGTACAGTTATCAACATATGTAACAAGTATGTATGAGTAAAGAAGTTGATATAAAATATTTTGCATGAAATAATATTATTATTTAGAGTGAAACTAAATATAGTAATGAAAAAAATTATTAATGCTACGTTTTCTCAATTTTTTATTTGAATGTGTTAAAAACTAAGGGTTAGTATCGATGGGTTCAAGATAGTAGAGATAGTTAATGTTTAATTTTTTTGGTCAAAATATTTTTTTGTTGAAAACTATAGTTTTATCTATTCAGACTATGCAATCAACATGTTGAATGAAAAATAGTGGCTATATCATATCATTATTTTACACTTCTTAGATCTAGAAATTGGAAAATAAAAGAGCCGAGATGCCAAAAAGGCACAAAAATATAATATCTAAAAAGTTGATTTAATTAATTTCATGTATACAAATAGGAATAATAACATGAAGAATAAATAATAAATCTATGTATAGTAAATTTTTTCTCTTTTTGATTATTTTAATGGTTTTGAATTTTTGAAATTGAAAAATTGTTAACCAATGATCCCCTCAAGAGGAGAGTCATAATAATGATTTTCCATAAATTATGTAAGGGTTACCTTTCATGGATGAAAATTATAGATGGAGATGAATCATAATCTAAAAATCCATCAAGTGTTATAATGTAACTATATAGATGACTACTTGTGTAATTATGTGTGGGAAAAGTAGTTCTAGATGACCTAGGATGGTTTGAAATATAATGAGTAGGAGAATGTTGTTCTAAATGTTGTGTTCTTTGTGGAACATGTTAATTTTTATGTATCACCAATTTAAAATATATTACATGTGATGTATCCTTTTGTGAAATTAACACTTTTTATTGATATGATGCTTGTTTTTGCATTGGTTGCTTTTGAGACTTTTGTACTTTTTTTTTGAAATGGTTGTATTGAGATTTTTTTCATAGGTACAAGTGTAAATGTAATATATTATTGAATAGATGTATTAATGAACTATAGTGGTGGATGGAGAGGAGGAGATACCATAAATTGTATAGGGTATTCATATATGATTCCTAATGTTGTGACCACTTGGTTGTAATTAATATACTTTAAAAATATATGTATTATGAAAGGTACAACATAGATTATCTGACCAAGGTTATCCTAATATTATGGAAAAGACTTCATTTTATGGCAGTACTAGAAAATGAGTAGATAATATAGTTGGACTCACTTAAAGAGGTAATATAATGTTTTCCAAAGTAGTTTGTTGTTTCTCATTGAATGTTTTAAATTATTTTATTATATGTGGCTCTATGTGATAACATAGCGGTAAAAAGCATATAAAAAAAAAGTAGTATGACAAAAAACATCGTGAAGACAAAATATAGATCGTAAAAATGTATCAACATTGGTAATATCATAAAAATGTCTCTAAGAGAATAATTGGGAAATTTTGGTGATTATCACATTATTTATTTATTTTCTATTTCATTTTGGTGATATTAGTTAACATTTCATGGTGGAAAAGTAATGCACTAAATTTACAAGCAAAATAATAGAGGAATGTATGATTTCATGAGTTTGGACCTTTAGTTGAAAGTTACCATCTTCATGACATTACCAATTTAAATTGGTAATTTGACTCAAGAGAGGATGGTTAGTATCATGTTTATTTCAAAATGAAAACAAAAATGAAAGAAACACACTAACTAGCATAACATCTCTAGGCCTAGTTACTAGGGGGAGCTTAGTGAGGGAAAATGATTTAAAAACACAGATAGAAATGGAAAGAAATGAGAGATATGAACACATTTACCAATTTATTATCAAATCCTTGATTACTCCAAAAGGTTCCTTCTTTGGCTTGCTTGCCTTGTGCTTTAAGAGATTTTCTTCAATGGAGTGTGACTACCTTCATCTCTTCTTGGCTCCTTTAGCTTTGGCTTGGCTCAATAATTTGGAATTATAAAACTAATTGAAATGGATTTTATAATTATTTGAGAATCATAACTTTGCATTATCCAAGCTTATAAATGATGCTCATGTCTCTTCTATTTATAGATTTTGAAAATAGTTCAAGATTAACCATGACCATCTATCTCAAGATTAAGATGTGTGGCCATGAATAAACCTAGTTATGTAATTAAATTCCATAAATATATCCCATAAATATTTGGTATATAAGGAAATTTATGAGGTATGGGAGGCATTTATGAGGCATGATAAGGTCTTAATGAGGCATGGGGTGACTTAATATTGATATTTTATACATTTATGGCTTATGGATGCCACCCTAAGAAATGATGTCACATGATGATATAGATATTGATAATAATTTTCCAATAAATATATTTTAAACAAGTTCCATGGAAAATTAATTTAAGCTCTTAATTTGGTTAAATTAGCCTTAAACATGATTAGTCAACTTTGATGTAAATCTTGGCAATTGATGCACAAATTAATTAAATTAGTCAAAATGTCATATTATTAGCTCAAAATTTGACTCGATTAGAATTGGAAGTAAATGTTAGATGCATTGGAAATATTACCCCATTTAGGATGTTTCCAACATAAAATAATAAAGTCACATGTCTCATGCAAGAAATTTGGTAGAAAAGAGCAACCAAGAGCACCTAGGTGTGAAATTGGCATTTTGACTCAAAATGATATGATCAAAGTTAGCTAACCCATAAAATGCATTGCCTCATTTAGTGACACTCTGACTAAAATTTGAACTTGAATATAATAGGTTCACATCATTTAACATGCTTTTGTTTTTTAGGCCAAATTATGTATTTTGATAGAAATTGGTCAAAAGCTTGGTTGGAGGTTATTGGTGGCCAATTTTAGGTGTCTATAGTTTTCCCCTATTTGGGAATGCATTGAAAGCTTTAAACATAGTGACATCTTCTCAAATAATGAAAAGGTCATGTATGCCTACAACTATAATGATAATTAATGAACTAACTATATGATTCCCCCTCAAGGGAATGGTTGGCACAAGGAAAGGTCAGCAAATGGTCCCTCAAAAAGAAAGAAGTGAAATGAGGGGTCTAAGGAAAATGATGGGGTAAAAAAACAATGAGTTTGAAAAAATAGTCAAAATCATTGAGAATGAAAGTGGGATGGTGTATAATGCTATGCCCAAATACAAGTATAAGCATTGTACCCCGATAGTGCCAACATGGCATGAAAACACTATGATTTACCTAAAGGTGGTTATAATCAATGAGAATATGGAGCTACCCTAGTTAAGATAGACAAATAAGATGGAAACATGCCTCTATATGGTCAAAAAAAGTAAATTTAATGAGAACACAATGATTTACCCAAAGGCAGTTATAATCATTAAGTAATGTAGGTGGGATGGTGTACAATGATTTACCCATAGATGGTTATAAGCATTAGACCCTAATTATGGTAAACATGACTAATTTGGATGATGCTGAGGATAATTTGATAAAAAGGATAAAGATTAATTGGGACAACCTGCTAGTGGGAGATGCTCGTCTGAACTAAATAAATGTTAAAATTCTTTTGTTGTTTAATTATGTTGTGTAAGATATGATTGGGATTGAATCAAGATGTCGAAGCTAAAGATATGTTGATGTTGCCATTGATAAATAGACTTCTTGAAGCTGAGGTTTGTTGTGGCATGTGTTGGTAGGTATCATGGTATAACATCATGAGGATTTAGCCAAAATATACACAAGGATTGACTCCTGAAATCTAATACTCAATAAAAAATAATGCACCAATGATAAAAGCCATGATGACAATGTAAACACATGAATATGGATAGATTCAAGTGTAAGTGTGGGCAAGGAATCACCCAATCAATGCACATAGATTAAATCAAAGTAATAATACAAAAATTAAATAAATCATCACACAAACAAAACAACAAAGAAGTAAAAAAATTACTTTAAGCCATACAAACACTTCCCCTAGAAAATAGGTGAAAAATTAACAAACTAATAGAAAGGGGGAATAAAAGAAAAATAAGGCAGTGGCCAAGCTATCTCTATATGAACTAAGCAAGTGGATGCTACCTACATAGCTATAGGGACAAAATATCTAACAACAACTTCAAGCCAAATGTAGTTCTCCAAGGAAATGAGAAGAAAATGATAACTGATGAAAACAACATAATGGATGCGATAGAAGAATAGGAATGGTCTTTAAAAATAGAAAGTGTCTGGGATAAAAGGCCAAAAAGGATGGAAAAACTAAATAACAAGTGATTTACTTAAAACTTAGTAAGGTTTCCCAGAATCCTTAATAAAAAGAAGTGGTAAATGTTTTGGTTTTCTCTAATGGTTTTACAAATATATTTGGAAGTTTCGGAGTATCTCAACTCGATCGAGAATGAAGAGACACTATAATAGTTTAAGCTCACAAAATTGGTGAGAGAGTGGCTTAGGTTGCTCGTAAAATTGTTAGAGTGTGGCTTAGGGTGACTGAGATGACCTCAACAAGTATTGAGTGCTGCCTACATAGTCCTAGGGTAGGACCTCAAGTCACTGTAGTTCTACCCTATAATAGAGGAATCTGACTAGTGTAGCAATCAATTCAAACAAAACATGCATAATTGAGATAAATCCATAGTAAGATATAGGAAATGGCAAGTTGGTATGTCAAGGATCAATAAACAAATGTTTCCCCTAGTTTGCCCATAGGTGGTTATAACTAGGATACAATGACATAAATCAATGGTAATAATTTTCCATTAGGTGGTTATAATTAGTAGCAAGACTGGTGATAAGAAAGGAATAACAAACAAAGGATGCAACCACCAAAACTTCTATCATACTTCTCTAAAATATTATCTCTATCTAAAATTCTTGAAATAACTATTGAAACTAATTAGATTTATCGGTGCTAAAAATGTGCAACTAATGGCAAAACCAAGGACAAATGGGCTAGGTAGATAGGATTCAAGACATGTTTGGTTGATATAATGGAATGGTAAAATGGATAAGTAATAGGTTAAGAGGAATGATAAGAGTGATATTCATACAAAGAATAATAGTGATAAAATGTCATAACTAAAATGGTCCTTACAAACAATACACCATAGTGCTCAAGCATAGTATCGCTTGAGGTGAATAATATTCATCAGCTTAGGAATTTTATCTCTATCTGGTGTGGTAATCTTATATGCTTTTGATTCATAATATGTAGTAATGATGAAAGACTCTGTCTAGTTTGTTTTGAATATACCTTTATGATTCTTCTCAGCTATGGTATTCATTTGGTTTTCTTTAAGAATAAGATTACCAAGTTCAAATGTTCTATACTTGACACAACGATTGTAGTGGCCTTTGAGTCAATTTTAATATGCTTGAAGATTGTTGACTATAACTATGCATTTTTCATCAAGTAGGTCTATCTCTTATAGGTGAGCTACTCCATAGTTGTGATCATCTAGGACATGCTTTAAAGATATATGTAGTGATGAAAACTTGACCTCAATGGGAAGGATAGCTTCAGTACCATAAAAAAGTGAGTATGGAGTGGTTCTTGTGGGTATATAATGATTAATACAGTATGCCCAAAGGGCACAAAATATCTAAAGGTGTCAATCATGACTAACATCATTGATAATCTTTTTAAGAATGTTGATAATGGTTTTGTTTGATGCTTTGCCCTGGCCATTACCTTGAATGTAATATGTCATAAAAAAATGTTGTGTGATGTTGTATTTGGCACATAGCTTGTCAATGTCCTTGTTATTGAATGATCCTTTATTATCAGATAAAATGTCAAAGGGGATACTATAGTAGTAGATGAGATGGTTGAAAATCAACTTGGAAATCTGATTTCTAATCATGTGAGGGGTATAGCTTCAACCCACTTAGTGAAATACTCAGTGGTGGTAAAGATATGTTTATGGTTGTCTAAATATGGAGGATTGATTTTCCTAATGAGGTCAAGACCCATATAGAAAATGGCCATGGTTTCAACATTAGTTTTAGAGTCTTTACTAGAGCATGAATCAAATTAACATGCCATTGACATTTATCACACTTCTTTACATATGTAGCTACATTTGCATCCATTATGGTCCAATAATAACTAGTATGCAAGCGAGTTTTATATAATACTTCCCTGTTGGAGTGGCTCCACATACTCCATGTACTTCCTATAATGCTAGTGTATATTTTGCTAAAGTTAAACAACAAAGCAAAGTTCCATCAAAACTATGGTAGTAGAGGGTTGATCTAAGTAGATTATAATGAGTAGATTGATCGATAAAGGCTTTGGTTTTTTTTGGGATAGGTTAGGTGGAATAAATTGGTCATGAATATAATTGTAAAGGTCTGAGTACTAGATAAAATTAAGACCAATAATATCACAAATCATTACCATAGTTGAAGGTTCATGACCTAGTGTGACCAAATTCTTTATGAGGAACTAATACTCTCTAGTTTTGTCTATTTGTCGAATCAAAGAGCTGATTATAGCCTTGGCATCTATAGTTATATTACTAGCCCTTGGTATATGCTCAAATTGGATATCTATAATTCACTATTTTAGAGTGTTGATTATAGCTTTGTAAGAAACCAACTTGTTATCTTTAGTTTGGAAATGGTCTGTGACATGATTGATGATTAACTGATAATCATCATAAACCTTGAAATGAGATATGTTCCACTGTACTACCTATTGAAGTCCTACAACAAGTGCTTCATAATCAACCATGTTTTCTATATAAGGAAAACTAATTTTGAAAGACGTAAGAGTTAGATCCCCCTGTGGTGTAATACATAAGAAGCATATCTTCGATCCAGATCCAATAAATGATCCATCAAAATATAGATTTTAATTCTGCTCTTCAAGAGGTATGTCGATGATGGTCATTATAGATTCATCCAAAAATTAGAATGTGAGTGGGTTTACATTTGCAAGGGGTGCTTTAGCAAGCTGATCTACAAAGATCTGTTAGTTGATTGTTTTTTGATTGATATTCTCTATATCAAACTCACTAAGAAGCATAATCCACTTGGCCATTTTGCATTGTAAAGCTATTTTAGATATTAGATACTTGAGTGGGTGTACTTTTGAAATGACCATAGTTTTATTGTTCAACATGTAGTGTCATAATTTTTGAACTGCAAAGATCGTGGCTAGATAGGATTTTTCAATAGGCATATAGTTGTGTTCATATGTGACCAATGTATGGCTTAAGCGGTATACTATATGATCTTTTCCATTGTAATCATTTTGAGCTATAAGTGCCCTTAAAGCACTATCTATAGCTGATAGGTAAAACAAAAATAGTTTTCCTAGCATAGGGGGTAACAAAATAGGTGGATTTTCTAGGTAATATTTTAGCTACTAAAACTCTACTTGGTAGTGATTATCCTAGTGGAATGCAACTCCCTTATTAAAAATATGTGTAAATGGATGAAACTTGTCTGCTAACTAAGATATGAACATCAGATTGACTAGATCTTGCCTTACAAGCTATGGTGTTGCTTCAAATTGGTTGTTGGTGGCATCTCTATTATATCTTGGACTTTGGATAGATCGATTTCAATGCCTCTACAAGACACAATTAAGCCAAGTAATTTTTTAGATGTTACTCCAAATACGCATTTATTTTGATTTAGTCAAACTTTATACTCACATAGTCATTTAAATATTCTATGTAGCACTACTAGATGGTCGACCCTAGTTTTTTATTTGCCTAGTATGTCATCGATGTAGTATTCAATAATATCATGCATCATATCATGAAATATGATGATCATGGATATTTTATAGGTGGTCCATACAATATTAAGACCAAATGGCATAACCTAATAACATAAAGTTCCTCATGGAGTGGTGAACATTATCTTGTGTTGATCTTCTGGTGTTATTTTGATCTTGTTATATCCTGAAAAGCTATCCATGAGTGAAAACATCTCATAACCTATCATGGAGTCGATGATCATGTCAATATTAGGCAATGAAAATTCATCCTTAGGGAAAGCTTTGTTTATGTCTTAAAAATTAGTACAAATTTTGATTCTTTTAGGATTTTTGCTAACAGGTACAACATTAGATATCCATTTTGAGTAGTGTTTCACTAAATTTTGTCTATTTCAAGTTTAAAGGAAAAAAAAAAGTATGATAGGGATAAGTGATTAGAATGTACCTAGATTAGTTTGCACATGTATCTAGACATTGTGAGCACTCCTCTTTGGCTAGGGAGGACTACGTGCAAGTAAGAAAGCACTACCACAAGATGTTTGTTAGCAAATAAAAGAATGGGCTGCCAAGCTATGTGCTTGTTCTAAGAAGTGTGAAACTTCCTTAGAGATGATAGTCTACTTTTGAGAGATAAAATAGTAATAAATAACTAAAAGAGAGGTAAAGAGAGAGTGAAAGAGAGATAATATTACCATTATTAGCAACCTGAGTGCAATAGAGAGTGACAGGGTGCCAGTAGTGTATTCTATTTGTGTTTTGGAAGTTATTTGGATAGGTTTTGAAAAGGTTAGGGAATCCATAGTCACCAACATCAGCAAGGGAGTGATTGATATCAGTTATACTTTTGAGGTTGGTGGTGAAGGTGACCGATGTCAGTTAGACTACCAAGGTTGGTGGGGGAAATAATTAGCTAGGTGATTGTAGAAGGCTTTTTTGGGTTTGGGAAATGGTTTTGATCAGGTCTGGGGGGTTGTGGAGAGTTATGAGAGAGAGAGAGAGTATGGTTTGGGTTGATCTAATCTGAGGTTTGGTGTCTTAGGTCAAGGGGAAACAAGAAAGGAAACTTTGTAACTCCCTCATGTAGGCTCATTCAGGAGTGTATAAAATAATTAATAATAGATATGAAATGGTAACAAAATAAATGCTTAAAAGACCCACCAAATAAGTGATTATATTTAGCTATAGTGGTGGCTAAATGATAAGTACCATATTGATGGCTCCTATCAAGTAGTTTAAATTGATGCCTTAAATAGAGAGAAAAAGCAGGTGTTATTGGTCTTTAATAGCTTGGTTCTTGATCATGATTGACATACAAAAGATAATATTAAGCTAGGATCTCAAAAGCTAAATTTTGAGAGCTTAAATGCAAGTAAGAAAATTTTTTCTTGATTTTTGTTAACTTAAACTTCAGGTTGGAGTTGGGATCATATCACTGATGTTGGTGATCCCATCGACATTGACCATGGGTTGACCAACATCTTCAACCCTAGAATAGGTAAAGCTTACTATTTTTGGCTTGTTTTCTATTTTTCTTCATTGTAAGTGTGGCACCTATTACAAAATGATAAAATAAGAGGTAATTGATTAAGAATTTAGTTTTGAAGTGAGAATAAGTCTTAAGTAGTTAGAATGAGGGGACTATGTCTTGAGGTGACTCATTAAGTGAGAATTAATCATAGAGTGACATGGCTAGGTAAGGTGGAAAAAGGTGTTTTTAATTAACTTAATGAAGTATTTTAAATTAATTAAATGTGGGAGGGGTAAAAACATGGGTTAAGGAGGCTAATTATTATTATTGAAAAATAGGCTTAAGGGGGGTTTTGACATAGGGAGTTATGCACGTTTGTGTCACATAATTTTAGTGTCTACATTTGCCCCTTTTTGTCTTGTAATTTTCACTAATAAGTTATAAGACAAAAATAGGAGCTAGATGCTCCAAGTATTGGATGAGGTATCCCCCCTCAAAATAGGAATTGATAGAGGAGAAGCCAAAATTAGGTACCAATTTGATAAAAAGGTAATTAGGTGAGTTGTGGAGAATTGAGTATCACTTTGTATGCATATACTACTATGAGCTATAGTCAAAAAAAGTCAAAAATAGGCAAGGTTGAGGAGGGCATAGATAGAAATAACCAAAGTACAACTTGTAAGTGATAGATGATAGGTTAAAACAATCAAAGTTGTAGCTCCAATGGTCAATGTGTCCCAAGTATCCTAGGTAGGAATGCCTATGGGAAACACAAAAGGGTTTAAGGTGACAGGATGAGCTTGGTTTCCATTCAAAACACCTAATATACATGCATGTACATAATAACTAACTATAGTAGAATATCATAAGCAATCAAGACAAACAATGCAAGGTTGGTATAAAAGGGTCAATGAGTGAGGATATATTTATGATCTCCAAGAAAGGTCATCATGGGTGGATATTTAAATGATCTCTATGAGCATTTGTCATGGTGGGGGAGATAGGTGTGATCTCTAAATTACCCCAAAGTATGGGTAAAGTAAAAAGTTGGAGTTGCTTTTTTGGGGAAAACATTATTACAATGGTGTTGATGTCAATAACTCTACCAATATCAATAATAAATAGTGCCAATGTTGGCACATTAGGGAAACATTGCCGATGTTAGTAGGCCTAAGCATCAACATTAGTAGATTATGTCAAGAATGTCAATGTCGACGATCGACCAAACCTGACAAAAGGTCATTTGATGGATGACCAAACTCATTTGCAACTTGTGATTAGAGACAAATAGATCTATGTGAGTGACTAAGATGATAGAGGAAGGAGGGGACCCATCAGGAGGTACATGACCACAAGAGCCAGCTATGCTAGCCAAGAGGAGATGAGAGATGAGATAAGAGTTTTTTCTAGTTGTTTTGAAATTTGATTTGGGTATTTACAATTTTTAGGCTAATTTAGAGGTGGGGATATAGAAAATGTTAGTATAGGGGTAAAACATAGGGTAGGGTAGTTTTAAGGTAAGTTGGGGGGAATTTGGGATATTTTAGGTTAAATTTATAGTTTTGGGGTTGGGTCATTTAGCCCTAGGGCCAAACTAGTCATCAACATCAGTGAGGTACATCGATGTCAACTGACATATCACTAAGGTTGGTAGGTGTCTACCGACATTAATTGACACTTAGGCCTATAAAATGATGACATTGGTATTAATGTTGATGTCAATGACTATGAAGAACTAGAAAAATATGAGAAAGGCCTAGTTTGGATCCCTAATAGAAGTAAAAGACTAACCTAATGGTTGAGCTAGCCTTAGAAGACCCTGTGTTGATTGAGCGCTACCTATATAGCCCAATTTAGGGCCTCAAGCCAATGTAGTTCTCTTAAAGCCTAGGAAAAATATCTAAGGTATGGTAAAAAGGTGTGTTAGGGGAAATAGGTAAAAAGGTAGATTGAGATAAACTAGGAGGCCTAGGCATAAAAGAGGGCATAATGTCAAGGGTTAGGGATATAGGCCTTAAGGCTTAGAGTTGTGATAGGTAGGTAGGCCTAGGGTGGAGAGAAAGAAGAGGTAGTAAATCCTAGGGTAGAGAGTTTGAAGACGTAGTAAAGCCTAGGGTAGAGAGAAAAGAGTATGGTAGTTAGTTAGGTGGGTATATGGCTGAGCTCACCTCAAAAGACCTCGTGACAATTGAGTACTACCTACATAGCCCAGTTTAGGGCCTTAGACCAATGTAGTTCTCCTATAGAGAAGGGAAAAATGTGGTGATAGATTATATTAAAAGGTATGTGAATTGACTTGTGTGTGTATGGATGCATGCAAGGATTGAGTTAACATTGAAAGATCATCTACCAAGGATTTTGACACATATGAGGAGGGATATCACTCTAGATGAGTGGGATTACATGATAGTGGTGGGGTTAGGAGGAGTGAAATGATATTTTTAAGTCACCTAAGATGTGAGTCTTATGATAAAATTGATTGAGAGGTGGGATCACACCACCAACACCTTCCATCTGTTGATCGAAGAGTTGATAATAACTTAAGAGGACATCTATAGGATTTTATGGCTACCACTCTAGGGTGAGAATCTCTTCACATTCTCAAGAGAGGAGCATGATATCCACATGGTGGCTTTGTATGGTGAGCATGTTAGTGAGTTGACTTATCATTTTATGAGTTTCACCTACAAGCTATTATATATGGCCAATGAGGAGTAACATCGACTGAACATCTTTATGATGATCAGGATCATGGTGTATACATTACTAGATACAGATGGTGGAAGATTTCCAATTGCATTAATAGGTGTGCTTACATAGATGGTTGAGTAGCAGACTATTTTTGCATGGGGTCCAGTATTTTTAGTGTAGTTATATAGAGAGCTATGGGGTCTGAGACTATGATGATAATGTAGTTTGTGTGTTAGCCATCTACTACACTACTAGGAATATGTGCACATTATGGTAACCTAACCATTGGGGTTACCTATTACTATTCTAGTTGACTTTAGGGTTGCTTTTAGATGTTGGAGAGAGGGCATGGCATAGACCTGAGTGGATGGTGTAGTACATGATATTGCATATTACATGTGAATGATTAGGGGTTTGATCCCTATGGATATAATGTGGAGACCATACCTGACATATCCCATATTTAGAGGATAAGCACAATAGCTTGTTGTTTTTCAAAGCTCACTATGGGTCAGGGGGAGATGGGTTAGTGAGTTGGAGATGGTACCCATGGCACAATTCAAGAGGCAATTTAGTCTACTACAAGATATTCCACTTGCCTTCCCTTAATATAAGAGGGATGACATAAAGGCACCCTTACTATTACCCCAAGAGATAGATGGACTTGATTTTGAGGAGCTACCAATGGAGCCAGGTGTTGGATATCCAAGGTACATAATAACATATACAACTTGGTGGGTAGGTTTACATCCCATAGTGGAGGTCAAGAAGCTACCACCAGACTTACAAGGGTTGATGAGAGAGAGGGATATAGTTGTATAGGCATGAGATACAACTTTTTAGGCTAGAGATATAGCACATGCACAAGTTGTAGCCTTACAAGTGGGTTGTGCATTGTAGGGTTAGACTGGGGCATTACAAGGCTAGGTTATAACATTATAGGGCTAGGTCAAAGTGTTATAGGGTCAATTGATTGTAGTGATAGTGGAGAGAGATATCTTGAGAGCAGCAAGTTAGGCTGCTCCTCCTCTTCCACCATAGGGATTAGTACAAGATGGGTTGTCATCAGGTGCTATGGGACCTCTACAGACTATATCTCTAGCATGAGATACTACTAACCTAGATGAGATTACCTATTATAAGAGGGACATCAGAGAGTTTCCATAGATTTAGTGGTATTATGAATTTAGGGAGTAGGAGAGATCTATGTCACATGCCACATCTTCTAGCTCATGTAGATGTAGATAGGCTAAGAGTGGTGATGACACTACTTTGTCAAAAACATGTGGAGAGCCTCAATGATTATGAGTGCTAGAATTTGTCATTTTTTATTATATTTTATATATGTACATCAACCTATGAGCCAAACATGCGAGATGTATATTTTTTGAGAGAGATGATATTACGATGATGTATTAATGGACATGTTATTGATGCTATATATATATATATATATATATATATATATATATATATATATGAGATGTTATTTATTTGTGATTGTGATGAGGATATTGACGTAGATGATGATGATATAGATGATGATTATTTAGATGATGAGTTTATGCTATGTTAATGTCGATTATGTTAGTTGAGTTAGACTAGCCTTTCCCACATATGTGATGGTATATGCATAGTTGGTTTTTTGGTTTCATCTTAGCACTTTTCTATATTTTATGATGGTGTATGTTTAAAATGAATAAATTTGTTATGTTAGTTTATTTTAGCATTTTTTCATATTTGTGATGGTGTATGCATAAAATGAATTTAGTAGGCTTTGATAGTGTTGGTATGGCATTATTTTTCATCTCAATAGAGAGATCAACATGTGGTTGTAGATGGGAAAATAAAGAGGTAGACTGCTCATGCATTGGCAAAGACCATAATCAGAACATAGATAGGCTCAAGAAAATGAGACTATTTCATGCCTTATATCTTTGAACCATTGTGTTTATTAGAGAAGTGTCATTTTCACCTTATGTTAAGTGAGCTTCACAGTCCCTTGAAAGAGTATGAGGTAAAATGGGTAAAATGAGGGAATTTTTTTTGGGTAGCATAACCTACAAAGTGGGGATGATATCCCCCTATTGTGGGTGACCTAAGAGCTACTATAGGCAAGTCCATGACCTAAAGTTTTTTTTATTGTGTAAGCTGATCAATGCAAGAAGCCTACAATGTGATTTTGTATGGGTTAAGGTCATATAAAGCTAATCAATATGAGAAGCCTATTTTATTTGTATTTCCCTTTGATAAAAAAGCTTGACTTAGCCATCCTTCAAGGGAGTGGTATAAGCATTTGTTTTTAAGTTTAAATAGCTATAATTCAAGGGAGTAGTCTATTGATAGTAGCAAAAGGAAATTACATATGTGTTCTTCAAGGGAGTAGTGTACATTGAGAATAATGAGCTGAGAATTTATAACTTGTCACATATTCTTTTTTTTAATTTTATTCATGGAAAAGACTATAAAGGCTTAGGAGTTTTCCACTTTGATGGAAACACCATACCATTGCATAAGTTAACTAAGTGTATAGGACAAAGGGTGAAGAGGAAGGGAAATGAATGTAATAGGGATGCTCAAGAGATGAGCTCAAGTTAAACACAAGGTGAAGAGATGTTTGGTTAATAAAAGAATGGTCAGAAGTGTAAGGCATTTAAAGGCTTGGGTTTTTGCCTTCATTTGAGAGAAGACAAGAGATAAGTTCCTGAACCATAGTTGTGAGTTATGATATAAGGTCCAATCCAATTAGGAAAAAACTTACCCTGTTTGATTTTCTCCATGTTCATTACATGTTGATTTTATTTTTAGATGAGATCTTCAATATTAAAATCTCAGTCTTTGAGAATTTTTTATAAGCATGTTTGATATGCTCTTAATATATTTGGAGGTGGTTGAGGGCTATGAGATGATACTCATCAAGTAATTCATGTTGAGCCAAACATTCTTGGCAAAAGTCATCATTAGTAAGGATATCTTTGAGAGAAATGCGAAGAGAAGGAATCTAGACCTCAAGAGGTAAACCAACCTCCATCCGATAGACCAAGGAAAAAGGGGTATCACTCATAGGGGTTTGAATGATAGTGCGATAAGCCCATAAAGCAAAGGGAATGTGTGTGTGTCAATCCTTGCCTATATCATTGACTACCTTCATGAGAATTTTGGTTAATGTTTCATTCGAAGCTTCTGCTTTATAGATTTGACATCTTGATTGGTGACAATGTTATGGGTCATGATAGAGGGGTCATTTCCAGGCATGTCATTATAAGACCAAGTAAAGTATTTTCTATGGTTATTAATAAATGTGGTATAACTAGCTTTCTTAGAGGAATCTAAAGATTGGTCAATCTTGAGGATGCAAGGGTTGTCATGAGAGGGTAGGTTGATGTCGATGGTTGATTCATTTACCATATCTTGTGTTTCAAATGGGAATGATCATTGGATATAAGAATCATCTGAACCCATATATGTGAGAATTATGTCATCATCTTGACATTGGATAGTGTTAATAATGGGAGAATATTCATCAATTATTTTAGGATGAATGAGAGGAAGAGACCTTGTTTTCTTAATTTGGTGATAGGTGAGAGACCCCAAATGAATGTCATTTATTGGAAAAAATTAGGAGGTATAGATACCTCTGATTCATTAGGTGACTGTGTAGAAGAAGGTGGAGAAGGAGAGACTGGTTCTTTGAAAATTGGTTCATGGGAAGTTTTAGTAAGTTTATTTGGTTCATCATAACCCATTCCATACCTATTTTTGACATTTTTAATGGTGTTGCTAATAAGATATTCAATACATGTATGGACACCTTGTTCATAATGACCCAAACCAAATCCTTTCTAGGCACAACTATAAAGATAGTTGTGAGCAAATCTATGGTTACTCAGGAAAGAGAAGTCATAGGTAAATGGTTGTGGTGAAGGAGATGGATTACCAATAGTGAGAGCTTGATCAATTCCCCCATATGAAAAATTAGTTTGAAGGTTAGGGGGCCTATAAGGGATGACCATCCTAATGTGAGAATCATAATTTGGATGCATGTGAAGCTTTCCATACTCTTGTGGAGTATAGAATATGTCAAGCATCAACAAATGATATTCATTGAGTGACAAACATTGAAAAGTTTCCTCCATGGGATCTTTGTTAGGAATTTATGTTGCCAATATTTTTGTAACCATGGTAACCATGGGAATGTAGCTTGTAGAAGCTTCATAAGTATCATGTGAGGAAGATGATGTCTTAAATGGAATGAGAACATCATTGGGACTATAATTCATGTTGCATGTTTTAAATAGAGGTGGGTTAAGAGGTATAACATGCACTTGTCCATCATGTTCAAACTTGGCACAATAATGCAAAGTTGAGGCTACAGATGCCATGACATGTATCTATGGTTGCCTAAGCAGTATGTTATATTGGAATTATCTTTTCACAACATATAAGAGCTCAATAATAGTTTGGGGGATCTACATGGATATGTAAGACAATAGTGCCCATCATAGTAGTTATAGTATTGTTAAAGGAATAGAGTATTGCATCAGTTTGAGACATGCAATTGTTAAGAAAGGATAGCTATTTGTAGGCATAGGTGGAAATAATATTAATACTATCTCCTTCATTGATCATGACTTTATTGACACAAGTTTCCAAGTAGTCCCACCAGGCGTGCCAAATATGGTTTACTAAATTTTATCTATATCAAGTCTAAAGGAAAATAGAAAAGAATGATAGGGATAAGTGATTAGAATTAACCTAGATTGGTTTGCATGCCATATCCAAATGTTGTGATCACTTCTCTTTGACTCAGGAGGACTACATGTAAGTAAGAAAGCACTAGCACAAGATGTTTATTAGCAAATAAATGAGTGGGTTGCCAAGCTATGTGCTTATTTTAAGAAGTGTGAAACTTCCTTCGAGATGATAGTCTAATTTTGAGAGATAAAAGAGTAATAAATAACTAAAAGAGAGGTAAAGAGAGAGTGAAAGAGAGATAATATTACCATTATTAGCAACCTGAGTGTAGCAGAGAGTGACAGGGTACCGATAGTGTATTCTATTTATATTTTGGAAGTTGTTTGGATAGTTTTGAAAAGGTTAAGGAATCTATAGTCATCGACGTTGGTAGGGGAGTCACCAATATCGATTATACTACCAAGGTCAATGGTGAAGGTGACCAATGTCGATTAGGTTGCCAAGGTCAGTAGAGGCAATAATTAGCTAGGAGCTTGTAAAAGGCTTTTTTAGGTCTAAGAAATGGTTTTAATCAAGTTTGGGAGGTTGGGGAGAGTTATGAAAGAGAGTATCATTGAGTAGATTTGGTATGAGGTTTGGTGTGTTAGGTCAAGGGAGAAATAAGCAAGGAAAATTTGTAACTCCCTCATGGGGGTTTAGTCAAGAGTGTATAAATCAATGAATAGTAGATATGAAATGGTAGCAAAATAAATGCTTTAAAAACCTATAGAATAAGTGATTTTACTTAGCTATATTGGTGACTAAATGATAAGTACCAAATTAATGGATCCTATCAAGTAGTCCAAACTGATGCCCTAAATAAAGAGAATAAGTGGGTGTTACTGGTATGTAAGAGCTTGGTTCCTAATTGTGATGGACTTACACAAGATAATAGTAAGCCAAGATGTCAAAAGCTAAATTTTGAGAGCTTGAATGCAATTAAGAATGATTTTTATTAATTTCTTTGACCTAAACTTCAGGTTGGAGTTTGGATTATATCATTGACGTTAGCGATCCCATCGATGTCAGCCATGGGTTGATCGATGTCAATGGCCCTAGAATAGGTAAAGTTTAATTTTTTTTAGATTTTTTTCTATTATTCTTCATGCTAAGTGTGGCACCCATTACAAAATGGTAAAAATAAGAGGTTAAAAAGGAGGTAGTTTATTAAGAATTTAGTTTTGAAGTGAGAATAAGTCTTGGGTAGTTAGGATGAGGGGACCAAGTCTTGAGGTGACTCATTAGGTAAGAATTATTCATAGGGTAAGGTGGCCAGATAAGGTGGAAAAAGAGGTTTTTAATTAACTTAATTAATTATTTTAAATTAATTAAATGTTTGAGGGGTAAAAACATGGGTTAAGGAGGCTAATTATTATTATTGAAAAATGGGTTTAAGGGGGGTTTTGACACAAGGAGTTATGAACTTGTGTGTGACATAATTTTGATGTCTACAAGTAGGTAATAGATCAATACATCTTACTTCTAAGATTATTTCCAACTCTTTCTTTACTAATACAACAATGTGAGGATGCATATTGCGTAGCTTTTTCTTAACTAGTTTGGCATCAGGATTTATGACAAGGTGATGTAAAACCAAGGAGGGGTCCAAACTTGGCATGTCAAAATAAGTCCATGAAAATATATCTACAAATTCTCTTAATAGATCTGTAAAGACTTCATATTCATCCTTAGTGAGGGATGTGCCTAATTTTATCCATTTTAGGTCTGATGGAGTCTCGATGTTTACGTCTATTATATATTTAAATAGAAGGGTCAAGCCATCTTTTAGGATAGTAGGAAAATACTTGAAATGTTAGACTATATCACAGTCCTTTGTTAAGTCTTTCTCTTTAACTTCTCCTAGGCATGATGAATCTGAGTACTCCAATGGGAGATCTAGCCATGTGACAAAAATAGTCAAAAATTCTTGAAGAATTTGATCAAACACTTGTTGTTGCTCAAAACTAAAACTTAAATCCATAGGCAAGTTCATCATTGGTGGTCTTCTAGTCTTAAAACAAAAAGGAATGAACATCCCTATCTAATGATGTCTGAAACAAGTTTTCACCACTAGACTTGCCTTTATCTTTACTTTTTCCTTGATAAAAAAACACCTCAAAGAGGTTTTCACTTTGGGACCTCAATATTTTATTTATTTGTTTTTGGCTAAGGGTGTTCACCTGCTCTCCAAAATAGGCTTCAAGATCCAATATGATTGAGAATTCTAATTTATGATCTCCAAACAAAACATAAGGCCTAGAAAATCATATAATGCTTCATCATTCTAAAACTCATCAATTGGTAAACTAGATTCTTATTGGTCCCAATCTATCAGTTGGGGATAGTATAATGGAAATGGGTTATTATGAATGATTGGGCTAAGGGTACATATGGTATTATTATCAAACAGATTGGTCTCAACTAGGTCATCAAAGATAAGTCTATAATTAGACTCTGTTTCATTATCAACATCATTATTACTAGTCATCAGTGATGGAAATTGAATAAGATATGTGGGGTCACCCCCAAGCAGTTTAAATCTAAGTCCATAAGGTCTTTTGTATTTGGTCATGAAAATTGGCTCAAGTGTTTCTTGTTGATTAGGTCTGAGGCCTCTTCCTTCATAATTTTGATGTTTCATGATCTGATTGGGAATGAGATGTTTGGTGCTCTTATAATAATCAAACAAATTGTCATTGTATAACCATGGTTCATTTCCTTCGATAGGGTCTTGTTCTTGGCCAGATGTTGGTATGAACATGACTGGTCCTAGATTATGAAGTTTACCTCTACTTTTTTATTGCCAATGCATGTGTGGAGTAACTTTAGGTATTTTAAAGGTCTTTAAATTCTAAGGAAGATTGGAAATATGAAAGGTATCATGTGTTAAATATTCTCTTGGGCTACTAGCTGAAATGGTGTAATGATTGGAAGCTTTAAGAGGTTACATGTGGGAAAATGAATCTAATGTATTAGGATCTATATAGTTGTCTTCTAGAGAATCAATAATTATGGCCTTTCCTTTATCTTTATTGGAACTTAGATTCATGCCATATGAGTAATTATAGTTTTAAAACTTAGCCTTGAGATGTTTGCAGTGTTCATATGGGTGAAAATATCATTTCATATTTACTTCCATCCCTGAGTGGGAGAACTTGATACATTGGTGAATTATTGATGGGACTGCATGAGTCTCATGTAACCAAGGCCTACCTAGAAGCATATTATATGAAAACTCAAGATCAAGCACATGGAAAAGTATATCATGGGTTAAAGGCCCAATTATAACTGGCAAGCTAATGGTGTCTTATGATTCTCTCTCTTGATTATCATAGTCTTTGATAGTTATAATTTTTGGTTAGAGATCTGCCATTATGTACCCTAGAAGCTCGATGAAATTTAGAGACATTATGTTGAGGCCTGATCCATTATCTTTAAGGATGTGTTTCAATTTATGCCACTTTATATAAATTTTTATTTACAATGGATTATTATGGAGTAGACCAAGGGAAGACATATCACTTTGGTTAAATGTGACTTGTTGGGTGAGAGCTAGGTGTCCAACCAAAGCTTGAAATTTATCAAGGGATATGTCACTATCAATAATGGATTGGGTTAAGAGATCATTAAAAATGTTCTTGTGGATTATTGACATTTGTAACAAATCTAAAATAGAGATCTAGGCTGGTGTCTTCTGCAATTGTTTCACAATGTCAAACTTCTTTTATGGGTCAGTGGTAAATGGCTTATTTTGATTTTGAATGTCTGGTTAGATAATGGGAAAAGTGGTAAATGGTTGTGGGCCTAAGATGGTAATTTGTGACCTCTAAGTTGTGATTACATAATCAATATTAAGTACAAGACCATGGTTGTTAACAAATGGTAGTAATGGTGTGGGACTAGATAGGACAAGTCTCAATTTTTGGTGCACTTTTATGTGGTTTGAGGCTAAGGATGAGTTAATGGTATAAGGTCCAAAATGAGAAATCCCAATTTTTTGGCTCACATGCATGTGGTTCCAGGTCAAAGAATGATTATCCATGTAATTTGGCTAAGTAACATCATTTAGAAATGGTCTATATTGATTGGTGCTTGATCTAGCATTAATGGAGATGGTATTAACTCTACCCCCTACAAGATGACCTACAACCCTTTTATAGTCATGTGAAACTACATGGTAAGTTTGTTGGTTGTTATCATTCTAACCTTAGTTTTATCAATTATTTTGACATTATTGGTTCTTTTTGTTTAACCTTTGATTTTGATACTATTGATTTTGTTGTTGCACTGACTATTGTTATTGTGATTTTTGTTGTTGGTTATGCTATGGAAAAGGGATTTGATATATGCCAAGAGTTTGATTAGAGGTGGAAGCACCACCATCCAATGTGATCTCCCCATTTTCTAACATATTCTCAATCAAATGCTTGTTTTTTACACATCTTCATAAATTGTGCCCATTGACTCGATGATACTCACATAATTCAATTTTATGGTACCAATTAGGATAAGGGATGCATTGAGGATAATGTTTTGGTGTAGGACAACTAATAAAATTAGTGATCATAAGTTTACAAAATATAGACTTAATTGGTTCTCTAAGGTCACTAAAAACATAATGCATAGGCATAGTTCTCCTTGAAGGAGGGTTTTGCAATCGTAAGGGTTATGAAATTTATTGCATGGGTCTTGGTTATTATGCTTATGATTGAAGAGATTGTTAGGTAGGAGTAAGCTAAAAAAGTGGTGTAGGTTGATAAGATGATGTTTTCACCATTTGGACATGACATGCCTCAATTACTCTATTTCCCATAACATTCCTATTGTGGTTGAATTGCTTTGGTCTATCTTAGTTATTGGCATGTTCTAGTTGTGATGCTTGCACTTGCATTGGATGTTGGATTTAGACATTTCATTGATTGGTGCATTGGTTTTGATTAGTTTTTTAAGCTTGATGACTCCTTTATTAATGAGTTCTCACTTGATCAACAAACCATTGCCAATGAATTTTTTAAAGGTAAGTGCACACTATGGTTCTAGATGATAGACTATCTCACTATGCAAGTTTTTAGTGAATACAATGGCTAAATATTTATCTGGTAAACTATGAGTGAATCAACTTTCAAGTGCTCTCCATCACTGCAGATAACTCACAAAACTCTTGCCAACTTTTTGTTTTACTTACGTCAAGTTGACCAATGAAATCTCATGTTCAATATTGTAGGAAAAGTGTTGCACAAACCTATCTATAATATCATCAAAATCAGTTATTGAATTCTTAAGAAACTTCAAGAAGCATTCCAAGGCTTGTTTGACTAAGCTCTTTGGAGACAACAACAAAAGGTAGATATCACTATATGCAAATAGTTGGCATGCAATAAATAACTTAGTTAAATGGGATTTAGGGTCACCTTTCCTATTGTATTTATCAAATTTTGTGGCTCGTATCTCGAAAGAAATAGAATCTACAAGTACTATATATTGAAAGGATAGGAACACACATCATCTAACTTAAAATTTTTAATCTATTTCCCAACTTGGATGGTGGTGATTACATCCTTCATTATTTTAACTCTTACTCTAAAAAACTAATGGAAATATTGGCTTGGGTATATGGTTAGATGGTCATAATTGAAGCACTTTAACTGGGGTATGATGGAGGTATTTGGTATATGTTGGATTGGTTTGGAAATAAACAAGGAATATGCATATGTAGATCAAGATGTACTTATTGAAATTGCACATTTGGTTGTGCAATATTTTGGTCTGGGTTGGTGATGAAGGTTTGACTTAGAGGATTTTGAGGTTGGGATAGAGGGATATAATGATACTATGCATGTTGTGGTTGAATAGGGACCTATTTTTGACTACTTAAACCTTGATGTTGATTGGGAACTTATGAGCGAAGACCCCATCTTTGAACTTATGGTATGTCCTCCATAAAAGGCAATCATTACCTAACAGGTATTTGAGAGACATTAAAACCCCCTTGTTGTGTGAATCCTAATTGGGAAGTGGATGAATATTTTAGATTTTTCACTTGTCACTGACCAACATAAATTAGCTATTGATTAAACATCATTTGGTTTTGAATTGACATGTTGGTATGCAAAGAAGAATGTATGTTTGCTACTACCTGATGAGCTGGAACACCCCTTGTTAAGGTGGTAATATGTTTAGCCTCTATTTAATTGGTATATTCATTTGTACTTATTGTTATGGAATGTTAATCATCACCTATTGAGGAGGAATATGATTCATCACATTCTATTGTTAAGGCACAACATTTTTTGTTGGTTAACTACTTGATCTTATTGGTTGTGCACTTGACAAAGTAGTTGATTGAGGTTGGAGTATAAAAACTCCCATTCCTAGATGTTAAGATCTACTCATGGTATTAACTAAAGGCATATGTTTTTAACTAGTTGTTTATATATTAGTACCACTTTGATTTGGATTAGACATTGCTTGCACATTGTCTATTATGTTTTGCTCATTATTTTGTGTAGAAGTAGAAGAATACACTTCTTTGATAATTGGCATATTAAATAAGTTGTATACCAAAGTGTTTTTCATGAATAGGTTTAAAATATAGTTATCTTGACCAGTTAACTCTATCAAAAATCTTATTAAAGGAACTAAGTCAATAAGAGGTTTACTCGCCATGGTCATCTGATTGAAATTGCATGCTAGATTAAGGTAGGTTTGATATGCTATCTACATTTAGTTAAAGTGGTCTTCCATGAGGTTATTTCTTTTTTTAGGCATATTAGGGTCCTAATACATCATTTGGACTAGATTTAAAGGTTTTTTAGAAGAGTCCTGTTGACTATATGTTGTGAGGCATTTTTACTAGGCTTGGTAAACTTTCATGAGGGCAGTCCACCAAAAACATAGCCCCAACTTCTATGGCTCTAACCAAAATCTCATATTTGTTCTCCAAAAAGTGATGCTCAAACAAAATTTCATTATTCCTATAAGGTGTATTAATAGAGTATGATTTTTGAGAAACTAGTTCTTCAACTATGGGTATCGTAGTTAAGTATTGTGCGGTTTGTTTTTGGTCCTATTCTAAATATGGTGGCATATTAACCAAAAAATGAGCCAATGTATCTTGGTTTTGTGCCCTTATTTGAGTATTATAAGAGGGATAAGGATCCATCTCATAAAAAATATTTTTTTCATAGGGGTCTTGTACCATTTCTTCTTACACAACCACATTACTAATATTTGGATTATACATATATCCACTACAAGTGTAGGAATACATGTTAGGATCCATAGTAAATATTTTTGTGATAGAAAAGGAAGAGAGTTATACAAACTCTAAAAATATAATGTCTAAAAAGATGATGTTCAAACTTGGTCTAGATTCATCCAAAGAATGGAAAGGTTTATGCAATGCTTTGTGATAAAACAAGCTAACGTTAAGTATCTAATGTTACACATCTTATACAAAAATAATTAAGTAAATGGACCAAAAATTGAAATGCAAAACTCGAAGGTTGAAGTGTTTCAAATCATTCTAATATAGGAAATAAACCATTGCTAGGTATTTTGGCTAAATGACACATCAAAATATAGGCTCAAACAAGGCATGTGCTAGTAGTCTTGGCCAAACGGTGTCAAAATTTAGACTTTGAAATAGATGAAATGTTAATGTAATAAATTTGAAACATTTTTAACAGAAACTAGGCATTTGAATTTTGGACATGAACTCAATCAAATAGGTATAAGGTATGAAACAAAAGGCATTTTAGGGATAATTTATTTTCTCTCAAACAATAGTATAAAACTTGGTTCTTTTGACAAAAAGGCTAGACAAATGTGAACAGTGTATTTGTGCTAGAAAAAGATTCATAAAGTTATACTCATATAGGCTTGAAAAATGTGCACAAACTTGAACTCTATGTAAAAAGGTCTATGAAACATTGTTTGAAATGTTTTGGGCAGCGTAACAATGCTAGAATACTCAAAAGATGTGACAATTTTTTTTTGCAAATACTCTCTAAGGCAAAGATGGTTTCTCACAAATTTGGTAGTGTAACACTACCTTTCTTGACTCAAATGACATACATACCTTTAGAGTTTTAACAATATATTTAAGGCAAAAAAGTATGTATTCAAATGATCTTAATTGAAATAGGATGGTAACACAAAAATGTTTGGCTCATATACTAAAAGTGCAAGTGTTTAACACAAAATTACTTAAGTCTATCAAGTGGTGATAATGATTATAAGTCTTAAACAACCTTCAATCTAAATCAGAAATTGAACCTAAGTTCCCTCAAGTTTAGTGCAAATGGTGAACCCACTTAATACATCAACCCTATGAACTTATAAAAGTTCAATTTTCAATTTAAGCTATAAATGAATGAGTTAAACAATGTTTGATAGAAGTATAGACTCAATTGGATATCGTAACTACACCAAAGTGGATGATATGACTCCATGTTTTGATGAACTTTGAATAAGGCAAATTGATGATTCATGTGGGTAGCATAACACCTCTTTATTCAAAGGAAAATGAGGGCCATGTGTTTGGTTTGTATCATTTGTCCACACCAAGTTTTGACTCCAAATAAGACTTTAATCTAGGATAAAACCAACTAATTAATCATTCTTAGTTCCTAAAATGACAAGGTTACTTGGTGGAATCCATCAATATACATCATTTGAGAGGATTTTAGTGTTCATCCAAAAATTAAAATGTCCATTATATAGTAGGGTTTTTACACCCCTTTCTCTCAAATAATAGTACTACAACATGGACCTTGAGGTGCACCTTACACCAATAATAATTTCATGGCAAGTGGGGATTTGTCTAAGATCTACAAGTTTTAAATGTCTAGATGAATCAATTACACAATGGATTTCATGCCAAACTATGTAAAAGAAATGAATTTAAATTGAGTATTTATGGCACTTGGATTGTTGAAAAAATGTCTTGTCCTTTTTTCAACCACTACATTTGTCACTTATTTAGTGTAGTGTGATGTCCAAAGTGCAGATATGCCCCATGTGCTTTAACCCTATAGAACTAATGGGAGGTGATGAAATCCCTCTCACAAGCCAAGATGCAATGAAATAAAAGATATTATAGAAATAAATTAGGGTCATTTAAAGGTCTCCCAAACTATTTTGATTTTTTGGGGAGTGCTTTAGATGACATTTTTTTCTATGCCTCAAACTAGGTATGTTTGTAATAAGGACATCACTTTGGATTCCAAAAGTTCCCTAAAGAGGATGGATGGAAGAGCATACACATAATGACATCCTCTTTGCCAATAAAAATATAATTTTTAAAAAATATTGAAGACATAATTCAAAAAGTGTGTTCAATTTTAAGTTCCAAATGAAAGATTAGGTGGTGTTCTTTTGACCCCTTGGTCTTAAGTTGTAACTTTGAAAGACAATCACAAAACTTAACAAATAAAACACCCTAAAGATTTTTTTAAAACACTAAAATGAATGTTTATAATTCATTTTAGACATATAAATGAAGTTTGAAAAAAAAATTGAGTTTTTTTTAGGCACTTTTTTAGGTAGATCATTCAATAAAAATATTATCACTTTGTTTAGCCTTGAAGCACATTTATCAAAAGAGGCAAGTAACCCTGAAAGGCAAAATCTGTCAACCCGAAGGAAAAACCTCAAGAATTAAAACTTGTTAGATTAGAATTGGATATAAAAAATATCAAAAAAATATTAAAAAAATATTAAACATATGAACACCTACAAACAACAGATTAGAAGGGTAAAAATAAACATAACACATAAAATTTACACATAAAACACAAAAACCCACAGTTAGTAGTTTTTACATAACTTTTAAAATATAGATTAGTTTGAAAAAAAAGTTTGAGAGGTTGTTGAGAACTCCATGGTGCACTTATATAAAAAAAATTAAGTCAAAATAGTGAAAAAAAAGTTATTATCTTTGTTCTAACCGTTTTTATGAGAAAATAAAAAATAGAAAGTGATAGTCACTAAAAGAGTCATAACTTATAAAATATATATATATATTTTTTGAATTTTTAGAGAATATAAATAACATATTTATATATAATATTAAAATAAATTATAAAAAAATAGTGGTTAAATAAAAATTTATTAATTATTTATGGACCATTTTTACTCTAACAACGCAAAAACAATAAAAAAAGATTAAAACTATGAATACAAAAAAATTCATGGGTTGTGCACTCTTGAATATAGTCTCACCCAGTGTGCCATTATGTAAAATAAGAATTTTAATCAAGAGAGGATGGTTAGTATCATTTTAGTTTCAAAATTAAAATAAAAATGAAAAAAACACACTAACTAGCATAACATCTCTAGGCCTATTTACTAGGGGGAGCTTAGTGAGTGAAAACCATTTGAAAAGACAACTAGAAATGGAAAGAAATGAGAGATATAAACACAAAAAACTAATTTATTACCAAATATTTTATTTCTCCAAAGTCTCCTTCTTTGGATTTCTTGACTTGTGCTTCAAGAGATATTCTTCAATGGAGTTTGATGACCTTCATCTACTCTTGGCACCTTTGGCTTTGGCTTGGCTTGGCTCAACAATTTGGAATTATAAAATTAATTGAAATGGATTTTAGAACTATTTGAGCATTATAAATTTGCATTATCCAAGCTTAAAAATTATGTTCATGGCTCTTTTATTTATATATTTCCAAAATATTTTAGGATCAACCATGACCGTCCATCTCAAGATTGAGATATATGGCCATGAATAAATTTAATCATGTAATTAAATTCCATAAATATCTATCATAAATATTTGGGATAAAAGGGAATTTATGAGTCATGGGAGGAATTTATGATGTATAGGAGGGTCTTAATGAGGCATGTGGTGGCTTAATCTTGATATTCTATGCATTTATGGCTTGTGGATGCCACCCTAAGAAATAATGTCACATGATGATTTAGATATTCACAATCATTTTCCAATAAAGATATTTTCAACAAGTTCCATAGAAAATTAAATTAAGCTCTTAATTTGGTTTAATTAGCCTTAAACATGATTAGTCAACTTCAATGCAAATCTTGGCAATTGATGCACAAATTAATCAAAATGGTCAAAATATTGTATTATTAGCTCAAAATTTGACTGGATTAGAATTAGAAGTCAGTGTTAGATGTGTTGTAACTATTATCCCATTTAAGATATTACCAATACAAAATAACAAAGGCACATGTCTCATGCAAGAAATTTAGTAGAAAAGAGCAATCCAAAGCATCCAGATGCAAAATTGGCATTTTAACTCAAAATGATCTAATCAAAGTTAGCTAGACCATAAAATGCATTGCCTCATTTAGTGACACACTGGCCAAAATTGGTACTTGAATATATCACATTCACATCATTTAGCATGTTTTAGTGTTTTTAATCAAAATTGTGAATTTTGATAGAAATTGGTCAAAATCTTGGTTGGAGGTTGTGGTGGATATTTTTAGGTGTCTACAACCAATATCACTACATTTTTTCCTCACTACATTTTGTCTTTGCGATGTTTTGTCATACTACATTTTTATTGCTAAGTTATTTACCACTACATTTTCTTTTCTATTTTTTCATAGGATACCTCATGTTGTGTGTAACCCAATGAATAATGTCATTTTGCATGAATGCTCACTCGATCCATTATCGACTAATACACTTTGTATGGGTTTTTAATCAATGTATGTTGATATACATAAATGATGTAAATACAAATCATCATCCACTATCTCATTATCATCAAAATTAATGATAGGACATCATTGAGTGCTT
>JARHVA010003087.1:2150000-2177345 GCA_037957365.1 Torreya grandis
CATTCATAAGTTAATAACCAACACACAATCATCTATTGTTTGTCATTACACAATACCTAGTCTATAAATATATTAGAGCATAACTTCATATATACATAAAACATATCATAAAAAACCTATAGTTTAACTTAGACTCAACCATGAATTTTGCAATGTATGTGCAATAAAGTATATAAGATCAAATAGTATAAATTGGCATTCCCCTTTAACTAGGATTTGAACCTTAATAACGTTTGTCATTATACTTTGAATCAAAATGTTTACATATCTATATACCAAATTTTTACATTTTCCTATATATACTTTGGTGTGTATATATATATACACTCTAGGTCAATAAAGACCTACATGGTGTGTGTGTGTGTGTGTGTGTGTGTGTACCTACCCCTATATTTATCCTCATACATTTCTTTAAAGACAATAATATAAGTTTTATATAAACTAGTTTCATTCCACTTAGACATATGACCTCTCTACATAGAGTTATTTGCACTAAAAAAATTGCATATAGACCTAGGTTTAGATTTCAATATTTCTTAGTATATAGATTGGTTTATGTGGAAGGTTGAGACATCCACAAGGCCCAATATTTATACACTTAATATTTTAACAAGTGTAAATACATGAAAACGTTTTTATGCAATCTCATACAAATTAGAATTCAAAAGCATTACCAACTTGGTAGAATATCTCACAATTCTTTCTTGTCAATTATATTGATCTGATCTCCTTTATATTATTAATGATATCCCGTATTTTCCAATCTCCCCTTTGAATATTTTACCTCTCTTTCCTTTTTATTTTTTTTCCTCTTAGCCTAACTACTACTTTCTTCTCAATGCATCTTTTCTCCTCCCATCTCCTCCAAATCCATGGTGGAGTAATAAGGGGACAAAGTTATAAATGGTGAATTCAATGCAACTATACCCATAAAAAAAATAAAATCCATTTTCATTATTCATGCAATCTACTAAAATTCAAAAATAGCTCAACATTGAAATGATGATTAATTCCAGTCAAATCAAGTTAGAAACCCTAAACATTCCAAAAAGTTCCTTATGATTTTATTATTCATTTTTAATGGCCAAATAAAAGATGCATGTTCATTTACATTCCCCTCATGCAGCAACTTACCATTAACCAAGTTTTTATGCATAGAATTAAAGTCTATGCATTTGAACATTAGCTAGTTTTAGTTCATAAAATACTTTAGGTATTTATTTAATCATCTTAAAAAGGATAAACATCAACATGGCTCCTAATAATAAAGTGACCGATGTAAATCTATAAAAAGTTTTGAATTTAATAAAAAAATTGTACAACTATTATAATAATATCAATCAAAATGATATTATATACTATTTAGTTATTTGTAAATACCACTATATAGACTATCCAAATAACTTTGCTATATATTATACACAAGGGGATTAATCCAAATAATGACATTTCATAAATATCATATTTTAACCATGTAATGTATTAATATATTATAAAGACATTTTAGTTAGCCCATAAATAGAAGTAAGTAAATACTAATCAAACATTTTTACTAGCTCATTAAATAATATCACCCACAATCATGAATTTAATAACACATCATGATTAAAAGAAACAATTTGTACTCAGTCATTATACTATAGTCATAATGTAATCACATGATTAATTTCACATATTAAACAAAAAATAACTCATAACTAAATCACTTAATTAACCAACCAAACGTAATATGACATACTACAACTAACAATACAAACAATGCTTATAATGAGTGTCATCTATTGTGGTGTGTGCATGAGTTTCTAGTTATTCCTCGGTCTTCCCCTAACACCTCCATCTACACCATCCTATCTAATGATGCTATCCCTCTTTATTTCTTTTAGGAATGGATCTATCTTGCATCTAACTCATGACAAGAAGATAGTTATTCCATAGTATCAAGATATATATATTCTAAAATATTGTTGTTGAAACTAATCACATGATCATAATGCAAAGAATATACAAGTTCAACTAACTCCTAGAAATATAATCATGCAATCAAAAAAACATACAACTATCCCATGACAACATCTGACTCATTGATTAATTAAATAGTAATTAATAAATTTGATAACCAAAACAATCTATGAATAATTAGGTAAATTAGCTTAGTGAGATATTAAAGAAGTCACGTAATGTCCCCTACTATTGCCATAGGGGGTCAATTTTATGTCCTAATAATGATTAAAAAAATGATTATATGTATCGTGTACCATCTTCTAGTGAATTATGAAGTTTAATGTATGGTACGGTATATACAAGGCCAAATATCTCACATGTAGTTAGAGTTCTTAGTAGATATATGGAAAATCTATGTAAAGAACATTAGGTAGCATTGAAGTGGGTGTTTCTATACATGAGAGTCACAATGATTAATACATCACCTACAATAATAATGGTTATTCTATTTGTGGATATGTTGATTCAGATTTTGTAGGTGGTTTAGATAAAAGAATATCAACTTTTGGTTAAGTTTTTACACTTGCAAGTGGACCTATTAGTTGGATGTCAAAGCTTCAAAAGATGCTTGATGCATCAAATACCGAGGTAGAATATGTGGCTTCCTATCATGCTTGTAAGGAGAAAATTTGGCTAAAGTGGATATTGGGTGAGTTTGAAAGAGAGCAATCCAAAATGAAGGTATTTTACTATAGTTAGAGTGAAATTTATTTGGCCAAGATTCTAGCTTATCACAATAAGACAAAACATATTTTTGTAAAGTTCCATCTTGTCATATAGGTGATAGATGAAGGAAAAGTAGCAGTTGAAAAGGTTCATAAATAGGAAAATAATGCTAGTATGTTCACAAAACTAACATTTTTAGAGAAATTAAATTGGTTTTTTGATTCTCTTGGCTTACAAAAAAGATGATGAGTTGGTTGGTAGGATACCAAGTAGAAATTATTGTCAAGGTGGAGATTGTAAGGTATGTGACAATAAAGTTAAATTATGGATTCATTTGCGACATAGTTTGTATCCCACATTACAATAGGGGAGGTGTGGGGGGAAACTCCCCCCCTCTCCCCCCACTATTTTTGTAGTGGGATCCATAAGACTAACAAGATTTTATGGATCCCCCTATTTTCAGGCAGTGCCCTAAAATTCAAAAATCAAGGAATCAAATCCATATTTCTAAGAAGAAAAAATACACCAAATTCTATTTTGAGAAGGAAATTCCTAATGGAATTTTCTAGTCTATTTTTAGGAGGAATCCTAATAGTGTTTTGCCAATTATGCATATTTATCTTTATGGAGTTTGCATGTAATATGTTTATTTTAAAATTAATAAAGCTTGATATCTTGCACTGTAGATGTTTCCTTAGATTGATAAGGTTTTAACACATAAATATACTATTTTATCTCTTGTATGTTTATTTTTAATATTATTATAGAGTATGTGGTTTCCTAACATGTAAGACTCTAAATATTGTTCTAAAAATGCAATTTCAAATCATGACATCCTCCTCTTATTCATCTAAGCTTAAACATGAAATGGATGAGAACATATTATATGGGATGGTACATGAAATTAAATATCCAACTCTTATCCATGATGATCCATCTTTTAAATGATACAACTTATTTATTATTCATCAAAGTCGAGATGAATTACAATAGGGGTATTTATTACCATTGACTATCAAACATGTTATTCACAAATCTAGTGTTCATATAACTTTTTTTTCCCAAGGCTATGCTTCCTTGCCTTGGTGTTTGACTGAACTTTCTCTCATGCTAAAAATAGGGTCCAAAATTGTTCCCATATGAAAGTTCACAAAATTGGTGCATTGGCATGAAATTTCAAAATTTAAATTTAAATAAAAATGGGGACACTCCCATAAACCCAACTCCTTGAGTAAGTAGTATCTAAAATTGGACTTAAGTCTATAGTTTCTTTTTAAAGATTAACAATTTTTATTTTTGAGAGAACACATTTTTTCTTTGTTCCTAAACTCACATGAATACAACTATTGCTCTTATTGAAAAATTTGTTAAGCTTTATAATGTGGTAGTAAATTTGAGATTTTTATTCAATTGATTATCTATGTCAAGAACTTCCACCTACCACAATAAGTGCAAGGTTATATTATATAATGGCTCTCATGACCTTGAAATTATTACTACTTAGAATTTGGGTATGGATAATTACTTCATTATAACAATGTCTCTTGATGTATAAAATGTGTTTTCCCCTATAATTAAGCTCGTAGGTTTCACCAAAGTAATGATCTTAAATTTTTAGTCATCTCAAGATGTTATCAACACTTGGGAATAGTTTGTTACATCTTTTTGAGAAAATTTTTATCCATAAAATTACCTATAAGACTTAGGTATCAAATGGATTTGAATGTATCAAAGATCCAACATGATCATACAAGATTACATTTACTAGTTCAATTACTTAAAAATTATGTTTAATGTGACTGGTAAAGCATTAAATATCATTCTTAAATTCAAACTTAGCTTATTAAAATACATTTTTCAGAATTTGAAATATAACAACATTGAAACATTTGATATTGTATACAATCAAGCATAATTAGTTGAGGAAATATTTTATACTACATAAAAAGTTTTGTAACCTTGTTTTTCATCTAACACTTCTAGTCTAACCATTTCAAGACCCACATGCACTTCTATAGAAGAATATAATCATTCTCTTCTCTATATTCTTGTCTAACTTCTTGTTCTCCTCATGTTGATGACAATAAATAAGTAAAATTATGTAGGTGTCCTAATAAATAAATGCATGATAAGTCTAAATGTTTTGAATTGAATAAGAGAACTCTATTTGTATCATCTAATGATGAGGAAATAATTGGTGTTAACATTGAAACTCATAGTGATGGTAGGACCTATGATGATTTGAAAGGTTGAAAAGAAAAAGGTTCACATTGATACAAAATAACACAACTCAAGGGGGTGGTGAAAATTTTCTCATCACTTGTGCCAACATCACATAGGATTTGCCAATGGATTATGTCATCTAAAATGGCTCGTAGAAAAAATAATCATAATATCACTTGTCATGAAGCTACTCATAGTGGTGGAAGTCCCATATCCTCATATGTATGCACTTAGGTGGAAGCATAATGACTCATATACATAGTTCAAATGTCCTTACACTATGTATTTTTTATTTTAGTGTTAAGCTTGTGAATAAGGTCACTATTATGGCTTGTTTATTCACAAACATTATTAATATGACATGAAGTATTATTACAATTCCTATAAGGACACCTACACATTGGAAAAATATTAAAATAAATAAATAAACAAGACCACTAGTAAAAAAATATATTTGGTACCCACTTAAAAAAAATCATTTAAAGTTTTCAATCAAAAAACAAAACTATCATTAAATTTCATAATACCATAATTTAATACAAAGAAAAAAGGAATCTAATTTCCCACACATGTAGGTATTGGTCCAATTTTTTTTAGTCTTGTTGAAACGTTGTTCAAGGGATTGTAATAATTCTATTAAACAAACCAATCATTCATGTAGGTGACCTTATTCCTAGAGTTTCTTTTTATAATACAACATTATATCAGAGGTCAATGGTATAAAATGATGAAATCAATTGGTAAAATAAATAATTTTTAATCAAATCTATATTTAACCAAAGTACATCCCCATGTGCTTCTTCGATATTGCATTTACTAAGTAAAGACATAAATTATGATTATATCTTCATTTTTGTCATTGAATAAAATGATCATAAAAATTTGATATCCATAGTCCCACATTGATGACCTATAGATCAAATTCAAGGTGATAATTTATTCTCTAAACTTAATCTTAAAAGTGGATTTGACCAAGTTAGAGTTTAGATAGAAGAGAAATGGAAGATAAATTTGCAAACAAAAATTGGTCTTTTTGAGTTACTCAAAATGCCTTTAAATCCTACAACCTTCATAGATTTGAGGAATGATGTATTCAATGATTTTATTGACTATTTTTTTAATCATGTATATATATTATATATATTTTTATTATCCAAAACCTATGAGGCACATCTCCAATGCTTGGAACAAGTTATTCACATACTTCAACAACAAAATATTTATTGTAAACTACCAAAGGTTTATCATTATTTGAAATCAATCTCCTATATTATATTAACTATTTATTCATGTGTAATTAAATTGGATCCTTCCAATTTATATCTTATTATACAATGGAAGACTCTTTATATTGCCATTGAGTTACAAAGATTTCTTGGTCTTTCAAATTTCTATTGTATGTTTATATTTGGATATTTATAAATTGATTTTATTTTGCACTAGTTTAAAAAGGATAATGTTTTTAATTTAGTGGATAAAGGACCATTAAAGTTCATTGAACACATTGAAACAAAAAATGTGTTCTACACTTGTAATTGTATTGTTTGCTCTCTCACAAAATTAGGGATTGAGATAGAAACCTCATATTTTGGATTTGGATAAAATTTAACTGATAATGGCAATCCAATATCCTATATTTTATAAAGATTCCAATTTCCAATAAAAACTAATATACTTATGATAAATATTTGTATGGATTCACCTAAGCTATCAGATTCTAGAGACACTAAGCTTTTTATAAATAAATAATTTTACATGTTGATAAATCAGCTTTCGGATTTAGTTACTCCTAAAATAAAATTGAAAAACTTAGGAATATAAAGTTGGAATCATAATTACAACAATTTCATTTTATCATTAAGTGAAATAAGAGGAACACAAATAATGTTGCAATTTTTTTGACTCACCATCCTTTAATCGAATGATTTTTTGAATGAGGTTACCACTTCAAACCTTAAACTAGAAGCATGAGACACTCTATATATAAATTATACTTATTTCACAAAATGAGTAAAGGATTTGATCAAGGTATTAGCTAAAAATCAAATCCATGAATTCAAGATAGTTAGCCTAGCCCACCTGAATATGGCTATGATCATATTAATTTATAAAATCAAAGCCCTGAGTAGCTGGTCCAAGTAGATAGAAGACATTTCCAAGGACCTCAAGCAACAAGAAGATAAAATGTTGCACGTTTTGGATAGATTGGTAAAAGATCCTACCATACTTAGTCCTTTATATCTAATAACTGATGATGAGTTCAATCATAGACCTACTCAATTCATGCAAGAAATAAGAACCAATTATAATGGAAAATAGGGGTTGATAATAAGATGGTCATGGGTCTTCTTTTATCATCATAGGAGAAGATGGGAAATATCAAGAGAATTAAAAAAGATTTGGAAAGGGCTTAAAAGGATCTGAAGAAAAATAGTTGTTGATGAGACCCTATCATTTATCTCTAGCTTATCAATGAGCAACATTATAGAATGAAGATCATATAGGGGAGGCAAAAAAATACATCAGCACAAGAGCCTCCTACTTAGTTAAGATAAAAATGTTATCTTTTTTGTAATTAAGCTTGTATACTTTTTAAAAAGGAACACTCTTTTGTAAAGGCATGTGTAATTTGTAAAGCACATTGCCTATAGGTCAGTCTATTGGGGAAAGTCTAGTGTATTTTAGAACATTTCTAGAAAGGATAATTATCCTAACACTTGTACTTTTGTAATTGGATGTAACTGACCAACATGCTTCCTTTCATCCTATAAAAGGAGCATTGTCATTTATAAAAAGGGGGGAGAGTTCTTAGAGACAAGAGCTAATTATAACTTTTAAGCAATTAATATACGAAAGGAATTCTTCAAGGTTTGTCCATATTTACTTATCTTTTATTATCTTGGATTATTTATATTTTTATTATCTTGGCATTAGATTTACTTATTTTGGTTCTATGTTATAGATGGACTATAACACTAAAGAGTATTATTTCCTAATTGAAAATCTTCTACAGCCTACACATGTTTTACCAGATTCAAAGAGGGTATGCATCATTATTGGTCCCAATGCCCCTCTTGAGCTGCCATGGTACCAAGATGTTTATAACTACTTCCATGATCATGTATTCCTAATCAATCTTTCTAATAACCAACAAAAACTATTCCTTCACCATTTAACATGTTATGCCCTCCCTAGAAACATGCTCTATCTAAAAGGCTATAATGGAACACTTTTTCATTGTTTATCTTTAGGAAAATCCAAATTAGGTTTGAAGGAGGTTCATGAAGGAATGTGTGGGGCCCACACCAATGGTGTAGTCTTACCAAAGAATCTCCTTAGAATAGGCTATTATTGGCCAAAAATGGAGATCAAATCTTGTAATTATGTGAAGAAGTGTGTCCTTGTCAACAACATGGTAACTTGATACATGCACCTTCTTTACCACTAAAATCAATCATAACACCATGGCCATTATAAACATGGGGCCTCAATCTAATTGATAAAATTAACCCAACATCTTTAGATGGCCATAAGTACATTTTAAATACAATCAAGTATTTCACTAAGTGGATTGAGGTCATTCTTATCACTTATGTTACCATGAAGTAGATAGCCATATTCATCCATTACCATATCATCTATCGATATGGAATCCCATCTTGTATTATATTTGATAATGGTGGACCCTTTGTCAACCAAGATGTAAAATCTCTTTGTGTAAAACTCAAAATCAAACACAAGAAATCAAATCCCTATAATCCATAAGGAAATGAACAAGTTGAGGTGTCAAACAAAACCATTGTAGCCATCTTAAAGAAGATTATCAATGATGTTAGTATTAATTGGAACTTTTAACTCTTTCCTACCTTGTGAAATTATAGAACCAATCATTGAACCCTAAAAAGAGCCACTCCATACTCCCTTGTTTTTGGTATTAAAGATATTATCCTGGTCGAGATTGAGCTACCATTATTTTGAGTATCACTATAGCATTGATTGCCTTTTATTTCTATTACTTAATGTCAAACTCACTTAGGATCATAACCCATTTAGCCATGCATCCTTGAAGAGATGATTTAGATAATAATAACTTGAGAGGGTCCACCTTGGTGAATAATAGTTTTATTATTTAGCATATAGTGTCATAATTTTTGGGTTAAAAATACCATATATAAACATGACTTGTCAATTGACATATAATTACATTCATAATCCACTAATTTTTAGATTAGATAATAGACAACGTGCCATTTACCATGATCATCATGTTGGGCCAAAAGTGCCCCAGTGCATTGTTTTGTGGTTAAGATATAAAGAAGCAATGGCTTTTCTTGTGTTGGCAATCTTAAGATTGGTATATTGGTATATTGGCCAAGTATGTTTTAATATTTATAAATGTTATATGAAAATATTCATCCCATTTAAATGTCACCCCTTTCTTCAAAATATGGGTAAATGGATGGCACTTATCTACCAATTGAGAAATGAACATGTGTATTGATTAGATCTTTCCTTGTAGGCTTCACAACTATTTAAGATTATTTGGTGGAGACATTTATATGATAGATTTGAATTTTTTAGGGTCAACTTTAATCCCTTTTTGTGATACAATGAACACTATAAATTTCCCTAAAGTGACTCCAAATACACACTTCTTAGGATTCAAATAGACTTTATATTCATGAATCCTCTAAAAAATTATTCATAGAACATTAGGATGTCCAACTCTTGTTCTTGATTTTAGTAGTATATCATCAACATAGTCCTCCACAATGTCATGCATCATGTTATGGAAGATGACAATTATTTCACATTGATATGATGCTCTAGTGTGCTTCCAGCCAAATGGCATGACTTGGTAATAGAATGTTCCCCATAGAGTGGTGAACATAGTTTCATGTTGGTCTTTAGGAGCTATTTTGATCTGATTGTACCCAAATAATCCATTCATTAAGGAAAGCATCTCATACCCAGTAATTGAGTTGATGATCATGTTGATGTTTGGAAGAGGAAAATATTCTTTGGGGAATGCTTTGTTGATATCTCAAAACTCGATACAAAGATGTATACTTGGGGTCTTCTTAATCATTTTGATTATGTTAGAAATACATTTAGATTAAGCTAGTGCTTTAATAAAATCTACTCCTAACAATGTTTCTATTTCTGCTTTGACTAATAGGGTAATGTGTTGATGCATCTTCCTCAATTTTTGCTTGACTGATTTGGCATCAAGATGGAAAACAAGGTGATGCACAACCAAATCAAGGTCCAAGCCTAAAATGTCAAAGTATGCCCATGAAAATATGTTAATGAAATCCTGCAAGAGGGATATAATGTGCTTATGTTCTATTTTAGTAAGGGAAGATCTACGATAAACAATTTTTAGATCCTCATAGGTTCCCATGTTTACTTTTATTGTATTTTATACAAGAAGTGCAGATTCATCTTCTAGAATTATAGGAAAAATTTGATTGTGGTCATCTTCTTATACTACATCTTATTACTGTTCCTCCCATAGATCTAGATACTATGATGAATTCAAGTCTACCATTTTAGGTACTAGCCAATTAGTAAAGATTTCAATAAAATATAGAACAATACATTCAAAGACCTATTGTTGTTCTTACTAGATGATCATGATAGATATAGAACTTGGGTTGTATGGACCTTCTATGTTCTAGGGGGATGAGCAAATTTTCTTGCTTTAAAGTGCCTGAGATAGATTTTCACTCAAAAGCTTGTCTTTATCTTTAATTTTTCCCTAATCAATAAGTGCCTCAAATAGGTTTTCACCCAAAGATCTTGATGTTTCATTTTTATTATGACGAAGAAAGTTTTCCTACTCTCCAAAGTAGGTAGAAGGATGTAATAAAACAAATCCTTAGTTGTGATCACTAGTGGACAATCCATCTCTTAGGCCCATGTATTTTGTAAGTGATTCTTCATTCTAAAACTCATCGAAGTGTATAACTAAATCTTGGTGGTTCCAATCAATGTGGTCAAGATGGTAAAGGGATAGGGAATGGTGAAGTTATACTTCAATATGGCAAGCTCCAATGGTAAAAATATAGTGTTCTTCTTCAGGAAAGGAAGCACCAATAGAATAGGTTCTTTCTTTAGGATGGGTTCTTACTTCATGATAGGAAGCTCCAATAATGGGATATGTTTGTACTTCAATAATGGAAGATATAATATGTTTTATGGTTAAAATGGTATTAGAATCAAATAGGTATGTGCTAGCAAGCTTATCAAAAAGGCTATAATTAGATGTTGTGTCACTACTAGGAGTTTCATCGCTAGTCAATTTAGAAGAATCACTATCAAAAATCATAAAGTCACCCTCAGGTTGTATAAATATATGACCATGATTAAAATTGATAACTCCATCTGATAAGGGTTCTAAATTTCCTTACATACATGGGCCAGGGCATTTCCCTATATATCAATATGATCCATTGTCTAGTTAGGGATATGATACTTTGGATTCTGAAAGCACTCAGTGAGTCCTTCTAAATATAACTAGTTTCCCTCTATAAAATCCTCATGGTCTTTCTTTGGTGTGATAGTAGGTACAAAAACCATAGTTGGTTGCCACTGTTTCTTATTTTGTTGCTAAATATGGTTGGGTCCATTAGGATTCTTAGAAGGTTTAGGCTTGTCATATGTTTTAGTGGATTCAAGAAACATTGCAACATAGAAGGCATCCTTTAGATGGTACATGGAAATTCCCACATCTTCAATAAATTTCTTTGTAAGAGATATGGGAAATGGACCAGTTGAAGTGGAAATGAGATTACTAGGGTTGATATAATTATATGGAGATGGATGGGAAACTATGGTTCTATTATTCTTCACAATGAATTCAAAACTTTGGAAATAGTTATAATTATAAAAATCAACCTCAAGATGTTTGTAATATTGATATGGTTATTGATTAGTGGGAAGAGTAACCTTGATCCCATCATGGGGAAACTTAAGGCACTGGTGTAGGGTGGATGGAACTACCTGTACTTCATGGATCCAAGGATGAATCATAAGTATGTTATAAGGAATTTCAATATCCATAATATGGAACAATTTATGGTGGGAAATGAACCCAACCATGACCAAAAATTAAGTTGTGCCCAAAGATTCCCTTTCAACATTGTCATAAGCCTTGATTGTAATTATTTTTGGCTAAATGTATTTGTTAGTGTAGCCCAATCATTGTACCAACTTAAGGGATATGATGTTCAATACTGAACCATTGTCTATAAGAACTTTCTTGATCTTATGATCGGCAATGATTATCTCAATGTACAGTGGGTTATTATGGTTTGGGCCAAGAGTGGACATGTCTTTTTGGTTAAACATGATTTGCTAAAATGAAGATAAATGTCCAACTAGGTTATGGAAATATTCATGTTTTATATCATTAGGCACAATGGATTCTTTAAAAAGGTCATTCAAGATAGTTATATGGACATCATATTTTCATAAAAGATCCAATATGGAGATCTACATAGGGGTTTTATTCAATTGATCTACTAGAATATAAGGCCTTTAAATCATGGGTTGAGTTGGTTTAGCCTTTATTGGCACACTATTTAGCTTTAGGATCATTGGCACAATGTTCTCATTGGGTTTAATAGAAGAAGTGGGTGAAGGGCTCTTGATGGTGACTTATGGGCATTTAGTTGTGATTACATAACCTAGAGATGGAAAGGATCTATTATAATCAAAAGAGGAAGGCAAAGGGCCTTGGACAATGACTCATAGGCATCTAATTTTATTACTATAATTTTGAGTTGACAAGGAGCCTTTATAATTAGAAGGGTGTTGTTTTTCAGAACTAGTAACCCATACAAATGGAGTTGCAGTTAAATTACATGAACTTGACATGGATTACTAGAGGGAGAGGGTGATGACCCTATAATGATGGGTCCCCTGTTATAATGAGCACAATATGATTCCCATGGTTTAATAGTAATAATGGAAATGTGGGTAGTATATATTTACCTCACAATATTGTTATAGTCATAAGCCATGTTTTTATAAGCCACATTATTAGTATGGACATTATGATCATGATTATGACCCTGATGTTGGTTTTGATTTCACCTTGATCCTTGATTTTGGCCTTGGTTTTGATTATTTATTGGTGGCGGTGGATTATGTTGAGGAAATGAGTCTTTGTAGATTCCCATATCTTGATTTATGTATTGATTAGGGGATAATTTAATCTCTACTTCACCATTTTCAATGAAATATTCAATAATGTGTCATATTTGGACACAATGGTATGCATCATGACCAACAACATGATGGCAGTTTCACCATTCATTCTCTTTGTACCAATCTAGTTTTGGCTTATCTTGAGGAAATGGCCTTGGTACTAGCCATATAATTATGTTAGCTACTATGAGCTTTTGAAGCACTATTTCAATCGGTTCTTCCATTTTATTAATGACTCAAAAATTGTTAGGAAATGTCCTTCATGGAGGTTGTCTTTGAAAATTATGTGGTGTATTTTTGGGACCTAATTGTACATTTGGAGGAGGCAGACCTTACACCATGTGTACATGCCTTATTTCAGTCACCCTATTTCTAACCATGTTCTTATTTTTGTTAAAGTCCTTAAGCTTATCTTACATAACATTTTGTGTAGATGATTGGGTTATATTTTAAGTTTGAACCTATACATAAATATTTAGAAATAACTTATCAACAAGATCCTTCTAAATTTGTACCCCTTTATCGATAATTTCTTTAAATGAGTTAGGACAAGCTAATCATAGATTATGCATGACCTTAGGATGCAAGTTTTGTGGAAATATATCCACCAACTATTTGTTTGACAAGTTATGCTAAAAATGGCCTGTTAATGCTCTCCATCTCGATATATATGCCATGAAACTTTTACCATCATGTTGTTTGGATTTGCATAAGTCGAAAATGGTCAATTCATGTTTTATGTTGTATGAGAAATGGTTGACAATTTTTTTTATAAGTCATTCCAATCCACAACTGATCCTTTAGGTAGTTTAAGTAGCCAATGAGGATCATACCCCACTAAACTTAATGGAAATAGTCATAGTAAGTAATCACTACTATAAGCAACCTCTTGGCATAAAATAAAAAATGCCTATATGTGCTCCCATGGGTCTCCCTTTCCTTTATATTTATTAAATTTTGGTGCCTCAAAATGAGGTGGAAAGGGGGTTTGGAGAATTTATAAGTCAAATGCATATGGACATATCTCATCAAATTTATTCTTATTGACTCTATTATTTGTCTCCAATCCTTTCACAATATCCTTCATATAATTCCACTCTTACATGTTTGGTACATTCATGGATTAGTTATGGTGTTGTTGGGGTGGTATGTGCCCCTGATTTTGATATTTTTGGGGTGGACTGTGCCCCTAATAATTCTAGTTTTTGAGTAGAATGTACCCCTATGATGTAGGAGAATCTCAAAAAACATCTACAATGGCTACATGAAGACATGGTCAAAGTTGGAAATTCACAAGCATACAAATCTCAAGTCATGTCTTAGTTTTGTATTTGAATTCATATTGTTGTCTTTTCCGTCCAAAATGTTGTTAAGGAGGAATAAATGTAAATATTAAATTTAAAAGTAAAAAGAGTCAAAAGGGGTGAAACTTGGTTGAAAGGAATCCCCATGTTGAAAGTTTTTTGAGTAAAAGAGGAGGAGATGGTTGAAATATTTCAACTAGAAGATCTTAGTTGAGATTATCTCTCAACTTAGATATTAGTTTAGAAAAATCCTCCTTTATTGTTTCAAAGCCCAAGTTGGCGTAGGAGACTCTTTCAAAGAGTAATAAATGTAATGAAATAAAGAGGAGTGGAGTACATAGAAGGGAAGAGAGAGAGGATCTCTCATTTAGGGAGAGAAAGAAGAATGTAAGGGAGCAAAAGGAAGGTGGAGACTATAGATGTGAAGAAATAAGGTATGAAAGAGAAAATGAGGCTTTGTAAAGCCATTTATTATTGAGTAAGAAACATTGATCATAGTTTATGTATTGTATTGTAAGTAATATTTTTTGGTTAAGAAGGATAAATATAGATTGTAATGAACAAGAGTTTTCCCTTGGTAGTATTTTGGTTTCAACAGTGACAGGCTTGTGCATGCTTGTATATGGATCTCTATAAAACATAGGTATGGAATGATCATTTTATGGCATCAATTACATGTGAATAATACTTTAACCTTGTTTTGATAACACTATATATCTTGTGTATTGTTATAAATAAGTATATAATGCATGAAAAGTTATGGGAATGAAAGAGTGGGGTAAGAACAAGGTATATGAGAGTGTTTGAAACATGAACACACAGTTCACTATTTGAGGTTAGAACCACATGATATTTTATTCATGAAATTGTAAGAAAAATCTATAAATGTCTGTGAGTCCATTGAGAATCTATATGTTGAGAAAGGAAGACATAGGACCCTTATATACCTTAAGATCCACAAAACCCTGTTCTCGGGGCCTGTAGGTGATAGGGTATAGGTAAATGTATATAAATTATGTGTTTTGAGAAAAAAATAATGGATTAGACTATTTTTTATTTAATACATGATTGGGAAATGTGTTATATGATTAAAAATCTTAAAATCTTGTTAAAAGTCTCTTGATAAAAGAAAATGTGAAGGAAACTCTAGGAACCCTGTTCACTGTCAAGAAACACAAGCTAAACTCTCTTGTTTAGAGTGAAAAAAGGATTATATTGACAAATTTGATGCATGGTAAAGATTAAAAAATCTATATACATACCCAAAACACTAAACTATATCATTTTAAACCTTCTAAAATGTTCTCAAGATAATTAAAAACTCTCGGCCTATAGAGGTCTGTGCACAAACAACTTTAAGGAATTTTTGTATTTTGTTTAGTGAATGGAATAAGAGACACTTTTTGGGTATACCAGTATATTATGGAATAAAATATAGAAAATTTTTAACTCTTAACACTTATTTATATCAAGGATTAATGAAAACCTTATAACCTGTTGACTATCATGCATATACAATTAAAGGCAACTGAGATTTCTTGCTTGGAATGCATAGGAGGTTGATATGATATAGATAATTATTGTATAAGGTTTAGGGTACCTTGGAAGACCTAATAAATAATTTATAACCCTTGAAATAACTTTAAAAACTCCTATCTCCATTATTTTTGCTCTCAGCCTGTGTAGGCCTTTGGAAAGCCCTAAACTAGGGTTTAGGGGCTAGAAAGAGTTTTAACTCATATAAATGACTAAAAAATTGTAATAATACCATTTGAGATGTTAATAAATTATTTAAAGTGTTTTAAAACCTATTAATTATAGACAAGTATGGAAATTTTCAATTACAAAGTGAATTCGAGGTGCATACAAGGTGAAGGGAGTAGGCTAATATAGGAAAAGTGTTTTTCTCTGAATAAGTTCACTAAAAAACGTTTTATTAACCTATAAGGAGGTGATGGGTATCTAAAAAGGTGATTTTTTTGGCTTGGAAGTTTTTACAATGATCAAGATAAGGAGGTTTACATGAAACGAAGGCTAATTAGAGCAGAGGCTAAAGAAGGAAGTGTTAATCTGTACAAAGGAACCTTAGGTGATTATTAGGTATGTTATATAAGGGATTAATGGGTATTTATAAAAAGAATTACATTAATTATTTAGATAATATACAAGAAGTTATGGCTAATATGCATAGGAAACAAGGCTATAAGGGGAGGTCTACAAGCAAACTTGTAAGATGAGAGTTTTGAGCATTCAAATCAGGAAAGATGGATCTTGATAGGTATGTTAAGGTGTATTAAAATGTATGGGATACCTCCAAGAGATTAGATCATGAAAAGAGGACTATTTGATTTAAAAATGGATTTTCTAGTCTATAGGAGGATTCTTATATAGAAGATAGTCACCAATAATAACATTGTTGACTCAAAAAATATCTTGGCCCTAGTGAAGGAGGTAAATTAATGTGTAAACAAGGTGGGGTTACACCACCCTGGATTTGTTGTTGTTGGGGTTGAATATACCCCTCTTATTGTGAAGATCTATTAGTGTTGTACACCATTTGATTTACGACTTGGTTTTGATAAAATCCTAGAGTTGAGTATATAGGTTATTGATTCTTGGATTGTAAAACATTCCTTGAATTCGATTATCTTGAATGACTAGTGCTTTGTTGATTTTGGGAAGCTCTTTTTCTATTTACCAATTTCTATGTTGGTTGAGACAAACTAGCCAAATTGTCTTGAGGAATCTCCTCAATATGAATGGAATGTTTGGATTTCTAATTTTGTAAAGTGACAAAAGGTTCATGATGATTAAAGAATGTATTTTCCATTTCTAGGGGAAAATTTTGCAATATCTCTTATGAATTTAACTGTTCATTTAGGTTACCTTGATCTACCACTATTATGTTCTCAACAAATATTTGTTGCGTACTCTCAACCACATTTTCATGTTATTTATAAGCATCATTGTGAATTAAATTATCAACCAATGAGTCAGTTAAGTCTACGATAAACTGATCGACATATCATTGACTTATTTTCTTGATTTTTACTATAAGATCTATATTTGTGGGCATTGTATCTATAAGCATTTCTTTACCTTTGTTAGAGTAAGAAGTTATGTTTGGTTGTGCAAAAGATTGTTATTACCATCATTTTTCTCCTTCTCTAACTAAGGTATGCAATTATTCCATAGGAAAATCTTAAGGTAATCTATCACTTGATTCTATCAACCTAAGAAGTGCTTCATCTTGGCTTTCTTGGTGTTGATATTTATTATATTCTTCCTTGGATCTTACTATTGTAGGAATGTCCTCAAAGACAATGATATTGTCTTGACCATCATAATATTTCTCATCCTCATAGCTAAGGTTTTAAGACACCCCACTATAAGTGAACCTTTGATTCATTCTTAGAAATATTTGTTCTCTATGTTTGACTGGATTTGGGACAATGTTTTATAAACATTATGAACAAGGTATGGATTTGATTTTTTTTTCAATAAATGACTACAGTACCAAAGATACTATAAAAAGGAGGGTGGCTTGGAACCACACATAATTATAAAATTTGGTTCATGAAATTACTCAGCCTTTGGTAAAGTTAAAATCATATAGACTAGAAGAGGGTATGATGACTCAAAAATCTAGAGTGTGACTTGCACACTAAAACATAGACTTTTGTGATACATCAATACCATAAAAACCAGTTCAAATTTGATGAGTTGATAATAGAAAATTAGAAGAAAGATCTTCAGATTATAAATAAGATAATGTGAACTAAGAAATTCATGATGTGAAAACATGTAAGAATTCCTATGTATAAAACTAAAACCAAACGGGTAGCACAATGCTGCCACATGGTGATAGGGGGTATAATAAAATATGTTCTAGGAATTAAAGTGTGAGCGATTCACAAGATTATTTAAGTCCACCAAGATGATAAGTGTGATTTTGGGTCTATAAAATGGCCATCAATTTAGAATATAAAATTAAAACCAAGTTAAAACAAGTTTAATGTGTAAATGGCAAACACAATTTAACACATCAACCCTTAGAACTTAGAAGGGTTAATTTTCAAATTTAAATTATTAGTGAAGGACTTAAGCTAATTTTGAAAATGATTTATACTCAAATGGGCAACATAAATACTTCAATTAGACCAATGATGACACAATGTTTATGATGATAAAATGAATAAGGAAAAGATTAATTTCCACATGGATAGCATAATGCCTTCTTTGTTCAATAAATTTGGGGACAATGTGTTTTGGTTATTTTAATTTTGTTAACAAATAATTTGACACAAATCAAGACCAAATAATCTAAGACAAAGACAAAACAACTATGTAATCATCTTAGGCCCTAAACTGATAAGGGTGCATTATATTATTGGAGTCTGTATTTATACATTCACTTGAGAGGAAATTAATTGTTCATCCAAAAGTAAATGTGTATTACATGGTAGGGTATTTTACACCCACCTTCTCTCAAGTGAAAATACGATGATATGGACCTTGAGGTATACCTTACACCAATAACATTTATATGGAAAGTGAGGATTGTCTAGAAACTCCAAGTTTTTTATCATCTAGATGGATCAAGTGCACAAGACTTTCATGTCTAATGTGAAAAATAAGCTCACATCATTTAGGTCCACAACACTCAGCTTGTTGTAAAAATGTCTTTTCCTTTTTACAACCACTACATCCAACACTCACTTAGTGTAGTGCAATGTCTAATATGCTCAAACATCCTAGGCTTAGCCCTAATGATAAGAGATGGTTTAACTACTCAAACCATCAGTCATAGTGGGGTGATCCTAGTTTATATACCCCCCATGGAGAAGGCTTGAAGATGATGTCGGGAGATGAATCTTTAGATCAGATATTCCCTAAATAACATGTGGGACATAATGAATTCCACCTCATAAGCCAAGATGTAATGAAATAAATACTAAGTAAAAGAGATTTAAGGCTATTTCTAGATCATCCAAGCCATATTGGTCTTGGAAAAAGCCATCATAACATATCTTTTATACCTTTGGACTAAGGCAATTTGTAATGAAGGTGGCACTTTTGATCCCTCAAGTTCCCTAAAAGGGATGGGTGGAAGAGCATCTATGCACAATTTCCTCTTTGCATATGTTTCTACAAGTTTTTGCTTTTCTACATTCAGAAGAAATAAAAAACTAAGGGTTGATGGTCAGGGGTTAGATGATACCCAGATGAAGTCTACGCACCATATCCAGATGATTGAAGGAGCTCCTCTTTGGCTATAGAGGATGACACCTATAGAAAGAAAGAGATTAAAACAAGGAAAATGTTAGATAGGTATATAGTGGACTGCCAAGCAGAAGCTCAGTCCCAAAAGTGCAAAGACTTCCTTGTGAGATGACATTCCACTAGTTGATAAAAAGAATGTTGCTAGAAAGAGAAATGGTGAAAGACTGACCAAAAGAAATAGAGATAATGCATACCTATAGTCTACTGTCAGTCTTCCACAGTCACCGACATCAGCAGTTCTGCCATCTATATTTGGTCAATGTTGCTGATGTCGGTTATCTTGCCGATGTTGGTAGGGGCAGTGGACTTTTAGACAAGTTCTAGGTTGAGTCTGTGGTCGATAGAATGGTCTGAGAGGTAAAAGGGTCTGTGTAGGGTTTCATGGAGACTAATAAGGTCCACAGAGGGTCTGAGGGAGAGGGTTGGTTGTTAAAAGGGGTAAGAGTATGAAGAAGGCTTCTCAGCCTTTCCAGGAAGAAGTCAGGTCGGGTCTGGTCTATAGCGCTTAGAAGTAGAAAATGGAGACTGATTACAAATACATTTTGAAATACTAAACTAAAATAAAAGAATAATACTTAGCTCTTTAGTTGCTAAGGAAGGAGTGTAGAAGACTTTTTGCTAATGAAGCTAATGTAGAAGACTCCTTGCAATGTTTCAATCAGGGGTGGAGTGACTGATGTAGAGTTCCTATAGCCTGTGATTCTTGGCATGCATCTGGGAGAGAGAGAGAGAGGTCAAATTTTGGGTGCAAAAGAATTTTCATTCAGGTCTATGATTTATCTTGGGGGGAATTCAGGCACAAAATTTGGTTTTAAGCAACCGACGTCGGTGATTTTGCTGGCATCGGCTGATGGTTGACTGACATCGACAGCTACAGGATGGGTGAAAAGGCTATTTTAAGCCTTTTGCCCATTCCTCCATCTGTTGAGTTCAGTGCTCATGGTTAAATGGCCGAAGGTGGATTTAATAGGTGTGAGGATTAGTAGGAGGGTTGAAATAGGTCTTAGGTCATTATGAAGGGTCATAGGGTGATAAATGAGGGTATCCAAGGGTGAGGTGTCAAGGGTGGTGTGTCATGGGTGAGGTGTTATTAATTTAAAATAGGTATTTATTTTAAATTAATAAGTGTGTGGGTTAGGAATGTGTAGAAGTGGACCAAGGGGACCAAAGGGGGAGTTGACCAAGGAGTAGACACAATTTTGGTGTCTACATTTGCCCCTTTTTATCTTGTTGGTTGTTTTGACAAACCACAAGACAAAAATAGGAGTAAGCTGCCCCAAGTATGGGATGAGGTAGTTTTTGTCCTATTGGTTATTTTTATGAATAGCAAAACAAAAATTAATGTAGGTTGCCTTGATTATGGGATGAGGTATTCCCCCTCAAAGTGGGAGTTGAGAGGAGGTAACCTGATATCGGGTGCCAATTTGATAGAGAGTGGATGGATATGGTGAAGTTTGAGTGTGAACATTACAAAAGTTGAGATTGTGCGTATACCACTTCATGTGATAGGTAGGTCAAATTGTCCCAGTCAAAGGTGGAGGAGTGCTAAAATCAAAGTAATCGGGCCCCAGCTTTTAGTCGTAGCTGATTGGGTTATTTGATCCAAGCTGTAGCTCCAATGGTCATCATGTTCCAAGTATCTCAGGCTTAGGAAGTGCTCCTGGAAAACACAAAAAAGTCACAAGTAGTGGGGATCAACTTGCTCACGATCCAATACTTATGAGGGTCGTAATATGGGTTGTGGAAAATTTGTTAACTATTCGTGAGGTAGCATAAATGCAATCAAAATAACAAAGGCAAAGTTGTCTCAAAAGTGGTCGTGGTTTAGGGAGATAGTCATGATCTCCAAGGTTATCTATTGATTCAAGTTGAGATATAAGTCATCTCAAGTGGTTGTTAGATGTGGTTAGGGAGATGGCAGTGATCGCCAACGTGCCCTATGAGAAGTCAAATGTGACTTCTACAGTGTTAGGGCTGGTTGTTTGGTCATGAGTTTTGGTTGGTATAGATAGTTGGTCTGTTACATGAACGGATGAAGGAATGGCCGAGCTAACCTCAGAGGACCCTATGTTAACTGAGTGATGCCTACATAGCCCCTGTTGGAAGGGCCTCAGGCCAATGTAGTTCTCCCTAAAAGGGAGGAATAGGGTCGGTTATAAATGGGGTTGGACTAGGTTAAGTCATGGTTAAAGGTTAAATGGTTTGTCCATCAGATAGACAAACAAATAGATGTGGCTGAGCTAACCCTAGAAGACGTCATGTCATTTGAGTGTTGCCTACATAGCCCCTGTTTGAAGGGCCTCAGACCAATGTAGTTCAGGCTGGTTGATAGGTTGGTTTGGTCAGGTTATAAATGATGAGAGTATGATGATGTTACAGCCTTTTCCATATTATGTGATGGTGTATTCTGTAACATTGGTTGAGTGGTCTTTCATCCCTATCAATTTTCCATATTAGTAATGGTGTATGCTAAAAATGAATGAGTATGTTTATGCTTTATCAAGTAATGGTTTATGCTTGACATAAATTGTGTGGTCGATAGTTTCCATGTGTATTGTTTTCCATAGAAACTAGTGTGAAATGGACTATGTCATGTTAGGGGTCTGAAAATGTTTGGTTTGATTTGGTTGGGTTGTGACCAAGGTATGGAGGAAGTGAAAGGCACGTTGCTCTTTCATTGACAAGGACCATAATGATAGCATAGATAGGGTTATTGCAAACAAAAACCCCGTTCATGCATTATGTCATTGACCATTGGTTGTGTTAGAGACGTATTCAAATCACTTGATGTTAAAATGAGCTCAAAATCCCTTGAGTTAGGGTAATAGATGATGTGATATGTTAGGATAGGGTAACCACTTTTTAGTAGGGATAACTTTGCCCCTTTTTATAGGAGACCCTGAGAATGTCTATAAGTCAAGTCCACGACCTTTTTTTTTGGTAGACTGATCAATGTGGGAAGTCTACATGGGGATGTCATTTTGTTTTGTGGTCATTTGTGAAGTTGATTGATGCAAGAAGCTTCTAAGAGAGTGCTATTTGTAGCAAAATTTTTAGGCATAGCCATCCTTTGAGGGAGTGGTCTATATTTTTGCTTTATATGTTTTTGAGGGCTTTGAATAGATGTCCTTCAAGGGAGCAGCCTATTAGCTATAGCAATGATGATGTAGCTATCCTTCGAGGGAGCAATCTACGTTTATAGTTTACGAACTTTGAATATTATGCATCCCATTTTTATATGTTTTGTTGACTGAATTCTTAGCCATGGATGAGCCTCTAGAGGTTTGGAGGGTTCCCTTTTATTAGGAGAAAGCATTCATACTTTATAAAAGGGTTACATAGTGTTTGTGTAGGGGAACACGGTTAAAAGGAATGAGGATTAAAATGACACAGATTGCACAAGGGATGAGCTCAAGTTAAATATCAAGTGAATGAGTACTTAATTAATAGTAGAATGGTCGTAGATGCAAGTCATTAAGGGGCTCAGGTTCTGGTCGGCCTTCAAGAGAAGACAGACGATAAGTCCCTGATCCATACTTGTGCGTTATGATGTAAGGTCCAAGCCAATTAGGAGCAAACTTGCCTCATTTACTTCTCTCCATATTGGCCATGTGTTGGAGATGATTAAGAAGTTGGTTGATGTTTGGTCAATGCTTGGTTGGTTGATATTATGATAGTCAATAAAGTTGAATTCCCCCTAGTCACTTTTATGATAGGGAGAATGTTTGATACTCATTGCGGATGATCAATGGGTTGGATAAATGAGATGAAGAGAAGATGATGAAGCTCCTCCTAGACAAGGAGTGTGATGCAAGGATGTATCCTGTGAAGCTTTTACCTGATAGGATTAGTTTAAGAGGGTGAGATCCTGATCTTCTAGGTTGGAGTTTGGAATCTCAGAATCATTGACGGTGATGGAGGAAATGGTTGGTAATGATTTGATTAAAGTAGTCAGTGGTTGGGGGTCTTTAGGTCAGACCTTCACTGCCTGTAAGGCTTTGATCAAGGTTAGATGATGCTGTAGTGAGTTTTGTATGAGGTCATACAAAGATGTCTTCACAGAGGTTTGGTGAAGTTGTTTCACCATGGGGTCATGAATTGGCTTCGAAGAAGTTGGTAGAGATGTACCCAAGATTGAAGTCTTGGGTTTTGGTGGTTGAGGAGACTTGACGAAAGGATATGTCGAAGGAATAGAAACCTTTTATTTCCTTTTATCCTTCATGGTTTGTGACCTAGTGGCCACATTGATGGTGTTGATTTCAAATAATGGGGTTGAAGGTGATAGAGAGAGATCATAGTCTGATGATGGGATATCGATTTAGGTGAAGATGTTTGAGAGGCATGGGATGGTGTTGATGGCTTGTTGAAAGGGTGGTCAAGAGGTTCCTTAATGAAAGGGGTGTCCTTTTTGAAGTGTTGACAAATGACAGTTTTAAGAGCACAACAATGCTCAGTGTCATGTCCAGGTGTGTGATGATACGCACAAAATTTAGTGTCATCAAACCAAGATGGCTTTCATCTGAGGGTTGATGAGTGTGAAGGTGAAGAGGTTTGGGAGACATTAGATGGTGTTGGAGATTTTTTGATAGTATCCTCAACAAGAAGGGTGTCTTTCTCGAAGTATTGGTGAATAATGACCTTGAGGGCACAATAATTCTCAGTATCATGTCCTGGTGAGCGATGATATAGGCAGACTTTAGTGTCATTGAACCAAGATGGTTTTGGTCTGAGAGGTTGGTATGGCTTAAGAGGTGGGAGGCTAATGCTAGAATATTGTAACAATTGTCGTAACATCAAAGCATAAGATCCTGTTAATGGGTCTACACATTTTTTTGCAATAAAAGTTGACAACTTCTATTTAGAAGCTATTGAGGGAGTGTTTCATACCATCCTTTTGTTTGGCGGTGTGTCCAGACGTGTAGATGACACTTTCGTGGTAGGAGGCATTGGATGTTTCAGAGGAGGTATGTTTTTATCAAGTAAAGGAGGTGATTTGTTTTTATTGGGTGTCAGAGTAGGAAGCACTCTTATTAAGGTGGATGGGTGTGGGCCCAAAATAGAGGGTAATGGTGATGGTGGGAGAAGTATTCTTCGATGTGGTTTAGTAGCCTTCTTTGGTTTAGTGTGAGGACTACTATTGTGAGGGGCGAGGTTCAAATCAACCTTCACTGAATCTTCTTCAGTCGAAATGGGTGAGGTGGCTAGTTCCTCTCTCGATGGAGAAGGGATTGGAGAGTTTGGCTCTTTAGTTGGATAGAGCATAGGGATGACGATGGCTTCAGCATGTGGTCGAGTAGCAGGGAAGGTATGATCCCCCATTGATGATAAGAAGGATGAAGCTGAGGCTATCGGCATTGGAGTCACCAAGACATCCTCCAATATGGGAGAGTTCAAAGTTGACTCTCCTTCATGTGAAAGAGGGCTGGACAGAGGAATATCCTCTATTGGTGGAGGACAAATAAGAGAAGAAAGTTCTTCTACCTATGGTGGACAAATAGGAGAAGAAGACTCTTCTACCTATGGTGGACTAATGGGAGAAGAAGGCTCTTCTACCTGTGAAGGACCAATGGGTGGGCTAACCTCTTCAGACTGTGAGAGAGGTTGGTTAGGCATAAGAGGCAAGACCGTGTTGACTGTGCGTATATTACGCTCTTGGGGGTCATTAGCCATGGTCTGAATGTTATTTTGACTAGGGGATGGTTAGGGAAAGGTTGTCTAAAGATGTTTATGTTTTGGTTAGGTGGCGCGTTTGGGTTATCCAAGACAAGATCACCTTTATCTATCATGTCTTGGACAATGTTTTTGAAGGTTTTGCAATTGTTTATGTCATGGCCTTTGACACAATGATAATGACAAAAGTCATTTTCCCTATACCATGTAGGGATGGATTTTGAGGGGTTGAATTGAGGTGGTGGTCAAATTTGGGGGAGATTGAGGACTCCCTGTTTGACTAGTTTATCCAACACAGAAGCGTATGATTCTCTTATTGGAGTATATTGACACTGTACGTATCATTTTTGGAATTGTTTTGTGATGCTTTATGATGTGGAGGGTTGAGATTGGTTGGTTGTTGTCAAAGATGATGGCCTAAGGACCACAACATTTGTTGATCCTTTGGACTTGATGTTGGAAGAAGGAGGTTTGGACGAAGAAGGGTCATTTGATTTTGTGTTGGGGTTTTTACTACATAGTTTGACTTTGTTTTCTTCGACAGCATGGAGTTCAAGCTTCTTGGCCATGGTGAAAGCTTCGTCAAATGTGTATAATATTTGGACCCACAAGGTAGATGAAATGTGTTTGGCACACACTTGTGAAAAGAGCTCAATGAGCTTGGGTTGAGGTAAAGAAAAGGAGAGTTGGTTGATTAAGCCTCTCCAACGGGCAATGAAATTAGCTATTGATTCATCGTCAAATTGTCTGATAGAGTATAGATCTGTGATGGAGACATTTTTGGTGATGTTGATTGAAAAGTGGTCAAGAAAAAGTTGAGCCAGTTGAGTGAATGTGAAAAGAGAGTGACTGGTAATATAACTATACCAATCGAGGGCAGCACCAGAAAGTGACATGGGAAATGTGCGTACCAATAACACATCATGTGTTATAAGGTAACAAGCATGTCTAAATGCTCATAAATGTTGCTATGGGTCTTCCTTACTCTGAAAGTAAGTAAACATAGGAAGTTCCCACTGGCTAGGATATGGTCGGATTGGGACTGAAGGATGAATGGGTTTGTTGCAAATTTGTTTATATGAAAGAACATTGCTTGAACCCAAAATAGATGTCTCAAGATTAGACATTTTGTCCATCAACATCTTGATTAGATTAGTTGATGGATTTGTAGGTGGAGCACCCCCTAGATTTTAGGGCACTTAGAAGGTGTTAGGAGGGGCATATGACGTAGTCGATTGCACTTGTATAGGTGCAACATATTGGTAACTAGTCATAGGGACTAATGTTGAAGCCAAGGATGGTTGTGTCATGAAGCTAGAAGGCACAAATTGACTTGATGTTGCCAGAGGTGGTTGGATGGTAGCAACACTAGCCAAAGAATGAGTATCCACCCTGGTGTTGATGGGTGCAAGAGTAGGCGGGATGGAGACAACTAAGTTTTGGAATGGCGTAGAACTTTGTTGAATAGTTTGCGGTTGATGGGGTACCAAAACCCCAATGGAAGTAGGTCCAAAAATAGAAGGAGAAGCCACACTTTGAAGATTGGTCATGGTCGGGTTATTAGTTGAGTCAATGGCCTGGGTGTCTATGGGTTGAATTACGAAGGCTGTTGATACGATTGCCGTGTCAACTAAGGAAGTTAGCATCCCATAAATCGGGTTGCCTAAAGAGTCTCGCATTTGACTTCTCGTGAGATAGTGCTGAAGGGCCTTGACATTGAGGTCAAGGAACCTTTCAAAGTCTTGGTCCCCTTCGAGAACAATAGGGGTTGAGTCAGGGTTGGTTGGGTAGGATTTCATTCAGTCCCAGAATGATACTCCATTAGAGGACTTGATATAGAAGGTGAAGGCAGAAGTGGTTGTTGCCTTGTGTGGTCAACAAGAGTTTTGGTTTAACTACGTGTCAAAACCATCCAAGGAAAGAAGGGTTAGGTTCTAGAAATTATGTTTTTTTTAAATTTTAGAAACCAGAATGTGTGTTTGAC